>CM068732.1:20336878-20485688 GCA_035136125.1 Quercus rubra | reverse complement strand
CCCCCCCCCCCCCCCCCCCACCAAATCGACCCTCATTTTAATAGTGGATGAAAAGCAAAATTTTGGGGTTTTTCTTCGTTCGAAATTCTTATAGTGCATTAATACACCATTCCGTAGGACAAAAGAGACAAACCTTTAGATTGATTTTTAATTCTACGCCTAACCAATTTTGGTCCATTGCTGTCAAGCTTTCATTGTTTGTTGCATTTGTGTCAACATCTCTACAACCTGCCATTTTTAAGAGAACTTTGTAATATCCTTCGACAGCTGCAAGATGCATAGGTGTATTTCCTTCTTCGTCTTGCTCGTCGGTAAGACCCTTAAGTTCTGGTCTCTCCACAAAAAATTGGACTGCTTCCCGCATTCCACTTTCTGCCGCAACATGAAGAGCATTCCGACCCCTGTTGTGTCCAACAACTCATAGATATCTGGACAAGCTGTGATGAGTTCTTTCATTACAAGAACATTGTCTTCCTTGGCCGCAATGTGGAAAGCAGACAAAGTACCATTTTCTTAAAACAACTTGACCAATTTCACGTTATTCATACCTGCGGCAATGTGTAGAGAAGTGCATCCTAACTTCTCGCCTTGTACAATCATAGAAGGATAATTTTGCATCACCCTTTTCACAAAATCTACGAACAGGATATTGCTTAGGTTAGCACATCTACACACGTATATGGGTAAGATAAATTTCTCCTAAAATATTAATTTTCAATTTGATTTTGAAATATATTAAGAGAAAGCTGATTGCTTGGACTATACTAAATGGGAAGTAAATCTTCTTACTTTATCTTGCCAAAGAATAAGAGAACAACTATTGGATTTTCTAAAATTTTATACAATAACACTATATACCCTCGATGAGGAGAAGGTATTTGGTATCAAATAATACCATATTAGCGGTATTAAAATCCAATAAGTATGAGATATGTCAACAAAAAATAACTAACTCACTAATAATTAGGAGACATATGTTAGTAGGTAATTATTTTTGCACACATGTCCCCTCATTTATTGGATTTTGATACAGATGACACAGTATTATTTGATACAAAATACTCTTACTTTGATGTGATGGTTACTCTACAAGTATAGTGTTCTTATGGGATGAGCAAGTAAGGGTCAAAGTTCAAATCTTCAAGAAAGAGTTTCACACACATATACACCTAGATTAGGTTAAAGTAAAATTTTTATTTTATATTAAAAAATATAAAAATCTTATACATCCATTTTAAAACGAGTAAATTGAATTTTGAAAAATCTTCACAAATTTAAAATAGATACTAAATTGATAATAGTCAATCATTTGTTTCAACTTTTTTGATCATAATGGCTTACGGGCAATATTACATTAATCATGGGATATCTTTGGGTGAGTAATTGATCCTCAACACATTAATTAAGATTGACCCTATAAATTCTTTTCCTCTTATTTTATCTAAAACAACAACGTTTGTTAGTTCCTTAATTGTCATATCTATTTTTATTACTTTTTCAAATGTTAGTTTTGGTTTTCCTCCAAATTTTTGGTTCCCTCAACTTGAATCAACTCACTCTTTTTTACTAGTGAAATATTAATCACTCCCCATTGAACATGAAGAAACCAAAACTGATGCACTGGAAGGCTTAAATAGAACTTGGGTGATGAGAGCTTGCTCATCTACCATAGTGTAGGTTCAAGCGTTTGCCAAGTTATTGCCTGAGTTAATACAGGCAACCATAAGATTATGTTGTACCACGGCCCATGATTCTAGGGTAAGAGAGCTGGAGCTTACCAAAATGGAACTCACTATAAGCCAGTTTGTGCACAAGTTGAACCCTCTTGATATGGATGCGTCTTGGCAGAGGTATTGGGTGTACAATGTGTTTGCAGCAAAAATAGCTATTACAAACGTTATAACAGGAATACAATACGGCAGAATAACTATAACATTTGACAGATAATACTAGCGACTACACAAAAGGACAAAGGAATCTAACGTGGTTATGGTTGAATAATACAACCACAAATAACAAAGTTACAACAAGTGGTTCAGTAATAAGGTAACAAGCTAATTGTTCATCAATCACAAAAGTAAAACTCGCCTACCAAAGAAATGGGCTTGGCTTCTTAGCAAACATAAGTCTAAAAAAGGAGTCGATCTCCAATGAGAGTAACTATAGAGAAGGCTTCCGCTGTAGAGATTACGCACTTTGGAAAAAGGACCTAGATAGTTTAAACTTTAACTCTTAACTTCTTAGAGAGTGGGTCTGTCAAGAGAGAGAGAAAATGGGTAGCCTACGGATGCATGTCCCTATTCCTACCACTCATGCTTTTCTTTGGTTTTTTGTATTTTCTTTTCTTTTCTCTCATTTTCTTCCTTGTTCTATCTCTACCTTCTTTTGTGATAGTTGATCCTCCTTCATTATTCACAACAACTACCTTTTATATTGTCTGCCATGATAGAATTTACAATTTTTACCCCTCAACCTCTTTTGGCTCATTGTGGGCATCCTTCCAAGATTGTTCACTGGCCTGCTGGTTGCCCAACCACTATCATTGCACTGTGTTGGTTGCACCACGCCTCATTTCCAGACAAAAATGGCTTGTATTGTCTCTTACCTCTCTTTGTTTTCACTACTCTCATCTAGATAAGGATTAAACATCTCATGTACCTACCTCTATGGCATGTATCCAGTGGTTCCAATTCATACTTACTTCTTTTGGATGAGATGTCATCCCAGCATGACATTTTTCCCCAAATAAGTTTGAGTGAGAACCCTAAAATAGACTCCCTCTTTCTCTCCACGGCCAGACCACACCCTCTGATACCTTTGACCCATAGCCCACCTCCCATGTATTGGCTAAGTACAAGTACATGGTGCCTGGGCCCTGTGTGTATGCTCCACTTCCGTCTGAATCCATTACTTTTCTAGCCTTCACGCCTTTGTTGTTGCCTCCGTGTTTATCTGATTCTGCTGTACGTTTTGGTGGGTGTTCAACTCTTGCAGCGTGAAAGACATATGAGCTTTTGGGCTTATGTTCTCTAACTTTTATCTCTTTTTTGGACTGGGCATTACTTGGGTGAAGGCCCTCTCTTTCCTGCCTAGCCCATATTCTCTTCTTTCTTGTGTCCTTAGGCCTCTTGGTTGGGGATCTTGCCATGCAACTTCATTGTTCTTGTTATATCATTGCCTCTCTTTTATTTCTTGTTACTCGTGGACTTATGGGCTGATGCTCCTACTGTGCCAGTCCATTTTCCACATCTTTACCTTTTTTGGGCTTTATTGGCCAACATTCCTACTATGCCAGCCCATTTCATTCCTCAGCCTATTTACTTTTTTCTTTACCTCTTTTACTCCTATAGGCTTTTTGCTTAATCCTTTGGGGCTTCCTTGGCCCAATTACTACATCTTTACCTCTTATTACTTTTCGGACTTATTGGCCTTTAAGCCCATCCAATGAATTTACTAATTCATTTACTTCCCCCTTTACCTCTTATTGTTCCTATGGGTTTACTACTTCACTCATTGGGCTTCCTTAACCCATTTACTTCCTCTTTACCTCTGATTATTCTTGTGGACCTACTAGCCATTATTCCTGCCATTCTGTCTTGCTAGGCTTGCTTTACTATTTTCTCTCCTCACTTTCTTCATATTGTTAGGCTTCTTCTACTATTAGACCCTTTGTTAAAAGTGGGCATCAATAGGGGTTTTGTCTTATGAAGGTTTTCCCCATTAGTCAATAAATTACTATGTCAAATTTAATTTTTGATGCACTCTATATTAGAATTGTGATTTGTTATTGGTGCCTCCATGATATTGCATATAATCTAACCTAATTAATCAACTTAGGTAACTGAATTAATTAACTGAATTCAATTTATAACCCAACACTCTCATTCTTTGTCTGTCTCTCTTCCCTTGCTCTCTACTTCTTTCTTTTCCACCTTTAAGCCTTTCCCTCTCTAGATAGCTTCTTACTTTCTTACCGGTAGTTAGTTTTTTTTTTTTTTTTTTTTTTTTTTTTTTTTTTTTTTTTTTCCACAGGTACTAAATTGTCAACACCTTAGAAGGTATGGAACATATTCTAGATGTAAGCATTTATTGTACAATGACAAATGTGAAAGTGCAACCCTTTTTTAATAGGTGTTTGACATCACAGTGAGATTGCTGAGGTTAAACATCTTCACAATTTAAACCAATAGATAATAGTAGTAATACTATGGTTTGTGGGTTATTTTCATCATTTAGTGATTGTAAGGTTTTTTTTTTTTTTTTTTTTTTTTGCTCATTTTAATCATTCCTGTGGTATTTTGTAATTTTGGAGGTCTAGAAGTATATTGTTCATTTTGAAATTTTAAAAAATATTTATGAAAATTCTGTGGATATTTTGGTCATTTTTTAGTTCTAGGGTATTTTGCTCATTAGGGGGTTAGTTTTCTACATTGGAATATAGAAAGACAAAAAGGACTAAACTTTGTGGTTTTATATTTAGAAAACACCTATAGAAGCAATTTAAAATAATCACTACAAAAATAAATCTTTTTTGCCAGCAGTATTATTTTATAGCAATGATTTTTATAGTGGTGATTGGGAAACTGCTACCAAAAAAAAAAGAGTATATTTTAGCGGTTACCAAAAAACCATTATTACAAAGAGACTTATAGTAGCATTTGAAAATCCGCTACACTATACCCTCTTTAATAGCTTCTTTGTAAGCATTACAAAAAAAAACCTCTGTTATAACTCATCTTTTTTGTAAAGTGAGTATGAGGGTGAAGGTCGACGGTATATGGTTTTTATAACTACCACTGTTGATGAGAAGGTGGAGTGTGCTATGCGCAGCAACCATTGAACAATGTATAGTGTGTTATGACTTGTGGGGTATTGCATTTTAATTTTATTATGGACAAAGTTTAGCTACAAAATTAATTGTAGCCTTAAACTACAATCTCACTTAATAAAATAAATATTACTGTAAATTTTGAAAATTTAACCATTGAATTGCATGTTTTTTACACTCTTAATACACATGTCAAATTTTGTGTCAATCGAATATTATTTACTATATAATTTATAAACTTATATTTTATGCATAAATATAAATTACAAAAACTTGCAATTTAAAAATTTATTGATGACATAGTTATTGATCTTTAATTTTTTTGAAATTTTACAAACATGGAGGATATAAGAAGAAGATGTAATCTAATGGTGGATTTGTCAAAATTCACCTCCAATAAATAGATATTGAATGAGTTTGTAGCATAAGGCTACAAACGATTTTGTAGCTAAATTTTTTTCTTTTATTATCTAATTGCTAAGTATACCACTAACTAAGTCTATGTTAAAACAGCGTATATATTCAGTCTGTCACTTTGATATTCTAAATTAAAAGACAAAAAATCTCAACTTTATGAATTGTTCTTCAATAGAGCAACCCCCACTTTACTCTGTAACTTTTTAAAAGCACAACTTCAATTATTTTAAGTAAAAAAATTTAGATAGCTTATTTAGAGAGCTCAAAAAAAATAGAGAGAGAGAGAGAGAGAGAGAGAGAGAGAGAGAGAGAGAGAGAGAGAGAGAGAGAGAGAGAGAGAGAGAGAGAGAGAGAGAGAGAGCAAACAAACTTAAAAGAAATGACTGGGAATTAGAGTTTAGAGAAATTATGAATTACTAAAGAAATTTTTTTTAAGGGTATTTATTTTGTTGTTGTTTGAGCTAATATCTTATTTGGTTGATTGGGATAATTTTATTGTTTAAGACGCTGAGATTTATGTTAGGGGCAAGATGGATTTTATTGGGTTCAAATTCAAAACCATTATAAAAGATATAGACTATTAAATTTGCTTTATAAAAAAAAAAAATTCTTGGGGGGCCATGGCGCCTTTCAATCTTCAAGTAGCTCTGTCCCAATCGAGAAGGTGTTGAAAGGTTATCAACAAACTCATTATTGAAAAAGTAAAGCATACTTCAGGAATACTCACGAGCTATTGCAAATTTTCTTAATGGGGAAGGATGTTGTTACTTGGCAAGGATAGGGCCTGTTTGGTAGAGTAGTTTGAGTAATGTTATATATATATTTTTTTTAAATACATGTGAGTAAAAATGTGTATGAAAATATGTGTAATGTTGTTTAAAAATTAAAAAACATGTGCTTAAGATGCTCTATCAAACGGAACATAGTTCTCTGTAAACCAAGGGAGTCAATACCGTACCGGAGGCTGTACCAGTTTAGTTAGTGGTATGATATATTTCGGATACTAGTCAATACCGGTGTACCATTTCAAGTTTACCGCTATTTTATATATTTAATATATATATATTTTGGCGCCACCCTAGTCGTAAAGTGAATTCCTAGAACTGAACTATAAGGCCCGTTTGAGCCAAGAGAGGGCGTGTAGGGCATGAGAGGTATAAGGTTGGTTAGGGTATGTGTTACGAGATGCAACGGTTGTGAGAAAAACATGATAATTGAGTGTTGAAACTAGGATAGTATGGATAGATTGTGGAGATCCAACTCTTCTATTAACTCCAGGACTGGTTGTCCTCCTGATATTGTAAATGAAGAAGATCACAATGTTGAGGATAATGAGATCCCTGATTTTACTAATTGGACTATTCCTAAGGTTGATACAAAAAATGTTTATAAAATAAGTTGGGCTGAAAATACTTTTCATTCTGCATATAAAGTTAGAACTGTTGAACAAATATTCTCTATTTCAAAAACTCATGAAAAATGTTGTCTGTTTACTAAAAAGAATATTGGTGAATTTCTTGCTTCTAAAAAATTCAGCTATCTGCATATTGGTATGGTTCAAGTTGCTATCAAACCTCTTACCCGAAAGGGCATTAATGCTTCAGTTCTCATGTGTTTACGTGATGCTAGATTTAAACACTTTAAAGATAGCATTCTTGGTATAATTACTGCTTCTTTGTATGATGGTCCTGTTTACTTTAGTTGTTATCCTAATCTTTCTTTGGCTTTAGATGATGCTAACATTATAAAAGCTTTGACTTTAAATATTGCTTCATCTGGTTATCACATGGAAGAAGGTAGTAAACCTTTTGCTTTGATTTATCGCATTTATTATAGATTATTGGGTACTCAATTAAATCCTAGTGCTATAAGTCATAGAGAACCTTTTGGTAAAACTATGTTAATTAAATGTTCAACTCCTGATGCAAAAATTCAAATTCCAAAAATAATTCAATGGCAAGACATCAAACTTCCCACTGAATGGTTCTTGGAACAAGAATCTCCCATTGCTAAACCCATTTTTGATGAGCTTGATCTTACTCATATTCAACAATATCTTGATGGTACTATTAAAATAAGTTTTCAAAATAGTCAACCCTTAAGAATCAACGAAGGAAGACATTCCTTTGCTGGATCTGAAGGTATTTCAAAAAGAGACCAAGATCTCAATGAATTTTTGAAAAAGAATTTTTCAAAACCCACTGATTTAAAATCTGACAGTATTTCTAAAAGAGATCAAGATCTCAACGAATTTTTAGAAAAGAATTTTGAAAAACCTGTTGATTTAAAATTAAAAGGAAATTCAGATAATAAAGTTAGCAATGTTTACTACTCCACCAAACAAGAAACTTCCTCTCCATATGGCATGCCTGCTAGTGAAGAAGAAGACGATGGTAATTCTGTTTGTCCATCTAAAAGAGATTTCCCTCCTATTGATGCTTTTGGTTATATTAAGCAATTAAGAGTTTTGACTATTTTAAATGAAGATTTTAAAGTTGACCTGGTTCCTTTGTATGATGAGTTTATGCTTTCAAAAAACCGGATTAAAAGAAAATATTTCCAAGATAATTTTGCTCAATCTGAGAAAAACCGTGTTAAGAGTAAATGGTTAGAAAAAATGAATCAATTGAAAAAACATATTTTGTTTTTTGATTTTCTTGAAAACCATTATGTTTCAAATGATGAAGTTTCAAAGCAACATTTGAGTGTGATAAAAAAATCAAATTTTGTTAAAGCAAATGATAAATCTACTATTCGGTCTACTCATCCGCCTCTTGAGACAATTGTGATAACTTGTCAAGATAAAAAGACGGAAGTTAATGCTACTCCTTTCAAAATTGCTGATGATCAAACCCCTATTATCAGTATTATTGAACAAAACAATTTTACTAATGAATCCTTGCATGTTATTGGTCAACAGCTTGACCGTATTGAAGAAAAAATTGTTGAAAGAACTGCTTCCATAGAAAAACCTGTTTCTGAAAAATCTGTGAAAACTGAGAAACTTTTGATTGATTTGCCCAGTCAAAGGGAGAAAGTTATGTTCAAAACTTCTCAGTCCAAAATGCTTGAAGTTGTTGACAAAATGCTTACTGATTTAAAGGTTAAAACTGAAGGTACTTCTAGAAATACAACTTGCACTATTTCAAAGAAAGGAAAAGAAATTGTTTCTGATGAACATATTAATTCTGATACTGTTTCTTCTGTTTCTGCTACAAAGATTTTTGGTAATGATTTTCCAGAAATTAAAAGATTTGTTGGAAATCCGAAACCCATGTCTTTTACAAAAAATTGGTATTCAAAACCTACTCCTTCTGATATGCAATTTGAAGAGAGAGTTTTTCAAACACAGATCTCTGTTTCTGCTGATAAGCTTTATGAATGGAATATTGATGGTTTGTCTGAGCAAGAAATCATTAATAAAATGAGTCATATGTCCATGGTTGGTACTGCCTATCAAAATAACCATGATCTAGACCAGCTTGAAATTGTTAATTTGCTTGTTACTGGTTTTTCTGGAACTCTTCGTGGATGGTGGGATTCATATCTCACAGAAGATTCCAAAGAATCTATTAAAAATGTTGTTAAAAAGAATGATGAAGGTTTGCTTATTTTTGATGAAAGTATTGGTCGCGGTATTCTAGATGGTGTGAATACTCTGATCTGTACCATTCTCAAACATTTTGTTGGTACTCCATCTAATATTTCATCTCGAGTTTCTGATTTATTGAATAATTTGAGATGTCCTAGTATGACTAATTACAGGTGGTACCAAGATGTCTTTATTTCCAGAGTAATGCTTCGAAAAGATTGTCACAAGCCTTATTGGAAAGAAAGGTTTATTGACGGTCTGCCTCCAATCTTTGCTTATAAGGTAAAATAAGTGTTAATGGGAAAAAATGATTCCATTGATTATGATAACCTAACTTATGGTGATATTTTTAGTGCTATTTAAAAACTTGGTATTAATATGTGTAATGATGAAAAATTGTTAAAATACCATTTACAGAATAAGAAAAAAGCTAAATATGAAATGGGTAATTTTGTGAACAATATGGTTTGCCCCCTATTGCTCCTTCCAGGCAAAAAGGGAAAAAACATGATAAAAGTCACAAAAATTATAGCCATAAAAAATATAAATACAAAAATAATTTTGTCAAACCTAATGATTTTTATGCTAAAAAGAGAAATGTTTCCAAAAAACATGATAAACAAATGTCAGGAAAAGGTAAATGTTTTAACTGTGGAAAACCTGGTCATTTCAGTAAAGATTGCAATCAAAAACTTGGTAAATTAAAGAATAAGTTTAACATGTTAAAAATTAATGATAAAGAGAAAGAAGAATTGTTCAAAATCCTTGAATCAAACAATTCGTCTGATTCTTTGGAAGATGATTTTTCTTCTTCGTATAATTCTTGCTATCAATCTACTGATGATTCTTCTGATTCCCCTAATATTAAAATTGGCTGTCGAGATTCCTGTTGTAATGTTATTAACTCTGTTGATACTCTCACTAAAAGCGAAGAAAATGAAAAATTAATAATCCAATTAATCAATCAAATTCAAAATCCTGAGTTACAAAAAGAATATTTGGATAAATTTAAGAAGAATTTGTTAAAGGATGAAACTGGTAAAAAATTAAAATCAACCATAAACTTTGAAGAAACTTTGGAAAGATTTAATAAAAAGAAATCGAAAGACTTAACTGTTAATGATCTTCAATTGGAAATTACTGTTGTTAAACAAGAAATGCTTAATTTAAAAAATGAGTTTAAAAATATTAAAAATGATAACCAAAATATTAAACAAGAATTAATAATGTTAAAAATTGATAAAAGTCTTGATCCCCAACAAATTGATAATGAACAAGATGAGCATAAGGATGGAGAAGAATCCAGTCAACAAGCCCTTCTTTCTGAAAAAGGTATTGTTGATCACTTCCAACTTAGTCTTGTCCATAAATTGATTCCTCCAAAATGGTTTACAAAAGTTAAAATTGTTGTTTCTCCTGATTATCATTTCACTGTTATTGCCATGATTGATTCAGGTGCAGATATGAACTGTATCCAAGAAAGATTGATTCCTTCAAAATATTTTGAAAAATCAACTGAAAGATTGGTTTCTGCTAATGGTTCTCAGATGAAAATTAAATATGAATTGAACAATGCTCATATATGCCATAATAATGTCTATTTTAAGATTCCTTCTGTTCTTGTTAAAAATTTGACAGATAAAGTGATTCTTGGTTTACCTTTTATAAATGCTTTATATCCTTTTCTTGTTGAACATGACGGAATTACCACTGATCCTTTTGGACAGAAAATAAAATTCAAATTTGCTTCAAAAACTGAAATAGATATTGACAATCTGACTTATGAAAAAGATTCTTCCATGAATACTCTTGTCCAAGAAATAATGATGAGTTCTTGTCCATATTTTACAGCTAGTTTTAAAGATAATACTCACCGGACTAATACTATCAATCGTCCTCACATTATCAATTCTTCTTTGCAAGAATTGAACGATGATGCGAGGATAAGTACCACTAATAAGTGGGATACTAGTAATATTTATACCTATACCACCAGTAAGTGGATTATTATGGCTTCAAAGGGAAAAGCTCCTGTACAAGACTATTCTCAACCCTAAAGGCTCCCAATGGGACGACCTTTCAAAATGTATGAAGGCGCTTCTTCTGGAGTAAAATCTAGTGGAACAACATCCCTTCATGGGGATGTCCCTGTAGAGGTGACATACTGTAGTGGTGATATAATAATTGCTTTACAGGAAGTTTTGGCTAGAAATTTATAATTCCACATTAGTACATACTCAAAGTTACCTGCTTCTATTAAATCCATTCTTGATAACCTTCAATCTGTTTTTATCGAAAACCACCGTGATATTTTTCAACAAACCCTCCAAGCTCTCGAAATCCACCTTGTTAACCTTACTGCACAAACTGAGATTTATACAAGCCATTATGCTAACCTTGTTTCACAAAATGGTAACCTTGCTTCAGATAATGAGGCTTTTGAAAGCCATCTTGTTAACCAACCAAATAATACAGATAAACCCTATAATCCCTACACTAGTCAACTCTTTGGCAAAGAGGAAATCCATTCAATGGATAAATTGACTATAATGGGCATTGATTATGCTAGATTGAGTCTTAAGACCCAGTCTTTGTTAAGAAGTGCCATTGCCAACTTGCCAATAGATATACAGTTTCGTATTCTGAGAAGCAAGGCTATGTCTAGATCTTTTGATCTTTGGTTCGATTATTTCAAGGTACTTGTTACAACTACTATTCCTGATCCTGCCAATTCAGACGATACTAGTGACATCCTTGATCAAGCTGATTGGGAAGATCACTTTGGGAGCAGCCTCAGAGTGTATGAAAGGAAACACCCATATCCTGGCCTTCTGGTCAATTATGATGATAATTCAAATATTGCTAATAATTATAATGATGGTTCAAATTTAGATAATGATGATGTTGATAGAAGCTCCAATTGGCTTTCCCAAATGTTTGAGTATGGCTTTATCAGACTTATAAAATTAACAAGTCTTGACCAAGCCAATCAGCTTCCACAAATTATTCAGACTGCTATTACAAAGTTTGAAAGCCCTTATGTTTCCATCAGATGTTGGAGTACTTTGCCCGAATGGGAAAGGGACAACTGGATGAATGTCCAGCCCTCAAAAACATCTCGTTCTCATAAATGTGTACACTCACCAAGGCCAATGGTATGAAAGTGATTTTTATTTATCTTTCAGCAATCCTTATGCTCTTGCAGAATGTTGGAGACACTATTTCAGTAATCAAATTCTTGATGTCACCCAGAACCTATGGAAAGACTATCACTTCATGGGAAGCACAGAAAGAATTTCTATTCTTGGTCCTAGACCTTATGCTAATGCCATTTCTCATTTAAGGATGGTAGATTATTGTAATCCAAGCAGTTTTCTCACCCCAGGGAAAACTCCAGAGTTTGAACCGCTTTTATATTGTGGATTCTGTAATCAACATACCACATACCAGGATCATGCATGTAATGATGATCTCCCATGGGATCCTGATAATAGCTACCCATCAGATGCTTCTGACTGATTAGAAATTGATTCCCTTGTTCTTTTGGCCCGCACAAAGGCCAAAATGCTTAAGAAATTGTGCTACTAAAAAAATTGGAACTTTTTCAAGATATCCCGAATTTGGCGGATCTCCCATTTGTTTGATATGCTGTTTAGTCAAAAGCTTCAATGAGTACTACTACTTCAAGATTACTTCAAGATTGTGATCTCATTCTCCTGACAAAAATAATGCTCCTGACAAGAATCATTTTGAAGACTTTGAGAAAAAGAAAGATGCTTCATTATGCTTTTGGTCATGCTTTTGATTTAGTCATACTTTGTTCCACTTTGCCATGCTTCTTTTGACACAATTTGCTCCAAAGAGAAGAATTTTGAGTTCTACAACTCATTCCCCACATTTTGGGGCAAAAAGTGAAATTTACTATTCATCTGTCACTATTCACTGTTACCATTCATTGTCACTATTCACCTGTTACTATTCACTCCGAAATTTTGCCTATTTAAGGGGGATTATCCCTTATATTTCAAGCAAGTTTTTAGAGTGAGAACTTCAAGTTTTTAGTGTGCTTAGTTCAGGACTTCTTTCCTAGAGAGAGTTTTCACTTGTGAGCCTTTCTTTGAGAGATCTCCTTGTTTACTATAATTTCCTACCATCTCTACAAAGCTTGTAACTCCTAAGCCTTGTAACTATTTCCAACTTGTAATCACTACTACTGTAAGTGTTCAAATTCTACTTTCAATAACAAGTAATTTCAGTTTTATGTTCATTACATTCATTATACTACTTGTTGCTACCGCCACCTTGGACGGATTACCGCCATCACAGACGGTTCTATAATTTTTCGTTTTCTTTAACTATTTAAGCTATACCCCCTACTTGGCTGGCTCTACCGCCTACCTGGCTGGTCTTATAGTTTTGCATTTACTTGCATTACTTTTACTTGCATTATTTTCAAGCTATATTATCACTGTATAACTGTGCTTCCGCTTTCAACGCCGTGTCCCCTTCCCCTTTACACACAAAATCTCTATTTACCATAAAACATAACCTCAAAAATCTCTGTTTACCATAAAACATTAATTAAATTATTCATTCCATATAAAGAAAAAAAATACACAATATAAAAAACAAAAAACTTAATTATTCATCAGACAAACAAAACTAAAAAGTTTCTACTTAAAAAAAAAAAAAAAAAAAAAAAAAAAAAAAAAAAAAAAAAAAAAAAAAAACCTATAAGGTTCTATTGATGTGATGCAATTAATGCATCACATAACGTGGGGCTCAAAACTGAAAAGAAGGTAAAAGGCTGAACCATTAAGCCGATCTTTTATTAAAAAAATATAAGTTTTCAACATTTCCAAGGCTAGTCACGTGTAAAAGGGCTTAAGAAATTTCAAATAAGATACCAAACAAAAAAAGAGATGTCACATAACAATGTTCATTGTTCAGGAAAAAAAGAGAAGAAATCAGAGCAATGGACAAGGACAACAGACGAGAAGAAGAAAAAAAAAAAAAAAAAAAAAAGGAAGAAGAAGATCTAATCGGCGATGTCAATGTGGTGGCAACTTGCTGCACTAGGTCTGTTCAAATCATGCATTTCTTCTATTTTTCCTTTCAGTTTTTTACCGATCGAATTTCTCTTTTCCAACCGAAACGTCCGGTATACTCTGGTACGGCCGGTATTGTCCGGTATAGGCCGATATCTTGAGCTGTACATTTTGAAGGTGTTTCGGTACCGGTTCATCGACCGGTACAAAAAATTCTAGTTGTACCGGCCGGTACAGTACAATATCAACTTCCACGCTGTAAACTAGATTTTGAACATACTAAATAAATTTACATTATAAGATAATAATTTTTTTTTTTTGAACAGTTATTAGAGTACTTGGAAGGACTTCAAAGACTAAAATAATAAAAATAAACCTAAAGATGCAAAAATGATTATAATTTGTGTGGGGGGTAAAGACTTGAGCTTTTGTGTTGGGCCTTAAGCCCCATTTATTAACAAGAATGCGTCCGAGAAGGAGAAAATATTAGAAAATGCCCCATAGTAGGTGGTTGTACAGAGAAATGTTGAAAGGTACTAGTCCGAGAGGGTCATACTCCTCGGACCTGACGAATGTCAGTCAAGTGAACTTCGCCTTGACTTAGGTAACCTTCCAGGAAATTCCAGTAACGAAGATAGATTTCAAGTGAGCAAGGAAAGGATAAGAACACAGAAATATCTTGGGGAAAAGCTGCTACCACTGCATTAAAT
Source organism: Quercus rubra (assembly GCA_035136125.1). Lineage (NCBI taxonomy): Eukaryota > Viridiplantae > Streptophyta > Magnoliopsida > Fagales > Fagaceae > Quercus > Quercus rubra. The sequence continues at coordinate 20,471,093 of CM068732.1, read as the reverse complement.
GCACTACAGCAACTTTCCTGGCTGCATTAATGTGGAGAAGACCTCTGAACAGTGTTTTCAACCACTACCGCCCATAGAAAACCAGAAAAGCTGCTCAATAGGACAGATACTCGAGTGCAGGGTTGGATGATAAACAAGTGGACGATGGGAATGAATTATGGAGACCCTCCATAAGTGGGGGATCAGAAAAATATTAAGAGAAGAAATTGAATAAGATTTACTGTAGCACTGTGAAGAACAAACTTTCTGAAATAGCAAACTCATCCAAAAACTTACTCCTCGGACTTATATTCAACCCTTGATTATGTGTCTTTTCCTCCTCGGACAAGCTTCAAACCTTAATTAACCATTAGAAAACCCATTAACAGCCCAGTTCTTTCACCCAATCTCTTACAAATTTATTGTATTGGGCTTACTGGGCCTATATCCCAGCCTTTTTGGGTTTGGGCTACAATTTGTGACCTTATAATTGGCACCGTCTGTGGGAAGAACTAGTGCTTGTGAGGATTATAATGGTTATGGCGGGTTCAGGACCACACCAGACTAGTCAACACCATGCAGAATCAGCTAACGTTCATCAACAGGGCGAGCTCCATGACCTCGAACACGGAAATAATATGATAACCAGCAGGAAGGTAGCTTGCAGACGCTCCATACAGGTGGAGGTGGCTATCGACGAAGGAGTCATTTAGTACATGAGCAAGCTAATGAAAAGGATTTGTAACGAGAAATTGATGATCTAAAAAAGAGACTTCGTCGAGCACAACGAAAACAAACCCCTTCTAGCTCTGACGTTTCTTCCAATGACGACGAAGATGCCAGTTACAGAAAACACTCAGAAACTCCACCTAGTAAGTCTTATTCCTGTAAAGAGGAACATTCTTGCAAAAGGAGGCGAAGAAGTCCATCTGAGAGGGGGGTAGGAACTAATGTCATGAAGAAAGCTCTAAGCCAGATTTCTAAGTCCCCCTTTACTTAGGGAATAGAAAAGGCAAAGCTCCCCAGGCGTTTCCATCAGCCCATGTTCACCATGTATAACGGACGCACGGATACTGTGGAACATGTGAGCCAGTTCAAATAAAAGATGGCTGTCCATTCTCAAGACGAAGCCTTGTTATGTAGAGTATTTCCCTCCAGCTTAGAATCGATGCCGAGGAGATGGTTTGATGGGCTAAGAACGAATTCCATCAGTTCTTTCAAGAAGCTTACCCAATCATTTTGTTCCCGGTTCATTACATGCAGTAGGGTTCCTCAACCTTAGATTCTCTGCTGTCTATGACAATGAGGGAAGAGGAGTTTGTGAAGGCATATGCTAAAAGGTATTGGGAGATGTTCAATGAAATTGATGGCAATTTTGATGAAGTCGTTATTAGAACTTTCAAGGTTGGCCTCCCATTCGAACATGGTTTGAGAAAATCCCTGACAGGTAAGCTTGTCACCAGTTTACAACAGTTAATGGATCGAGTTAACAAGTATAAGAGGATAGAAGATGATCAACAACAGGGAAAAGGGAAAGCTAAGGTTGTCCCTCAAGAAAGAAGAGATTTTAGGTCAGACAGATACAACAACAACCGGTCGAGAAGGGATTATGCAGAGCAGTTAAGGTCAAATAACAACCAAGTGGTCGGGGCTGTATTCCGAGAGCCAATGCATCAAGTATTGGAAAAAGTCAAGAACGAATCCTTCTTTAAATGGCCTAACAAGATGGTGGGAAATCCTGAAAAGCGAAACCGAAACCTCTATTATCAATATCATCGGGATCATGGTCATACAATGGAGGATTGCAGGAGTTTATGGGATCACTTGGACCAACTTGTCCGAGAAGGCAAATTGAAGCAGCTGTTGCATCATTCTAGCGGGCTGGGTGGACAGACCAATTCTCGGTCTAAAAGAGAGACTCCTTCAAGACCCTCTCTGGGAACTATCAACATTATTTTTGCAGCACCTGGTAGAACAGGATCATGCCCATCTATATTAATGTTTGTGGCTCGCCTGTCTTCTGAGGACACTAGTCACGAGCCAAAGAAAGCTAGATTAGAGCGGCCCCTGGTCATAGGGTTCTCAAACGAGGACAAGATTGGAACTATTCAGCCTCATGATGATGCCTTAGTGATCACCCTCCGAATTGGGGGTTATGATGTGAAGAGATTAATGGTTGATCAAGGCAGCGCAGCTGAGATAATATACCATGATCTTTACAAGGAGCTGAGTTTAAGAGCTGAAGATCTAATGCCTTACAGTTCTCCCCTAATGAGTTTTGAAGGGAAGGTTATTATCCCAAAGGGACAGATCAGATTGTCTGTGCAGACTGGCTCGGAGACGGTGGAGGTAAACTTTATCGTGGTGGATGCATATTCTCCTTATACAGCAATTATTGCCAGACCTTGGCTTCATACTTTAGGAGCAGTTTCTTCCACTCTGCATCAGAAGATCAAGTACCCATTTGAAGGACAGATCGAAGAAATATTGGGTGATCAAGCCATGGTGCGGCAGTGCATGGTTGCAGCCATTCGACATAGGCCCGAAACTGAACCTGTGACTCTCAGTGAGAAAGAGTTATAGCAGTTAAAACCCCTAGTGTTATCCATTGATGGAACATCCAAGGAGGTAGAATGTGAAGACCTTGTAAAAGTTACAATAGGAGATGATCCAGAGAAGTTTTTTCAAATCGGATCCCAGCTACCTCAACAAGAGAGAGAGAGAGAGGAGCTGATAGAGTTCTTTAAACAGAACATTGACGTCTTTGCCTGGAATACTTACGAGGCCCCAGGGGTGGATCCAGAATTCATTTGCCACCATTTAAATGTTAATCCATTAGTAGCCCTCAAAAAGCAGCTTCCTCGGCGTCCATCCAAAGAGCATGCAGAAGTAGTCTGAGAGGAAGTAGCGAAACTCAAGCAGGCCGGGGCTATCAAAGAGGTCTTCTATCCTGAATGGTTAGCAAACACGATAGTAGTAAAGAAAAAGAGTGGAAGTGGTGAGTGTGCATTGATTTCACGGATTTGAATAAGGCTTGCCCTAAAGACCCATTCCATATGCCCAAGATAGATCAGATAGTAGACGCTACTATCAGCCATCCTCAGATAAGTTTCTTGGATGATTTCTAGGGTTATCATCAGATATCTTTGGTCTTGGACGATCAAGAGAAAACAGCTTTTATTACTCCTATTGAGAATTATCACTACAAAGTAATGCCATTCGGTTTGAAGAATGCAGGATCCACCTATCAGAGAATGATGACGAGGATGTTTGAGTCACTATTGGGGAAAAATATTGAGATTTATATAGATGATATGGTGGTGAAGAGCAAAGTGGTTTCGGAGCATCTAGGAGGCCTTCGAGTTATCTTTGAAATTCTTAGAAGCTACAAACTACGCTTAAATGCTTCCAAGTGTTCATTTGGTGTAGGGTTAGGCAAATTTTTAGGTTACATGGTCACTCACAAGGGAATTGAAGTTAACCCTGACCAGATTAAAGTTATTAACAATTTTCGAACTCCTCAGAATCCAAAAGAAGTGCAGAAACTAAATGGAATGGCCGCTGCTTAATTTGAACAGGTTCATATCTTGATTAGCAGATAGATGCAGACCTTTCTTCCTATTGATCAAAAAATGGAAGAATTTTGAGTGGACAGAAGAATATGCCAAGGCATTCCAGCAACTCAAGGATTATCTAGCTCGGCCACTAATCATGTCTAGTCCTAAGCTAGATGAAGTTCTTTTCGCTTACATTGCTGTAGCCCTATATGCAGTAAGTTTGGTGCTGATACGAGTTGATAATGGCATACAACGGCCAGTTTATTACGTGAGTAAGTCATTGCACGAAGCCAAAGTGCGTTATCTACCACTAGAGAAAGCTATCCTGGCAGTAGTGCTTAGCACACGTAAGCTACCTCACTACTTCCAAACACATACAGTGGTCGTTCTTACACAGTTCCCACTTAAAATCATACTTCGAAGTGCCGACTACACAGGAAGAATAGCCAAGTGGGGTACAATTCTGGGGGCTTTCGATATCAAGTACATGCCCCGCACCTCCATAAAAGGACAAGTCCTCGCAGATTTGGTGGCTGAATTCACCGAACCTGAGATAAAAGAATTACCATCAGATGGAAACATGGATGAAAAATTGGTTGATAAGATCTCCCAATAATGCCTTCCGACATGGGAGGTATATGTAGACGGAGCATCGAATCAAAAAGGCTCAAGGGTTGGGTTAGTACTGATGTCCCCTGAGAAGGTTGTCATTGAAAAATCTTTGAGGTTAGATTTTTCAGCCACAAATAACGAAGCCGAGTACGAAGCTCTGTTGGAAGAAATGGTTATGATCCAAAGAATGGGAGGAAAGTCTATAAAACTCTTCTCGGACTCAAGGCTGGTTGTCGGTCAAGTAAGAGGAGAATTCGAGGCGAAAGATGAGAGGATGCATGGGTATCTTAACCAAGTTAAATGTATGTAGTTAAAATTTGACTCCTTTGACTTGCTACATGTTCCTAAAAGTGGTAATGCGCACGTGGACTCTTTAGCTATGCTTGCAACCTCCTCAGTATAGGACTTGTCTCGAGTAATCCTTGTTGAGGACTTGTACAAACCCTTAAAGACAGGAGAGACGGTTCAAATTAATCAGATCAAAGTTGGGCCGAGCTAGATGGATTCCATCATACGGTTCCTGAAAGAGGATCTTCTCCTTGAGGAAAAAATAGAAGCTGACAAGATACGAAGAAATGCTATTAGTTATTGGTTATCGGAGGACCATAAACTATATAAGCGTTCCTTTTCAAGACCTTATTTGTTATGTGTCCATCCCGAGCTAACTGAGTCACTTTTAGAAGAAATGCATGAAGGAATCTGTGGAAGCCACATTGGAGGCAGATCCTTATCACATAGGGCCATTACCCAAGGTTACTAGTGGCCAAATATGCAGAGAAAGGCTCTGGAATACGTAAAAAAGTGTGATCAGTACTAGCAGTTTGCGCCGAGCATACACCAGCCAGGTGGAATCCTTAATCCGTTATCTAGCCCATGGCCATTTGCTCGGTGGGGCTTAGATATCGTGGGACCCTTTCCCAAAGCAGTGGGAAACAAGAAATATCTTCTGATCGACACGGACTATTTTATGAAGTGGGTTGAAGCAGAGCCTCTAGCCAACATCAGAGATGTGGATGCAAAAAGATTCGTTTGGAAGAACATCATTACTCGGTTTGGAGTTCCTCACATGCTCATCTCGGACAATGGTCTTCAGTTCGATAGTAAGATGTTCAAAAAATACAGTGGCGAGTTAGGGATTACTAATAGGTATTCTACTCTAGCTTATCCCCAAGGAAATGGGTAGGCTGAAGCTGTAAATAAAGTCATAGTAAGTGGGTTGAAGAAAAGATTAGATGATGCGAAAGGTAAATGGGTGGAGGAATTACCACACATACTCTGGACGTACAGAACCACGCCTCGCAGGTCTACTGGAGAGACCCCTTTCTCAATGACTTATGGAGCTAAGGCTGCGATCCTTTTAGAGACTGGTTTCCTGATGACAAGAACCAGTTCGTTCAATCCAAAAGACAACGTTGAGCAACTAACAAGAAATTTGGACTTGATTGAAGAAAAGAGAGAAAATGCAATGGTTCAGCTGACTTATTATTAGCAGAAACTGAAACAAGGTTATGATGCCAACGTAAAGTTAAGACCTTTAACTCCTGGTGACCTGGTATTACGCAAAGTTGTGGCCGCTGCAAAGAATCCAGCTTGGGGAAAATTAGGGCCGAATTAGGAGAGGCTTTTTCGTATCACCTCCAAAGCTGGCATTGGGGGATATTTTTTAGAAGATCTGGACGAGCATGTAGTACCACGTCCTTGGAATGTAAATAACCTAAAGAGGTATTACTATTAATAAGTGTTTATTTGATCAATATGTGTTCTTTATATAAAGTGTTTATGCTGTTCATTTCTATTAAGTGTTTAAACTTAAATTCAATCATGCCTAGAGTCCTCAGACCAGATGATTTGGGTTAGTTAACACTCGTTTTTGGTTCTATTAAGTGTTTAAACTTAGATTCAATCATGCCTGGAGTCCTTGGACCAGATGATTTGGGGTAGTTAACACTCGTTCTTAATTCTATTAAATGTTTAAACTTAAATTCAATTATGCCTGGAGTCCTCAGACCAGATGATTTGGGTTAGTTAACACTCGTTCTCAATTCTATTAAGTGTTTAAATTTAAATTCAATCATGACTAGAGTCCTCGGACCAAATGATTTGGGTTGGTTAAAACTCGTTCTCAATTTTTTTAAGTGTTTAAACTTAAATTCAATCATGATTGGAGCCCTCGGACCAGATGATTTGGGTTGGTTAACACTCGTTCTCAATTCTTTTAAGTGTTTAAACTTAAATTCAATTATGACTGGAGTCCTCTGACTAGAGGATTTGGGTTGGTTAACACTCTCGTTCTCAATTCTTTCAGGTGTTTAAACTTAAATTCAATCATGACTGAAGTCTTTGGACCAGGTGATCTGGGTTAATTAACACACTCTAAGTTTCTTTAACTATTTAAATTTAAACCTAAGTGTATTACTTAAAATTCCCATTTGGGTTAGTTATACTTATTGTTACCCTGTTACTTTCGAGGATGCTTATCCAATTTATGCGTTGTGACCAAAGTCCTGAACTTTTTAGTTGAACTTAACTTATAATATGTTCTGTTTGCCTAATATAGCCATACATACTATTCAAATTAGATGAAGATGGCATTAGATTAGTTTTCCACTATTTATCATGACATATGAAGTAAAAAGGGACATGTTTTCATTGATAACAAAAGTGTGGTACATTTCTTTAACAAAAGGAACATACAAAAACAGTAAACATAAAAAAATAAAAATACTACAAAAACTAAGATCCTAAACTTGTGCCTTTGGAGCCCCTAGATTAACAGCTTGCTCGGGCTGAGAGATAGTGGTGTTTGAGGCCTTGCCCTTGCCCTTATCCTTGTCTTTGCCCTTATCCTTGCCCTAGGGAGCTTCAACTTCTTTCCCTTTGCCAGTATCTTGGCGAGAAGCCATTAAAGCGTCCACTGGGGCAGGAGGGACTTGATCTACTATGGGCACCTCAGACACTTGGGTAGGTTGCTCTAGAGGAGAGGAGCTAGGACCTGAGATCTCCCGAATATTTGGGTCATAATAGATGCTCTCAGGTTCCCTCAGGCTGGAATCACCAGGAATCCTAGCGACATCAAGGGCTTTACCCCAAGAGATATCGCAGTAATCCCTGGCTACAGTGGAGAACTCCTCTGTGAGTCTGCCTTGAGTCTCCTGTACCCCTAATGCGTACGCAGCTTGCTTCTCGACTTTAGTTGCCTCCTTAAGTAGTTGGGCAGCCTCTCTGGCCTTGCGAAATTCTTCATGAAACTCTGTCACCATCTGTTTCTCTGTTGCCAGATTTATTTCAGAATAGTGCAGTTCTTTGTGCACATCTTCAAATTGCCTCTCCGTCGTCTTCAAGCCTACCTCGGCACTATCTCTTGCCCTACCAGCTTCTTTCAGCTGCTCAGCCATCTTAGTGTGTTTTTCCTTTAAGGCGCCTAGCTCCGCCTCCACTTCGGATCAAGCATCCAAGGCAACCTTGGTCTCGCCACGGGCATTCTTTACCCACTCCTCGGCCACAAAAACTTGCTATATGATCTAGAAATTATTAAAAAAAAAAAAAAAAAAAAAAAAAAAAAAAAAAAAAAAAAAAAAACATAAACAAAAACAAGACGTATTTCACCTTTACTATAAAATGTAAGAAAATGGAGATGTATAAATGAAGAACAACGAATACAATTACTTACCATAGCCAGGTCCCTTTTTAGGGCTAGAAAGAGTTCTGGATGGTTGAAGTTCCTATAGGCCTCCATGTCCTTGGGGAGGAGGAGAGGCTATTCCAGAGCCTCAGCTATCAGACCAGCGTGCCTACTGCGATAATGCCTAAGGATGGCATCATACGCAATCAGCGCACCGTCCACCTCCAACTTGGGGGCCACAGGAGGCTCTTTTCGACTATCCACAGAATTGGACCTTTTACTCCTTTGGTCCTGTGACTGCCTGAGTTGTTTTCTTCCTTTGGAAGGGCCCAGCTTTCCCTCCTCAGTAACTTCAGTGTGCCTCTTCCTCCTTAGATCGGCGTTGGGTTTTAGCCCAAGATCAGCAGGAAGCTGAGGAGGAGGAGGAGGATTTACTGGAGGTTTGGACTTACTTTTATCCTGAGGTGAGGGTGCCTTGTTCCTGTTTTTCATAAGGTCCCTTAAACTTGGACCATTCGCTCCTTCTTCAGCCTCTGATATAACGATGGCTTCCTCTTGAAATTGGAACCTATCAATTTCCTCTTCAAGAAAAGAAGAGGAAGTAGCTCCTTCCTCGACAATAGCCTGTCCAAGTGGTACTTGTTGAAGTGGCTGGGCGGCAAAAGGTATTCCTTGTGGAATAAAATGGTCAACGGGTAGAAGATCGTATGGAGCTAGGAAACCTGGCCGAGAGACGTCTATGCGAGCCAAACGGTAGTCGTCTGTTCTAATAGAGTTGCCGACGTCCAAGAAAGCCCTTGAAATTGGTTTGAAGTCTAGAATCAAGTGAACGGCACGAAGCTGCTTGTCGTCATTCACAAAAATCTGAGACCTCAGCAAGTAGTTAAGCGTTGGTACGTTGATTAAGCTGAGCTTGGGGTTGGTATACGTTTTATCTGTCAGATAAGAGAGTCAAATAGTTAGAAACTCCAACTTCAATGTAAAAAAAAAAAATGAAATGAATGAAAATGAGACTCAGGTACAACAAAACAGGGCCGAAGACAAACTCCTTAAATCTAATGTTAGAAAACCTAGATCTAAGTTACTCTACTTGGCTCTCCTAGCTTGGTTGGGCAAGGAAGGCCGTCACTCCGAGTGCCAAATACGATGAGGAAATCATCTTTCATCCCTTTGTTAGACTTGGGAAGACATGAGATTAGCTTGACAAAACTGGATCGGGACTTAAGGTAAAACCCTGCCCGAGCTTCTATCTGGCCTTCGTATAGGTGAGCTACATCGTACCAAGTCAGTCCCAACCCTAAATGTCGGTCCAAAGCGTCAATCGCTCCTAGAACTCTAAAGAAGTTAGGTGCACATTGTTGGGGGCAGAGCCTATGGGCACGTAAATAGTCCTCGTAATTCTACCCATAGGAATAGTCATGCCTCCTTCTATGAAGGCAATCATTGGGATTGTGACTTCTCCCACTTCTCGGTCAAATGCCAATCCCTCTGTGGAACAGTATCGTATCGATACTTCTTGGGGCATGTGGTATTTTTCTTTGAATAGCTCTATCAAGACTGGAGTCTTCACTAAGCGTTGAAATCTACCCATTCTGAGTTTGCGGAAGAGAGAATGAAGAGCCAAGGAGGTTATCCGAGGAGATAAGGGGAGTTGTGAAAATGAAACTTACGTAGACTAGAACGCGAACTGATCTTCGTAGTTCTTGAGGATCTTTGAAGTCTCTTTTTGAAAATATGACAAACGGTCTGGTGAGTAATGAGTTTGGATGCTTGAATACTCTGAAGATTATGAACTGCGATGAAAAAAGAAGGAAATGGTGTTCAGGAGCCTTTATATAAGAAACTGAAAACGAGGGGGATTTTATCCCGCCCAAATATTGAAGAGAAATCTAGATCGTTGGATTAAAGCCCCACTGTTGGATGCCAAGAGCGTAACGCCGCCCAAAGTATTTAATGACATTTCACGAGTTCTGAAGTATTAGAAACAGCTGTGAAATGAAGAAAATGACCCTTCCACGTGTGAAGGTTTGAGTGTCTTTATGGTTTTAAATGTAATTATATTCACAAGTCAAAATTATACTTTTTCTCCTCGGGCAAGAAGGAAAAATTAAAATTTTGAGGGGCTATTGTAGGGGGTAAAGACTTGAGCTTTTGTGTTGGGCCTCAAGCCCCATTTATTAACAAGAATGCGTCCGAGGAAGAAAAAATGTTGGGAAAGGCCCCATAGCAGGTGGTTGTACAGAGAAATGTTGAAAGGCACTAGTTCGAGAGGGTCATACTCCTCGGACCTGACGAATGTCTGTCAAGTGAACTTCGCCTTGACTTAGGTAACCTTCCAGGAAATTCCAGTAACGAAGATAGACTTCAGGTGAGCAAGGAAAGGATAAGAACACGAAAATATCTTGGGAAAAAGCTGCTACCACTGCATTAAATACACTACAATAACTTTCCTGACCGCATTAATGTGGAGAAGACCTCTGAGCAGTGTTTTCAACCACTATCGCCCACAGAAAACCAGAAAAACTGCTCAGTAGGACAGATACTCGAGTGCAGGGTTGGATGATAAACAAATGGACGATGAGAATGAATTATGGAGGACTATATAATGGAGGAGACCTTCCATAAGTGGGGGATCAGAAAAATATTAAGAGAAGAAATTGAACGAGATTTACTGTAGCACTGTGAAGAACAAACTTTCTGAAATAGTCAACTCATCCAAAAACTTACTCCTCGGACTTATATTCAACCCTTGATTATGTGTCTTTTCCTCCTCGGATAAGCTTCAAACCTTGATTAACCGTTATAAAACTCATTAATAGCCCAGTTTTTTCACTCACTCCCTTACAAATTTATTGTATTGAGCTTACTGGGCTTATATCTTAGTCATTTTGGATTTGGGCTACAATTTGTAACCTTACAATTTGTATTTTAACTTAAAATTCGCGTAAATATATACTAAGAGATATTTAATATAAATAACTCATAAAAAGATAACATAATCATTATAATATATATATATATATATATATATATATATATATTAAGGATTTTTATAACATGAATAACTGGTTTTCCGATTCTTTTTATTTTTTATTTTTTATTTGGTTCTAAAGTCAAAATTCACGGATAAATGAAAGAAATAATTCAACAATTAGATACACACTAATTTATTTCCAAATTATATTGTTTGTATACAAATTTTCATAATGGTGAATAAATCAACTTTTGGCTTTCATTATTTTGGGGGAGGAGCACTTGACCGCGATTGAACTTTGGATCGGTACAAGAATACAGATAAGCTCGCAGAATAGGCAAAGAGCATAAACGAGATGGAAAAATAAGTTAAAAACTGTAGTATGGTCTTTTTACTCTGTTTCGAAATCTTAAAGGAGTGGTAGAACATTACGGCACCTGAGAAAAGAAAGGAGAGTGAATTAAGTACCAGAAAGTACCAAAAGGCTGGGTGATTTCTTAAAACTGGCATGCCCGTATTACTGTCGTATCCGCCAGGCAGTTGGAAGGCTGCTGCGTAGGTGACAGTTGTAATGATTGTTATTGACGTTAAACTGAAATTGGAAATGTTCTCCTGGTCATCTGTAGCCATAGACGCGCCTTGGTTCTCGAGAGTCTGCACTCCTTTCGAAGTCTGGCCGTCATCTACTCCTTCCAAATTACACGTTTTCATAATTTTTTCCTGCAAGCGTTGAAAAGGAAATGTCACTTGCTAAGAGCATCACAGCAGTGGGTTTAAAAATTTAGTTATTTAATATCATAAAAAATTATTTTATTTATTTTATCTATTCATATGCTACAATAGTGGATCTATTTTAGTTTTTAACACAATAAAATAATATATCTATTACAATAAAATAATATATCCCACTATAAAAAAAAATCCACAGCACCAACCACAATCACCTCTACCATCAACCACAGCCACAACCACAACCACAACCACCACCACCACTACCACCACCACTGGTCCATAGTAGAAAAACAAAAAAAAAAAAACAAAAACAAAAATCCACCAACCCAACCCAAATTTCCAATCTTTTTCCTCAACCCAGACTAAACAAAATCACCAATCACAACAAATTAAAAAATCACCAATCACAGAGTTGGGCTTCGGTGAGGAGGACAGTGTCGACGTGGGTCGGTGAGCTAGGTTGGCAAGCTCCATGGATTTCCCAGTCAGGTACTCCAAGGTTTTCTTCCTAAACCTCTTTCTCCAAAAATTTCATCAATTGCGCCAAAATGCCCACAAAATGCCCACAAATTGCAGCTAAAGATTCACTATAGCCGCGTTTCTTAAAAATACGGCTACAGGTCGACTCTAAAAAATTTATACTGGACCTATAGCCGCGTTTTTTAAAAAACGCGGCTATAGGTTACACACAAAAAACTGCAGCTTCGTATAGCCGCGTTTTTTAGGCAAGACAACCAAAAATTCTGAAACTTCCCAGGTACGCTCCTTTATCAGAGGGACCTATAGCCACGTTTTTTAAAAACGCGGCCATAGGTAAGACAACCAATAATTCTGAAACTTCCCAGGCACACTTTCTTTTAGGGGATCTATAGCCACGCTTTTTGAAAACGCGCCTATAGCTAATCTTTTGCTGCATTTTTACTTTTTGAAACGCGGCTATAGGTAACGCAAAAAAAAAAAAAAAAAAAAAAAAAAAAAAAAAAAAAATCCTAAAGCTAACTTCCTTCATACGCTCCCTTTCCCACCTACTCTCAGTTACACCTCTTTTCTTTTCTTTTTTCTTTCTTCATTCTTCTTCCTTCAAGTCTTCTTTCTTTTCTTTTTTTCTTTCTTCATTCTTCAGGCCGGTCTTCTTTCTTTCTTTTTTCTTTCTTCCTTCTTCACATCTAGGTAAGCCTTTTCTCCTCTTGTTGTTGTTTTTTTTTTTTTCCTTTTTTCTTTCTTCCTTCTTCACAACTGGGTAACTTTCTTTTTCTTTTTCTTTTTTCTTTCTTCCTTCTTCACAGGTTGTGTTTCTAAGCTTGTGCATTTGTTTTCCTTGAATGGAATTACTGTTAGATTTGGGTTTGTGTTCTTATATTTTGGAGCACATTGAGTTTGATTTTGAAATTTCTTGGTGTGTTTGTATTGTGAGTATGTTGTGTTTTTTATAAGTATAAATTTTCTAGATGTGTTTGTATTGTGAGTATGTTGTATTTGATCTTGCATTTTCTGGGTTTGTGGTTGATTTTGATTTTTTTTTTTTTAATTTGAATTTTGAATTTTCTGGGGAAAAAAGAAACCCAGAAATTTTTTTTTTAAAAAAATAAAACCTATAGCCGCGTTTTAAACACGGCTTAAAACTGGTCTATAGCCGCGTTTTTAAAAACGTGGCTATAGGTCTCAGCTTATAGCCGTGTTTCTTAAAACAAGGCTATAGGCCAGAACCCTATAGCCGCGGTTACAAAAACGCGGCTATAGGTCTAACCTTTAGCCGCAGTTGCGAAAAATGCGGCTATAGGACTACTGCTGCGGTATTTAGGCCGCGTTTGTAAACGCGGCTATAGAAAACGCGGCTATACCCTATAGCTGCGTTTTTTGGGTCTATAGCCGCGTTTTTTAAACGCGGCCTAAACCCCTTTTTTTTGTAGTGTCAACGCTGGGCATGAAATAGCAAAGAGAGGGTGGAGCTCAGAGGTTTGGCCTTTAAGGTGGAGATATAGAGAGAGAAAATGCGAGATAGAGTGGTCGGCGCTAGGCAGGGGCTTGGTCGGCGACAACGGGCAAAAACAAAGAGGGTGAGGATTGAGTAGAGAGGAGCAACGGGTAGAAATAGAAAAGAGGATAGAAGAAAAGAAAAGAAAAAAAAATAATATTAAAATATTCTTATCAGTGTGAACGTAATATAAATTTTTTTTTTTTGAGTTACAGTACACAGTTAAAAATAATTGTGCACTATAACTGAGAAGTTAAAATTTTTAGTTTTAGCTCCATTGCTACAACTCTCTTTTTTGTGTTTTGGTGTAACTAAAATAGCTATATAGCTATTTAGCTACACTGCTGCAAATTCTCTTATACCTGAAATTGCTATTTTTATTTTATTTATTTATTATCGTAGTCTTGGGACATGAATGGTTGGGAGTGGGATCCCTGAAGCGGTCAACCCCGCCTTATTATTATTATCAGGTTCAGATATTTTCTTGCACGAAGAATATTTAAAGTCAAGATTTCAGTCCATATGGATAAGGTCAAGCAGTTCAATGACATGCTTGATTCTCTCCTTGAAGACAATACTGATTCCAATCAGACTCTCCCAATTATTTGTAAGCAAAATAAATAAACAAAAAATATATATAATTCATAAATAAATATTTATATAGATTTCATTTACCAAGCCAAATATTAATGTATATATTAGAATATATATTTTTGAAGTCTAGTGCTTTTATGCACTAGATTGAATCTATTTGGATGTTGACATGTGTTAAATATCTTTCATGTATTTGCTTCTCAACAAGCCCAGTACATTGGACTAAATCCTTAATTATCTTATATATTTTACATTTTATTTTATATGTTTATTTCTAATTAAAATCATTCTTTTATATTGCTTGGCTCCATCACAAATTAATCCATAAGTTATCAAATTTACAAACTTAAAAAAATAATAATAAAAAAAAAAGAGAAGGAAATCAAACTTAAAAACTAATACATTATATATTACTTTTTTTTATTTAATGATAAAAGACTTTACTAATTAAACTAACTTTTATATTATTTTTTCAATATATATATATATATATATACTTTTTAATCCATGTATATTTACTATGCATAGTTTTACTAGGCTACCTTAAATTCCATAGAAAGCTTGTTATTTGATTGAATAATGTCAGCTGCGGTCATCCCTTCCTCGTTCCTAGCCCATTTGTCAATTCTCCTGTCATGTGCAAGAATCTCTAATATTTTATAATACTCATCGAAGCCAGCTATATGCAAAGCCGCAAGATGCAAAGGCGTGTTTCCATCTTTATCTTGCTCACTTATGAGATCAAGAAAAGCCAATGTCTCCATGAAAAGTTTCACCGCATTTATCCTTCCACTTTCCACGGCAAGATGAAGAACTGTCCTATGTTTGTTGTCCAACAATTCACAAGTATCTGGACATTTTTCAATGAGTGTTCTCATTAAGCCATCATGTCCTTCATTAACCGAAACGTGGAGAGCACACATCCCTTCATTGTCCTTTTTGTAAGCAATGGAATTATTTCTTTGCAAAAATAGTTGGACAACGTCTACATTGTCATTGCCAATATGTACAGCATAATGAAGAGGAATCCTGCCAGAGTCATCCGCTTCCAAACTTGCATCTGGAAATTTTTCCAACATCTTGCGCACAAAATCTATAAGAGAGGGAAAATCATGTTGTTACGAGTTAGTTAAAGGTAGCATGTGTTGATGATGAATAGGTGAAAATATTTTTAGAATCTTTTCAATTCATCAAGACACCAGATTTCATAGGGTAAAATTTATTTATATTTTACATTCCCTTTTTATAGATAGGATTAGGATACAACCTTGCTGTCAATTTCACTAGACCATATTAATTGCTTTTCGGTAGAATCCAGCTTATTTTTATACTACGAACACAAATTGATATGCAATCACTGATCAAAATAATAATTCTGCACATGAAAATTGAAATTGTGCATGGCAAAATATATATTCGGATATAATTTTATAACGATTCAATAAATATAAGAATTTTTTTAAAAAAATTTATAATTTGAAAGTGAGAATAATTTAATTAAATAAATATTTATATAACTTTCTTGAATATAATTTTTTATTCAAAAATTACATTCTTCTTACTTTTGAGATGCAAATTTACAAATTTGTTTTGTATTTAGGTTTTCCTACCATCTCCTTTTCATTTGATAATATCACTAATCCACTTAAATTCTTGTGACACAATCAATCTTAATTATGATTTTTTTTCTATTTTTAATTTTTTTTTTGAAAAGCATATATTAAAACAACTATAAGAAGTATTGTGAGTAAAGTTCAAAAAGCAATAAATGTATTTGAAAAGAAAAAAAGGTCTATGTTTTTTGTGTAATCAAGATTTGTTATATTACATGTTTCAAAATTTTTATAATTTCATTGTTATGAATTTATTATATTATCTCATTATCTTCAAACTCTTTTTGATTGATTTTTTTTGTTCATTTGTAATATTTCCAATTAAATTCTTGGTTATATTTTTTATATTTCTAGTAAAAAATTAAGAAGAAGTTTTATTTTATCATATTCAGTTTATTTTTCTATTCTTCTCTCTCTTTATTATATATATATATATATATATATATATATTTTTTTTTTTTTTTTTTTAAAAGGAAAAATCCAAACCATAATGGCATTTTAATTTAGTATATATTTAAAATTAAAAATAATTATAAATATTAAAAAAATTATCTACAATGAGTACTAGCAATATGAATTTGATCTTTGGTAGGTGCTTGTAGAGTTAGAAGGTTACAAAACCTCACATATCTTATTGGAGTAACTCTCAAGATTTGAAAATTGTGTATTGGGATTTTCCTTTTATACCTTACAGTGTTGGACTCAAACCCTAAACATTTCGCGGGTTGTTGAGCTTGATTTAAAAATCTACATAATCGTAGTTCAATTGGTCAAAGCTCTCTTTTAATCGATCGAGCTCTTTAGTTTTTTAATTCTCTTTTCTGCGACTTGTACGTTATTGAACCTTGCAGACTTGTATCAGCTTGAACAATGTCTAAAACACTTCAAAGACCCTAAGATTTAATCCTAGACAAGTTTTTGTTCTTAGTTTGCCAACATGCCCATATTTAGAACCTAAACATTTAAGACTAAATTATATTTAGAACCTAACATAAGCATACCAAATTGTTATCAATAGGACATACCGAAAGTGCTACACTTAAGATAACCGGTTCTAGAATAATTTCCATATCTATATTCAATAGAAGATTTCATGCTATGCAAAATTTGTATATCGAGTGGTTGGGAGTAATGTTAAACATATAGTGGATTGCTGAGCACAAAAAATTCTGCTTGTATGTCATATATGTTGTATAAGATAATAAGTATAATCAGCCTAACCTTCTTTGGCAAAATTTAGTAGAACTTGTCTAAAAAACAAAAAAGGAATAGAAAACTTCAAAAGATATAGTTCGAAATAATTACCAGTTTTTGCGCGATTAATGACAGATGCATGCAAGACATTCTTGCTTTTCCTTCCCTTATAGGAAGGGAGGTGATCCCCTGGCGTATCTATGATGTGAAGAGCAATTTTATAAAATCTTCGATCCACTGCTAGGAAGAGAGGGGATTCCCCAGCATTATTTGTAATCAAAGTCAACCCTGGGTCTTCCTGAATTAGTAACTCCACAATGTTGTAATGATCATATCTTATAGCCTCATGCAGTGCTGTATTCTGATCCAAAATTTGTTTCCTTAGTAGCCCCATTTTCATTTCAACTTCTTGGCCTTTTGCAAAAGTTATTAGCAGCTTTGTCGTGTCGGAATGCCCTAAGCTTGCTGTAATATGTAGTGCAGTGTTGCCTTTGGAATTTGTCATATACAAAAGTGGTGGTTGCCAGTCAAGGACCTTCTCCATGATGTGCACATTTCCAGATTTTGCTGCCACGAGAAGAACAGAGTTCCCCCCCGCTGTCAACTGCTCCACGTGAACAACAGAGTTCCCCCCCACTGTTAACTGCTTGGGATTTGTAGCAAAGCTAATTTCATTCCCAGAAATTGCAGAATTGAAAAGTTCAGCGTCCATTGCTGCGAGCTGATTCTTGAATCTCAAGAGTGACCTCGTTTCCTAAAGATAACTTTAACGTTAATAAATATATGGCAATCAGCTAATCAATAAATCTTATAATATCATATTATGGATTTATATCTATTAGGATTTAAATTCTATTAGGATTTAATGTGACATGTTCACAAATTATGTGGGCAGCTAGGAAAAAGACTAAATAGTAAAATTTAAAAAGCCTTCACTTTCCTAGAAGTTAATTTTCTTATAAACCATATAGAAACCGGTATCTTTTTGCAATAAACAGCCTTTCTGTTAACCAACATGCATGCAAAGCCTCGATGAATTTGCGGATTGATTTGTGAATGACTAACGTATAAAACTAGCATGCAAGGGGTTTTGTATTTAATTACTTTCTTTATGGTTCTCTTCAGACCTATATTGCTCGTGGCCCATATCTTATTGAGACTGCAAAAGCGCTCTGGAACTATTGAGGCCATGCCAGGAATTTATCATTGGACGCTGAATAGAAACTGTGATCATTAAGCTTGTTTCTTTAACCTTTTATATATATAAAAGCTATACTATGAAAACAATTAATCCAGATGCAATTAAAAAAATTATGCTAGGGTAAATTACAATTTATCCCATTATGGTTTCACTCTATCATATTTAATGGACAAACTCTGAATTGATATAGTTAATGAGTACTTACAATTTTGTATTAAAATGCCTTCAAAAAAAAAATATTAAAATAAAATTATGATGTCATCCAAATTAATAAAGCTTAGAGCTCAAATCAAATTCTCAAATTCCAATTAGATTAGTAATCACTAATCACTGTATAACTTGAGAACTTACTTATGTTGCAGTTAGACTAATCTGAGCATGGAATTAATCATATATTTAACTTATTTATTACTTATAGGCAAAACTTAGGTAAAGTTTCTTCAACGCTATATGTTAGGTTTTCCTATTAAATTCTTTCTTAAAAAAAAAAAAAATTCCCAATTAAATTCAAAAAACTTCATTATTGTCTTTTGTTGTTGTTGATTAAACATATGTTTGCTTTAACCAATAAAGTACCACCAATATTATATTTTTCAAGGATAATTAAAATTAATACAACAATATATTTGAATTTAATTAAAAAAACTACTGTATTGGACCTAAAAGCTAGAATAATGTCAAGAGTCTTATAGTTCAATCGATAGTTTTAATGGAGACACTTAGGGTTCAAACTTCAAACAAGTACACTTGTTCTTCTAACAATCGAATTAAAAAGAAGAAAAATAACAACGATGATTGAGTATATATTAATTGTTTTTTTGTGTCCATTAGTATGTAGGCATTTCAAACTAGTCGGCAATTAAAATGGGCATCCACTTGCGTAGTGGGCATCTTTGGTTTCAAACATTTGATTGGGTTGGGAACAAATGACTCATGAAGAATTGCTAGGCTGACAACCAATTTTACAATTGAAAAATAATAATAATAATAATAATAATAATAAATTTTAAATTTTAAAAAAAATCTAACAGTATTTTGCAGTTTATCTCCAATTGAAAGCTCTATGCTTGAAAAGAATAAAGATAAACAAAATAAAAGAACGAGAGCTCTTACTTGAATAAATATGATTTTGTTCCGCTAGCGCAACCTTGTTGGTATTCCAACCTTCCTTACCATCTGTATATTATCTTAGGAAACGGTTTAAATTTATTGACAATAGTTTAGTAATATATTACTACAAAAGAAAGGTTCTGCGGTCGCGTTTTTAAAACGCGGCCATAGGGCAAAAAAACGCGGCCTAACCCCATTTGGCCTTAAGCCGCGTTTTATAACCCGGCCTAAAACGTGCGACTATAGGCCTGGCCGGTCTAAGGCCGCACTTTTTAAGCGTGGCCCAAGACTACGTCCTATAGCCGCATGTAAAACGCGGCCTAAGGGCAGTACTTTAGCCGCGTTTTAAACGCGGCCTTACATGTCCGCCTAGGGCCGCGTTTTAAACGTGGCCTAATATGAAGGGATATAGCCTCATTTAATAAACGCGGCTACAGTACTGACCTTAGGCCGCGCTTAATAAGTGTGGCCAGAAAACCTATCAAGTTAGAATTTTTAACACACAAAACCTGTCACAGTTTCAATCAATACAACAACAAAAATGGCAATTTCATAGAAATATCAAGCTTGCTTCTCAAACTTGTCACAGTTTCAATCAAAATTTGAGGATGTTCAAATGTTTAAGGAAAGTTCAATACAGCAACATAAGTACACAAATGTTTGAGTATGAAGTAAACATTGTCCAAATACAACATATTTTCCATCTTCAAAATGTCCAAATAAACATTGTCCAAATACAACATATTTTTCCATATTCAAAATGTCCACGAAGAGTCCCACTCTATCTAGCAGCGCTATCCTGAGTATATTATAGACATCGTATTAGTAGTACATAACAATGCATTGCAATAAACACGCAACTGGAAAAGCGATTAAAGGCAACATTTTTAGTACCTACATAATTTGTGTAATGGGCATATACTCCCCAAATCCTTTTAACATGGCTTTCATGCCCGCCAGACATTCATCCATTTGCCGCTTTGATTCCGCCATCTGCTGCTCATGTCGTGCATTTGATTTGGCCCGCATTTCGGCGATTTCTTCCTTATGCTGTGCATGCAATGCGGCGATAGCCTCCTAATGCCTCTGTTATGATTAGGCAAGTTGGTCCCTCAGCGAATTTTCCAATTCAGTCATCCGATGGGCCGTTTCGCTGGACGACGGACCGGTCAAACATGGAAGGTTGGCCCCACTTCTTCCTGTTGGGGTTGGCCTAAAACCGACCCCCCGTACACGACCACAACGTTCTTTGCCCAACACTTGAGCGAACGCATCATCTATGGACCATAAGATTCCTGCGTGATGCTCTCCTTGTAGTGAGCCCCCCTTGTTTAAAATTTCATTCATTTTATCCTGTTTTCACACAAGACCCAAATCACATATTATTTGCTATAAACATTTCACACACAAAATACAAAACATATAGGGCTTACAATCTTATCTCTCACTCCATCACTAATAGGAGTGCCATCTTTTTTGCAGTATACTTTCGTGAAAACAACTGCACGCTCCACTGCTTGTCCACTTTCTTTTGCCTACATCATATTTAACAGTTTCATTGCAATAGTAAAAAATTATGTTGGTGATATGAAGTGACAATCGACAACCAAACATAGCAATTGGAATTTGGGACATAACAATGTAACTTATTACGTTAAAATAATAATAATAATAATAATAATAATAACACGTTATGCTTCAACTCACTCCGTTTTTTAAGTTTTTTTTATCCCTATAAAGTTAACGCATATTGTACACAACTATCTCCATCCAATTTCTCTACTCCATGCATTTTGACATTAAAAAAAAAATAATAATAATAATAGTAATAAAAAACCGGGAAAAAAAAACAAAAAAACAAAAAACCGAGCTGGCTGACTAGTACTAGCTGCCTCCTTTTTTTTTTCATTTATTATTATTATTATTATTATTTTTTGGATCACTACGTGCCCTATGATTAAATAAAATAGTCATTTCTTAGGCCACGTTTGAAAAAGTGCGGCCATAGGACCCTTGTTGACAGCTTGAAGACATATTTTAGCCGCGTTTAAAACGTGGCAATAGGCCACAATTATAGCAGCGTTTCTTAAATGTGGCCTAAGGTCAGTACCTATACCCGCAGTTTAAACGCGGCTACAACCCTCTGAATATTTATTGAATTTATCTATAGTTACGTTTTAAACGCGGCTAAAATATGTGTTGAAGCTGTCAACAAGGGTCCTATGGCTGCACTTTTTCAGCTGCATTTCAACTGCATTTCTAATTTCCATAGAGAAGGTAACAAAGGAAAGCAAATTTCAAACAACAACCAATTGCTATATACCAAACCAAACTCTTGCTAACAAAGTGGCAAACCTCCAATTCTTATTGAAATCATTAATGAAGAACATGAAACATCACAATAAATGTCTATTATTTGAAATAAACATGCAAAATAACATTATTTACAACGTTACCCCAACACTATGCTCTGACATTAGTTTTTATTATGAAATGAAACTAATAAGGCAACCAGCAGTAAAAAATTCCCTACTAATTCACACAAAATGCTCAGATTCATCAGTAAAATAGTTTCTTCAAACTCTTCATATTCATCACACAAGAGGGTAATTACCGTACTCTATGTTTGGCATAATTTAGTACTCAATTACTTTACTATAACACTAGTAGTATATAGCTATAGCTAGGCCGTGGTATTTTAATCAATTTTGCTCTTCTTGTTCATCTTTATTATGTGTGAGGATATTCTAATAATGCCAATAATGGTGTTGTAAAATTTTAAACAGTTAATATTTAGACCAAATTTTTCTTTGCCTATCATTGTGTCATGTTTTCCATAAACTTATAAGCTGGACCACCCTAGAAGAGAAGCTAAAGTTTTGATAATACTAAAAATTTTGTGATTGCTTTTTCATGTTTGCTAGGCTTTAATTATTTGATGGATATATAAAAACTTCCATGTTCACAAAAACATATAAATAGCTTTCATTGCAATAGCTCAGAATGTGAACGTTTACACACTCACATGAAAAATTCGCTGACTTCAAAGTGATCTTGCCTAGTTGGAATTCAAAAATAACTTAATATTAATAACTCCCTACCAATAATGAAATTGTGCGGAAAACCTGAGAATGAAGTTAATATTGATTTTTTATGAGACAAGAAGTTTATATGATTGCAGTAATGAAATTGTGGATTGCTTAGTTTGGACCCTACGACAACGTTGGGCACTGCCACCATTACTGTCATCTCCATGCAAGCCATTTCCCTTCCTAAACTCAAGCTAACAAAATCTATTTTGATTTTCATGACTTCGAATCGACCGTGTTCTTTCTAAACAAAAAAAAATAAAAGAAAACACCTAGAATTTGTTGATACCAATATGTCACAAGTTCGATTAAAATATCATATGTGTATTAAAACCTGGCTACTTCTTGTATAATGCATTTCTTACCATATTCTCAGCAGTTTGGGCAAAACTTATAGGCCCCGACCTCGCTATGTCCGTCTGCAACCCACAACTTCTCTTGTTCTTATCAACTAATGTCTACGAACACATTCCCGCCAACAATACAAAAAAAATAAAAAAATAAAAAAATCAATTAAAAAAACATACCTTCTTAATGAAAAAAAAAAAAGAAAAAACCCCATCATATGTGTATTACCAGTAAAAGATAATACAACAAGAAAATATGCTCACCACCATTTTAGAATCAAACCAATAGTTAACTAGCATCTCGTAGTCCTGCTTGTCAGCCCAGTCTGGTTTGGCCAATTTGACATCTACTTTCAACGCATCTTTTGGGTAGTATTTTTTTTTTTAACTTTGTCCTTCGGTTCCTCCTCAGTTCCCCCAATAAGCGCATTGCCCAATGCATTTGTTAAGTGGTTTGATAACTTTGGGCTCAAAGATCCACTTTTTCTGAAATGCAAAAATTGAGTTAGCATAGTGCAATAGTCCACCATACTAAAAATGTCATTTGATACTAACAATTAAAAGTAGCTTAATAAGTTACTACCTGTATCTCTACCTAGGCATTTTCTTTGACATTATTAGGGACATGCGTCCAATTAACTGGCCATAGTGGGCAATAGGCGTGGTTGAGGCAAAAAGTGCCCAACCACCTTTTGAATGTTTGGCCGCTCTCGCCAATCGGTTGGCCGCTCCCATTTAACGCACATTTAAGTTTTTGGTGAGCTGGAAGAGTCCATATTCGGGTCATTAGCGTTACCCCACACTTTTTAAATATATTACTGGACTGTGGGGTTTCCTGAACCGAATCTTTTGCACACCCATTATTAGATATTGGGGTATCTCGGACCAAAGCTCCTGCATATAGTAAACCACTATTAGTAATGAAATTTCAAAGTTCACAACAAGAGAAAAGTTACAGTATATATATACATTTCAAGTTCTTAACTAACATGATATATGTGATGTTCGTGTATATATATACATTTTGATAATTGGTTTTGCGATTACCTTATTTTTCCTATTCGTGTTGTTAATTTACTTATTACGCAGGACAATAAGAAAAGATTAATGCAACATTCTCAAACGAGAAACTTATTGTGTCCCTTGGAAATTAACTCTCAGCTGAATAGAATAAATATTAGAATGAATATATATATATATATATATATATATATATAATTTGATTGCAGGCATGAAAATTGCTCCAACAGCCCACAGGTTGGCTTCGCATGTGTTGGCATAAATTCTCCATCATGTAGGAAGGTCAGTGTTGGTGTGTTGGTGATTTTACTACTTGTACTAAAAAATAAATTGTACAATTTCCTTTTGAAGTGGTCATCGGCAAGTTTAACAATAAGTGAATTCACTCGTTCATATTTTCATAAATTTAAAAGAAGTAATGGGCAGCCTATCTTTCTTATGTCAAAAACATAATAAAAAAGTATGTTTAAAAGCATGTTTAAAGGTATTTTCAAATCAGTCTAATAAGATAAAAGGAGAATAGTATCTCTTTTCTTTTCTTTCTTTTCTTTTTCTGAGAATGAGGGAGATTAGATTCTCTATAATTAGCTAAGCAAAATTGATTCCACTCATGAGTGAAGGTTGGACAGACATAAGTTATTTTTAAATTTACTTTTTTTTCCTATTATTTCTTCATTGGCTACAACTAAAATTCATCAGTTATGAAGGTATGATAAGACTTTGTTGTACCATAGAAATGAAATGCATTACATGCTATCCGTAGGCCAAATATGTTGATCATTTTCCACAGATGAAACTCTATTAAAGTTTCAAGTGGGTCACAAAAATCTTGAATTTAAAGCCTACTTTCATTATATACAATGGTTAGGTTAATATACAAATTACATCATCTATTAGCTAATACATTCAATTGAGTCTTCTAACCTTAATGGTCTTTTAAAGTGAATACGATAACAAATAATAATTATTCAATGTAATTCTTTTGTTAAGTTTGCCATAATCACATGGTATCATCAAGTGTCCTTAAAGAGTATTATTTTGAAAATGCAAAACTACCAATCTTTACTTTCTTTTTCAAACACTTGACGACTAATTGTATAATGAGAAGTGAGTTCAAACAAATCCCTACCTTAAAGAAATGGAAAAATAAGCATCTAGTATTTATTACTACAAAGTGATCTTCAAGACATGTGAACTACCTGGAGAAGGCAGTTGTGTCTCATCATCATCTTCTCCCTCCTCTCTTGCTTGCTGATCAGCCGCAAAGGCGGCCCTTAGCTCCTCTTGCACGCACTCTTGTGAGCGTGCTTGTGATGGTCCAACGGCAACTTCCACAACTGTCAATGGATGTTCCCCTTCCATTACTGCACCAAACAATCGGAAAATTAGTTAAAATAGTAATAAATATCAAACGTTACATAGAAAGACATGTAAACTACCTGTGTCATGTGTCCCAACACCCCTAGAATGGGCGGCTTCTAGCCCCTTCCCCCTCTGTCGTGAACGTGGAGGTCCTTCGCCAACTTCTACAATGGGCAATCGGCATCTCTTTCCCATTCTTGCATGCAACAACTTTACAAAACAAAGAAAATGTTAATTATAGACAACAGTCAATTGCATAAAATGTATTATGAGAAAAATATGCTGTAAAATAACTCATGGCAATATCTAACAATATATACAGGCATATTTCTAAGTTTAAGAGCTTCTCTTTGCCAACCACTACAACCATGACGAAATGAAACCCTAACACCACATGAACATATATCCAAGTTCATAACAAATGAATTTCAAATCCAATAGCGAAGAGGGAAATATAATGGATGCATAATAAGTACAAAATAAAGGAATTAACAATATATTCTAAGAATTAACAAATTCATCACATACAACATCGACAAATGACTTTAATTCATGAATGGATACAATTTCATTAACATACAAAAAACATCCAAACGCATAATACACCACTACAAATACAAAACTACTCATCCTCAGTGTACTCGTCCCCGTTGTCATCTTCATTGTCAGACTCATCGTCAATAAACTCACAATCTTCTAAGTTGTTTACTACATGATGATCTCTTTCAGCAATGATAGAGGCATCAATTGTCATTCCCTCTAGATCATCCCGAGCCCAACGAAGGTTGTCACTCACAACCTCATTAGTACTTATATTGTACGGAACATTCTCAGAGAAACTATATACGTCATCCTCCTCACGTTCGGGACCAATACCGGCATCAAACACATCCCTATCTTTAGTTTTGACAACAACATACCAATCTTTCTGCCTTTTATCTTCAACATAAAAAACTTGTGTAGCTTAAGATGCTAAGACATATGGTTCATCTATCATTTCATCCCCACTATGTATGCAGTGTGTAAAGTTCACCATAGGAAACCCAAATTCATCAATCTTATATCCTCTCCTATGTTCGTCATGAACCCATTTACACTTGAATAAGACATGTTTGATATTGTCAGAATAATTCAACTCGATTATATCAGTTAAAACACTATAGTACGTAATGCCACCATCAGTAGCGACACTAACTCCACTATTCTGCGTTTTCTTGTTTGCCTCATCATTTACACTCCTAAATTTTAAGCCATTTATGACATAATGCTTGAACCGCTTTACATAAAAATATGGCCATTTGGACAATGCAGCAAGGGTATCACTAACTCCCTCCCTTTCCTTATCAGCACCAGTGACGGACATCACCTAACATCAGTTGCCCAAAATAAAATAATTCATATCAGTACAAGTAATCATAGTTGACACAGTGTTACGGGTTTAATAAGTTCAAAATGTCATACTTACGTGACTCCTAAACCAAGTACAAAACTTCTCCACGTGGTGCTTATGTATAATGGCCTTGGAAATTTTACGATTCTGGCATTTTTGGAGTTCATCCTCTATCAGTCTATTGTGCATCCTGTGCAGGAAATTGTATTAGGGTTAATAGACGTAACGTACATTAGATTGATGTGCAATCATATTTGTATACATAATACTTACTCACGAAAACGGTTGATGTTTTCAGAATTGAATAAAACATAGCGATGGGCTTGGGTCCACTCTCTATTGTTTAGTGTCACAATCGAAACCACCCCTGTTGACTCCTCAATCGTCCTAGTGGGTCGATTGAATATAGTTTCAACTCCTTCCATATACCATGAACAAAATGTTAAGCACTCCTCTACTATGTGTCCTTCAGCAATAGACCCTTCCGGAGCAGCTCTATTTCGTACGTAAGACTTAAGGCGTGAGAGGTACCTATAAAGGAATGATAAGATTAATGATTGGCAATGGTAATTCGAACGCATTTTTTATGAAACTGGAAGTTGGTCAATAATATTACATAGATCTTACCTCTCAATAGGATACATCCAACGGCAGTGCACTAAACCACCAATCTTAGCTTCAGCAGCTAAGTGTATGACCAAATATACCATCACTGTAAAGAAGGATGGAGGAAATATCTTTTCCAATTCACACAATGTCACTGCAATGTCTGCCTCAAGAGTCACAATATCTGAAACCGTAAGGGTTTTGGAACAAATTTCTCTAAAGAAGCAAGCTAATTTTATCAAAGATCTAGTAACATGAGATGGCAAAGACCCACGTAATGCTATGGGAAAAAGCTGTTGCATCAAGATGTGATTATCATGACACTTCAAACCAGAAATCTTACGTTCTTTCATATTCACACGGCGTGAGATATTGGAAGCGTACCCATCAGGCACTGCTACGTCCTTCAAAACTTGCAAGAAACTATCTCTCTCCGATAAAGTCATATGAAAACATGCGGCTGGTATGATATACTTATCATCACCTTTTCGTTGTAGGTGAAGTTCACTCCTTATCCCCATCTCCGCCAGGTCAAGGCGTGCCTTGTAATTATCCTTTGTTTGGTCATTCACATTCAACAGTATGGCTAGTATATTGTCCATCACATTCTTCTCTATATGCATCACATCAAGATTGTGAAGCAACTTATGATCCTCCCAATAAGGCAAGGTGAAAAGTATGCTCCTTTTCTTCCAACCAATTTGGTCTACCTCCCTTCTCTTTCTTTTATTGTAAGCAAGTTGACATTTCCTTCCCAGACAACGTCTAAGTAAATCTTCAGTTCCGCAAATAATTTTTGATGCGACTGGTGGTTCAGGAGCCAATCGCGTATCAATAGATCCATCAAATAGCAAAGCTTCTTTTCGAAAATGGTGGTCAACATCCAACCATCGCCGATGTCCCATGTAATAGAATTTGTGACCATTTATCAAATATAGGGAGTCGGTTTCCACGGCACAAGAAGGACACACCAACTCACCTTTTGTACTCCAACCCGACAAATCTGCATATGCAGGAAAATCATTTATGGTCCACATCAATGCTGCACGCAATTGGAATACTTCTTTTGAAGATGCATCGTACGCTTGTACTCCAACATCCCATAACTTCCTTAGTTCTTCTACTAACGGTTCCAAGTACACATCTATAGCAATCCCTGACGAGGTAGGACCAGGGATAACTAATGATAGAATCATAGATGACCGTTTCATGCACAGCCAAGGTGGGAGATTGTAGGGGACCAACATGATAGGCCACGTACTATGACTGGTACTCATAATTCCGAAGGGATTGAACCCATCCACAACTAATCCAAGTCTAACATTACGAGGGTCAGATGAGAACTCTAAATGCTTACTGTCAAACATTTTTCAAGCACCTGAGTTAGCAGGATGCCGCATTACCCCATCATCAGTACGACCATTAACATGCCATTTCATAGAACTAGCCAAATCGGGTTCAAGAAACAGTCGCTGCAATCTTCGCTTTAGAGGGAACCGCCGTAAGATCTTCGCAGCTTTCTTCTTCCCCTTATTGGATGAGGCATGCTTACTAGCAACAGATGCCTCATTTGTCTTCCACCTTAAAGCTTTACAACAAGGACACACCTCAAGGTTAACATTTTGCTTCCAAAACAGCATACAATCATTGGGACAAGCATGGATCTTCTCATAACCCAAACCCAAATCTCGGACTATCTTTTTAGCCTCATAATGGTCCTTTGGCAACTTTGCGTCTGAAGGAAGCATATCTCTCAGGACTTGAAGCAACAAAGTAAATGACTTATTCGTCCAACCACACAAAGTCTTCAACTGGAACAACATGACAATGGCTGAGAAAATGGTAAATTTTGTACAACCTTCATATAAAGGTTTGTCTACATCATCTACCATCTTGTAAACTTCTTGGCGTCATCATTCAGACCTTCACCCGAATGTTGCGCAGTTGGACCTTCTTCCATTGGTTCGAGTGCCATTTCATGCGGGGGGCACAAATCGTGCAACATCCCACGAAAATCACCATATAGATTTTGGGTTTCTTGCATATGAGAGCTCCCACATTCGGTAGCTGGCGTGGCAGCCGCTGATTCCCCATGAAATTTCCAAACTTTGTAAGTTTTAAGCATCCACGAAGCCCAACAATGATCACATGCCACATTTAGCGGTTGTACAATCAAATTCACACACTTCACACAAGGACATAAGATCTTCCCATCACGCGCGGATGGGGAGGCAAATTCCACGAATTGGTTTACACCTTCAAAATATTCCCTTGAACCCCTCCTCTTGTCCATTCAACTTTTATCCATTGCGATAAAATATGTACGGATTTTCACCTACACCAAGATTTGTTACTACAAAAGTAATAATTATTATAATTACATTCATATGTCATTTGTTAAGCACAGACATACCCAAGTATGCGGCTATTTTCTTAGAACATATAACACTTGTCCTAGACGAACTCAATGTGATAAGTTGTAAAACTAGTTAAGCATAAGTGATTTAAATATATGAAAACAAATACTCATTAATGAGGTAATTGTAATAATTATTAAACTCGTAATAATGCAATGACATTGTAATACCATAAACGACAATTACTTGGGTCATTGGTCAAAAGTGAGTTCAAACAAGTTTGGTTGACAATTTAATTCGTAATGACGTTCTTTGAAAATGTGTCGAGTAACATTACTCGGCACATTTTGAAGAGTGTGATGTTGGTTTCATACCAAACATGTGCTTCAAAATGACCTATATGAATGTAATCCATCAACAATGCCTAAATAAAGGACTCATTTTCTTTGCTTTCTGTTTTATACAGTGTCATCGCAGAAGTAAATAATGCAACGACACCAAATAATATGTAGCTATAATTTTGCAGGTTTTGAAAAGGAAAGTAAAATAATAGGGAACACAATAACCATTATAGCATTACATGGCAACAACTCAAACATATTCAAAATCTACAAATTAGCTTAGTAATCTACTGAAAATTCATGGCATTATAGGCACTTTATAATAGCAACTACTCAAGTAATTTACCTAAATCCACTATGATACATCTATGGGTTTGGACACTTTGATAGCATGAATAAGATAAATTACGAAGGCATACTTACATTGAACTTAATTATGTTTAGAAAAAATAACATTATTTTCTTATTTATTCGTCAATGCACAAATGTGTTTACTTATTTGGAGAATCTAATTCATTACACAAGAAATTGTACTTAGGATTTGCCCAAAAAATAATACTACTATGCATATGCATGATCGAATCTAGGCCTAGACCTAAATCTCCATTGCTTCAAAAGTTTGAAAAGGGTCCTATAGGTTGTCTAGGCGGGGCTGGCTAACATGAGCCAAGGTTTTGGGAGGGAGGGGCCCAACTATTAAACACATTAACTATACCTAGTAAAAAATTCAAAGAATGGGCCGGGGAGGGGGGGGGGGAGGGGGAACCCACCTACTAGGTCCGTCCCTGACAGAAAATCATGTACTTTAACAACAAAAGACAACTACATATCCAGATAAAATTTAGAAATCCTAAACAAGATAAAAACCATTCCATCAGCATACATTTAGTGACATGAAGTTGCAAAAAATTTCTCATTATACTAAATAAGCGTAAGTTATGGTTCAGCTTCTACCTGCTAGCAAATGTCAGTTTTTGATGCCCAGTCTGGATTGTATTTACTGTCACACAACTTGTTTACTGTTTGCACCTGAAAGTAAGGAATAATTCATATTAAAGAACATGAAAAGTTTTATTTAATATGTTGAAGTTGTGGCATATATAATGAGAATTAAACCAAACTCAAACCCATACATTGGATGACACTAGAGAAAAGAAAGCTTCAATACAGTAAACATGACCAAGGGTACACACTACTGAGTTTCTTGTCATGATCACAATGCAATTAACATGATTTCCTAGAAAGGGGCTTTGCATGGGCTTAGAGAGAGGGTTGAGACCAAGTACAGAATAGGAAGAATCCTATGCAAATGGAAGACTGTTTACCTTACTTGAATGATTAGCTTGTTGATGCAATTAATATTGGGGTTGAGCAACTTCTTTTTAAATAATAAAAGGATGCTTGGCCCTTACTTGGTTTTAAGATCGTTTATTATTTCCGCTTTTTCTCATCCTGGTCAAATACAGATTTGAAGTAAATGGCTATCCTTAAATGTATTTGATAGTCACATATTAGCTTTTCATGCTATCAAAAAATAAAAAATAAAAAGACTTTGATATTTACATACAATGTCATGACCTTTGCCATGACATTAAAAATTACGTAGTTGGTTATTTATTTATGACTATATTAGTGTGCTTTTAGGATTATTCTTGTATTATTATTCAAGCCTAGGACATAATACTTCTAGGAAGAAGAAAGAATCAACTACAACTTGTGTTTATTTTTCACCAATTCATTGGCTTTCTACTCTTACTAATGTTGCAGCGTTATTGAGCTATAATATTATCATTTGGGTTTTATGCTATCATATGGGCAAAAGCTACGGAAGAATAGAGTGAGGGCAAGTGCTATAGTAGCTTGGAATCTTCACCGGATGGTAAGATTCCTTTGTTGGATAGCTACAAAGTTGAAAGTATATATATTATAGAATAGATGTATGCGGATGAATGCTAGTAGATGAAGGGGCATATCCATTGTATTTAGTTTGAACTGTCTATCTTTATTACTGTACATGTTGACAATTTTTTGAGTATGGGAAAAGGGAAATACATGACACACACAATTTATTTTATACATGGCCAAAAAACAACTGAAATTGTGACTTGAAGTCACAATTTGACTTGAAGTCACGGTTTTAATTTGTTGTTTTCTAAGTTGTGTATAAAATAGTTTTGTGAGCAATAGACATCGCCCATGGAAAATTATAGAAGACTCTCAATTATCGTAAATAAGTACTCTTTTCTTTCACACAAATAGTAGGTCCTATCATGTATTTAATTCGTTTGTTTTTTTTATGAAAGAAAATGGGTACGCTATGTATTTAATTAGTTATTCTATCTATAATATCTTGTGAGTATGGTATGAATCAAGGCAAATTAATTATCCTTGATTCAAGACCTAATCAAAAGATCCTCTCTCTCTCTCTCTCTCTCTCTCTCTATATATATATATATATATATAATCTTCTCTTGTATAGTAGAAATTATTCATTTAGAGATTTATCACAATTAAAAAAAAAAAAACATTTGTTTATTCCTTCTCTTTCTTCTCATTATTTTATCTGCATAGATATGAAACTATCAGCATCTTCTTATTTCTAGACAAAGATTTGGACTTCCTAATTCCAACTCATTCTAGAAGGTTGACAATTTCTTTTTTTGTAAAAAAAAAAAAAATTTTAATGGATGACCTAAGAATATTGGTTTAAAAAAAAAAAATTTAGATAATTTTTATGAAAAAAGAAAAAAGAATTGACTTTTTTGACACATATTTATATTTCTCATGAAAGTAATATAAAAAATTTCCTAGATTAATCCCTTAAAAAATGCCCTAAGGAAACTGTTAAGACTTCAGAGGGCCCTTATTAAAATTGTGTTATAACCATATTTGACCTTGACTTTATAAACAGTTTGTAACGGGTGAATACTTAAGGCTTTCTTATATATGTAGTCTGGTAATTTTGATATACTCTAAATAACACACAATTTAGCCAAATAATTATTAAAGTTATAAAAATAAAAATGATCAACTTAGAATGTCTTCCCGTTGCTCAAAAAGAGAGAGATTTCATTAGTGTGAGATGGTCCTGTGCCTTTTTTATTTTTACTTAGCTGGGTTCTTAGACAAAGGCATTTCATATGGTGAAGTTTTACGCTTGGGCTCACTAACCGGCCCGAAGCAAAGTGTTGTATTGGATCTGAATTCTGAAGTACATTAGGCTTTCTGTCTGAACTTGGGCTTTGGCCCTAAAATCTCTTTATTTTTAAATTAGGGTCTCGCTAGTCTCTAATCTCTATAAAGTATTTAACAATCACATATTATTTTTTCAGAATCCTATAAACAATCACACGGTTAAAGAAAGTCTAAAATATTTCAAGAAAGCATAAGCATAAGTGGATAGTATTACACTATAAAACTCTTGACTACATCTCTATAAGCTTGAACTAAAATTTTTTGGTTTTGGCATGAAAAGCTATTTTACTTTGAATGTAATGCATAATTCATTGGCTAGCTTAGCATATCTAATACATAAAATTGTACAGTGAACAAAATATTGACTTACTGTTACCCTTTAATTATAATTAATCTTTATTTTCTTTTTTTTTACCTTGCAAAATGTGAAATCCAATTTTAAGAGGCTAGCAAAATCACCAAGAAATTGGGAAAGAGGTTTTTGGGTTGGCAATTATCATCGAAGTTGTCAATATAAAAATAATTGGTTACAAGTTGGACTAATTGGACCAAACCAATCTATGAACATGTGATACATTCATAAAGTGCTACATCTTGGTCTATATTTAACCCTTCTTAATATGACAATTTTCTTTTATATCTCGATATTTAAGGGTAGGAATTTAAATCTCAAATATCTCTTTTAAAAACTTCAAAAAATATTAATTAATTAAGTTATGAGACTCTTGCCTTAATATGACAATTTTTTTTTTTTAAGTCATATAAATCATGACTAAAGCTATGATTAGGTTAGGTAACATAATATCCTAATTTACAATCCACCAACCTATCTATTTTGTATGTTTATAATAATTATAATATTATCATTAATTATCATTCAGATGCAACCTTCTTCTCAAAAAATAAAAAAATAAAATAAAATAAAAAAATCAGATGCGGCCTATGAGCCAGCTGGAATGAAAATTGACTTCGCCCCTGCACACTAGTCACTACCCAACTTGCAATTATCTAAGAATAAAAGAACAAAGAGAAAAAAACAAATAGATAAACGAGTATAGCATATGCATTATCTCAAAACTCGGATAATAGGTAATATTCTATCAAAATCCCACTCTATCTAACCGGAAAACTTTGCAAAATAACCAAAAACTACCCAAGTATTGTTTGAATATTAGTCAATTTCCAACCTAAGTATCAGCCATAATCACTAGAAAAACCCTCCCTTTTCCCATGTACAACAACAATCTCACTGCAAACCCTTAAAACTCGCAAAAAAATTCTCAGCCAAACCTCACAGCAATCTTTCAAAAGAACAGGCCATCATAAATTCTTATAAGAATAGGCCCACGTATAATTTAATGCTAGTTAGAGAACTTTCCTGGAGGACAAGACGTTGAAAATATGGACTCACACATAGTGATTTTTTTTGGAGAAAAGTC
The DNA here is from genome assembly GCA_035136125.1 of Quercus rubra. Taxonomy (NCBI): domain Eukaryota; kingdom Viridiplantae; phylum Streptophyta; class Magnoliopsida; order Fagales; family Fagaceae; genus Quercus; species Quercus rubra. Next base: position 20,436,784 of record CM068732.1, on the reverse strand, counting down.
TGAAAGACTCACACATAGTGATTTGAAAGCCAATATGGAGGGCGATATAATGCCTGGAAATTTAAAGGATAAGACTGCTATACCACAAATGTATAAGGAAAAAATGGACGGTGAGAGGCTCTTGTACGTGGCCATTTTCATCTAATATTGTGAACATAGTCTTCCCTTGTGTCTACGTCTAATGAACCCCTTTGATGATTTGCTCCTGTTTCCTGGCTAGTGACTAAAAGTCAGGCAATCTAGGCCTTGAAATATAGCTAATCCAACCACTGTGGTTTAGTTGTCTTAGAAAAAATATCGGTTGCTACTCCGATAAAAATGAATTAGATGCTTGATACAAGTATGTTTTCTCAATAGTTATTGTTGGTACATATTTTGTGAAGTGATATGCATGAGCAGGAAAATGACAAATTTGAATAGCCATTTTGGCTCAAAGTTACCACTGCACATAAATCAAATTCATTTTTATTTTCAGCTTCATTGAAAGAAAAAAGAAGAAGAATTTTTTGTTCTCATTTATTTAATATCCAAATCATGCTCAAGTCTACAGTAGGATTTTCCCCCCCAACTTGCTTAAAAAAAAAAAGAGATAATTTTTTATGTTCATTTTTTTAATAACCAAATCAAGTACAAGTTTCCAATAAATACTTGTTTATGAGATAGTTATGTTAAATTAATAGTCTTTTAGTGTGTGTATTTTTTATTTTATTTATTTATATTTTTTCTTATGTTTCTTTCTATTGTAACCTTCAATATATTATTTGCATAATACAATTTTTCGAGTAAATGATTTGGATTTTTTTTTTTTTTCTCTTTTTCTTGTTGGGAGAGTTTTCTGTTTCACTAAAATTTGATTATATAAGTTCTCTTGCAGAGACCTCAGTTTTAACAAACTAACTGGAGGAATTCCAAGGAGCTATTTTGGTCCTCCAACAGAGGTGGATTTCATGTAAGCGTTTTGACTTTAGATGTAGATTTCCTTACATCGAAGTAAAGGAAGCTGTCTAAGAAATTGTGTGAAAATGTTTGATTTTGTTCCATTCTGAACATACCAAGTAGCCACTATATCAATTTGATTAATTGCACAAATCCAAAATTCTGGCCTTAAAACATCTCGAGTAAGATAAACAAATCAAGTAATGACAACCTTTTTTGCATTAAATTAAAATGCAATATGAATTTTGGGCCTAAAGTTGGCTAGTGTGTGCCTAATCCAAAGATAGGCTTTAAGGATAGAGTTATCAAAAAGCCTTTAGAGTAACTATATTGAATAATGAATCTATTTTAAGAGATCCTACTTTACAATAAACTAACTGAGAAGAAAAATCAAAATGGGTTGCTGCTCCCTTTGACTGCCTCGTAAATCTTGTTATAGCCTGATTAGATTCATCAGCAAAGAGAGAGAGAGAGGAGAAGGGTGGTTTTAGAAACATATATAAAGCAAAAGCAAGCACAAATTGTATTTTTGTTCAATTTGAGCATATGAGTAAGTAAGCTGTATAGCCCCACACATACACAAACAAATAATAAGAATATTGGGAGGGGAAAAAAGAATACTTAACAAATCACCCTTGTTTGAAAAGGACATATTTTGAGTCTAGCTAGTAGTAATTACCTATAAAAACTTTATGTCCTCTTATTTCAAATCAAACATTCTTGCTATTAAGGTTTTAACTTTTTAACTTGATTTTGATAAGAGTAGGTGTAAAAGAAACCCCACAATCAAATTGAGAATGAGATCTATGAAGTGCCAGGCTAAACAATTGAATCAATCTGCTTCATAACAGATTTTCGAACTTGTAAAAAAAAGAAAAAAAGAATTGGGTAATTAAAGTATATGTAATAAAAGCTATTAATATAAAAAAATAATAATAATAAAAATAAAAACAAAAACAAAAACACACACATACTTGCATTAATATTGAAAACGTGATTAATTAATTATAAGATTAGTCAAAATTGTTAATTGATTTTGTACTTTAACAATAATCCTAAAGAAAATGTTTGCACTTAACACAAAGAAACTGTTTTATATGTCCTATTTTCTTTACGTAAGTATGGCTTGCCCCCCACCAGGAGAGGGGGAAGAGGATACTGTGAAGAACACATTTTTTCCTCACTAGAAGTTCAATTAACACCAGATTAAAAAACCACAAACGCATTTCTAATAACTGACAGAAATTTATTTAACTCACAAGACATTACAATAAAATGAAATAAATTATCCTAAGGCAGAAAAATTACCATGTTACAAATATAGAACAATATTAGGAACATACTGTAGGAAGCAATGCTAACCTTTTGGATTCCAGAAGAAGAACTTGCTGTTCAGAAGTCCTGGATTAACTTATTTCCAGCTCATGGGCATCATAACTGCAGGACAAATGACAAAGTTAAGGCATGCAAGTTATTTATTTGACCGAAGTTAAATGCTAATGTATGTATGTCTTTATGCGCGCATGCACAGATGTATGACTGTGCATGTGAGACCAAATATTTAGTCAACCATCATTGACACCAGAACGATTTAGTCCAGCCATCTCTATTTGGACTGGGAATGAATTGACATCCTTATGGATATGGTGGAGTTTTAACATTGCACAGTGCAACCCAATATATATCAAATATTAGGTTAATTTTTCTATACTGGTGATACTGGCAGTGAGGCTATGTATAACATCACCAACATTACAAATGAAATGTGCAAGTCCAAATTATAGAAAATCTATAAAGAGATCAATTAAAAACATCATACTATTGTCAGAATTGGTAAATGATTGGTTGACCAATTACCATGACAAAGTTTTTGGTCCCAAATTATATATTGACTTTCTAGGTGCAGGATGGGAACAACCTTTTTAAGGTTAAAAAACATTTACTGAAAAGCTACTTCCTAATTTACACTCTTTTTCATTTCTAAATGGATTATGTCTATTTTTATTTTCAAAAAATAATGATATTATAGGAATTCCATAAACTAGTAAATATTATTTTTTAGTCCGAGGATGCAAATTTTGAGACATTCCAAAAGCAATAGAGGATTTACAAAATGAGACGGAGAAACATACATACACATTAAAATGTAATTCAGTTGTGTAGAATTTCCACTTAAGAGGGTAAACTTTTAGTCTATGAAGGTGAACTTTCCAGACTAAACTAGTGACAAAATATCAACAACCCAGAGAGAAGGGAACAGACACATATATTAAACTTCCCTTTTCAACTCTCCCCATCTTAAAAACACCTCATCCAATTTTCAACAGAATTTAGAATCCTAATTCTACTTCAAGAAATGTCTATAAGAATAAATTGAAGTATAAAACTGCTGGTCTCTTTGAGGACATTAACAATTTCTATTTACTCTTATGGCCTTAAAAAAAAGAGAACATTAACATTTTTCTGCAGTGACAAACTGATCCATTTTTCATGGTCACAGTTTCCAATCTCTAAGATGTCTTTGGTTTCTTTTTGAAACATATTCAACAAGTTTCACTTCCTATCAGGAATAAGCAATTACCTCAAATGCACCAATATCCACATCCTGGAACTTTAGACCAGACAGGTGAAGGAAGTGACATACGAAATTTTGAATTAATCAAGTTGTCAAGGAAAATCTACCTAGATGGAAGAATTTCTTTGGGAAGAAATGGAGCATATGTTGTTTCCCTCTCAGCTGCAAGCCTTTGTGCCTTCTGAAATTCCTTAAGAACTGACTGGAAATCTTTTGCAAGCTTTCTCTGATGCAATCTTCTTCGCAGGCTGGGGTTTAATGAGTAAATGTCAAGGCATAAGAATATAAAACTGAACCCCCTCCATCCCACCACGAAACAAAAGAAACAAAAACTAGCTAAATAATTCATTTCCCTGTCCTAACTAACCAGAAATGTATATTGGAGGGAAGGTAAAATAAATTCTAGAAACAATGCAAGATCATACAAAAGATACAGTAAGAAAGGAAGGGGGAGCATGGGTAAGTGAGGCAAGAGAACAACAACAAGAGAGATCGATTTATCCAATGATGAAATGTTAACTTACAAATTATGTTGGGTATGAACTTACACTGACTTCCTAATTCTGATCAACCTCGCTAGGCTGCTTAAGTGAAGCTGAAGTATCTTTTACCAATTGCCTAATGTGTAACCTTGACTTGTGCCTGCCAGTACAGTCAATCCAATTTAAATAACAGTGACAAACAAGAACAAGATTGATTGATGCATGCAACAATCTTTTCCTTATATAATTACCTTAAGATTAACCAAATTACATATTTAGAATGTGAAAAAATAAAATTGTTGTTATTTGTACAAGATTTCAAGAATATTTATTGTTCTAGTGAAAAATTGCAAAAACATTAAAGGTGAGTAGTTGAAAACAGTAATAAATATGCTTTATTACCATCATATCTTCCATCCATAAAATAACCAAAAAGAAAAAGCCAACCACTTAAACTAATAATAGGAAAAGATTGAAATTGGAATTAGAGGAGTAATTAAACAAAAAGGATCAAAACGAAATTTCAGCTGCATTTTTTAAAGATACAAAGACAACCATACAAAACTTTTTTTTTTTGTTGATAATGAAAATTTTATTAAACTGTCAAAAAAGAGTCACCCAAGTATGCAAGAAGAATACATTAGGGACAAGTACAATCAAACACACCTTCCCCTGATTTTGTTGCAGCATGATGAGACAAATATGCTAGGAAAAACAGCCAGACAGTAATCAAGTGAACACTAATCAGTAAACAACACAAATGTCTGTTGTCCGTATATATAAAAAATTTTAGTTCAGTTTATAATGGAGATCATATTCGACATAACATACTTATTTTCTGTTTGGTTAATGGCCTTACTTTTGTACAATTTCTTTGACATTATCACTGCTTCCTACTTGAAAGCAACTATTGTAAGAATCATGTTTTGACATGGACAATTTGCCTCAGTTGGTACTCTTCCCCTAGAAAACTTCTTCAGCTTGAATTTACAACTTGTAAGCCAGTACCTTTCTGTTTCATACCCAAAACATATGTCCAAATGGATGCCAATAATTCCCCACCTTCACATTCCCTCCTACAGTCTGGAAGGCCTTAGTACTTAACCCCTTACATCTATACTCTAATCCTTAATCTATATATGTGATACTTCTGTTTGGTTCTATGATACACGACTTGCCAAAAAAGGGTTCTATATAAAAACATGCAACTCAACCAAAAATCTTCTACGGATAAAATGGTTTTTAGTTACTCTTGCAATGTATTGACATGGGCTAGGAACAGCTAAAAAGGGTAACTAGGAGTTACAGTCAATCAGATTTTCAGAGTTTAATTGCAGTGGGAAAAGTATGCATGGTATTATGGTCTTTGTTGCCAAGTTTTGTGCTTCAATATTGAAAAAAAAAACCGTCATGACTTTGAACCAATATGTGATATAGAAACTGAAGGTAGATTTATACATGTTAGATTTGGATAAAGCTTGACATCGAAGTTGGAATGAGTCACACCCCAAAGGATTCCCTATACCTTTAAATTCGGGGGAAGGTTGACTTATTGATGAAAGCTACAGTGACTGATCATAGATGATTATTGTAAAACAGAAAAGATATAATTTGATTGACATATCTGTGGATGACTTGTTCTAAGCTTAAGATTGGTGGCCACATATATAGCACGATCGAGTACCTATGTTTGAATGCATTGAAAAGAGGAATTACTACTTTTGATATGCTTCTTAGAGGTCAAGTTTAACAAGGAAATGCAATTATGATGACAGTGATGCCAACTCCGAATTACAAGAAAGCTTGAAATTAATTAGCTCAAGAGCTCAATCTAGGTGACACTCACAAACCCTCACGAAAAACAAGTTTGACACCTGATAAAATGAGAAAGAATGCAAATTCAAATTTCTCGTTCATTCATTATACCCATTAAATGATTATACATCTTGAAGTAAGATATTGTTATTGGTGAAGCAAGAAGCAACAGGAAGTTAAAAGAAAAATAGATGAAACCAAACAAACAATTGAGACTTGAGTTTTGGATGCTACTTATAGCTTAAGATAAAATAATTGAATAGCTAGACACTAGACAGGCACAATTGAGAGGAAGCAATTTACTTTTTCAAAATGGCTAATGCGAAAAAAGGAAAAAAAAGCACAATTTGGCTTATCTACTTTCCGCTTTCATGAGTGACATACGCAAAGCCTCGAGGTGAAACAACAAGAATTTGCCAATCTACTCTATGCTTTAAAATGCCATTCATCGCTAACTCTACACTCAACCTAGCTCAGCAAGTCCAAAAAATTTCAACTAAATAACCACGCACCAACTAAAAAAATCAACACACATTGTAATAAAAACCCGAAAAACACGAAAAGTTATACCTCAATCATCTCGTCGGAAGGGGTGGCGCAAGCCGGAAACTTGTCGGACAAAACCCTTATTTTAGTGCCACTCTCTTTCCTAATCTTCTCCACAACCTTCCCTCCCTTCTTAACCGCGGCCCAACCTGTATTTCCCCAATTATACTTGTATTGTGTATTCCACAGAAACAAAAACCCAGAAATTTTTAATTTTAAAAAAAAAAAAAAAAACAACCATAAAGCCATACAAGTTTAAGGAAAAAGAAGAAGGAAAAAAGACTCACAGTTTGTCACGGAGTTCGACGGTGTCTTTGGGAGTGCCAAGAGAATTGACAAGGCAAGATGGGTCTCGAAGCAAAAGCCAAAGCCTGAGATGTGTCTCGAAGCAGAAGCCAAAGCCTGAGATGGGTCTCGAAACAGTCGTTGTTGTTGATGTGGAGGGTGACGGTGGAGATCAGAGATGGAGCGTGAGGCGAGGGTTGAGGGTGAGATAGGAGATGGAGGGTAAGGGTGAGGGTGAGATCGGAGATGGAGGGTGAGGTGAGGGTTTTGGATCGGAGATGGAGGGATCGGCGAGGGTTTTTGATCGGAGATGGAGGACGACGGTGACGGCTTCAGATCGGAGAGATGGGGAGTGAGAGAGAAGATGGAGGGTGATCGGGCTCAAACGAGGGTGATAGGGTTCACTTTGTGTCTGAGGAAAACAAAAGAAAAAATACACGAAGGGATTTTGGTAAAAAAATTAAAGACACAGGTCTTAGGCCGCGTTTATTAAACGCGGCCTAAGACCATCCCAAAAAAAACACGGATATACCTGTAAAAAACAGGGCTTAAGACCTGGGCTAAGGCCCCGTTTAAAAAATGCGGCTGGGCCTTTTATCTTTAAGCCCCGTTTTTTAAAAACGAGGCTTAAGGCAATTTTGGGCCGCGTTTTTTAAAACGCGGCCCAAAAAAACGCGGCCTCAACCCCCTGCGTTTTGTAGTGAAAGAAGTACAAGCTAGAATCATGCTATATTAAGGCATTGAGAAAGGAAAAGAAAAATTCTTGTTAGTGTTATGATCAAGTAACTTTTGCGAATGAAGGACAAGCAAGAAACTTATTATGTTAAGAAATTCAAGTAAGGGGGATATAATAAAGGAATTATGTGCTAATAAAGAATATGTCATGAGCTTTGTAGTTTAATTAGTATCTTTTGATATTTTAACATAGGTAAAATTTAGGTATAGTACTTATGTATTATTCCTTAAACTCCCCTCTTAAAATTCAGTCATGTTGTTGTACTTAACTAAAAATATACTTCCATCCCATGAGAAAAAAGACAGATGGCTGAATTTTAAGAAAAGAACCTATGGAACAGCATCTAAGTATTATATCAAAGTTTTGTCCTTTTAATAAAGATATTTATGCTTCAAATCATTGAACTATTAACTATTGATTTCTTTATAAGAAGTGACTTAAAATATTAAGAAGGAAATATAAGCTAGGAATATATTATATTAAAGAATTCAAGTAAGGAATATACGAAAGGAGCAATTTTTTTTTTTTAATAGATATGATAAAATTCAACTTATAGTGTCTCCTCTATGATTATTGTTCCTTATCATTAGGCCAATACACTAATCAATTTGTGGTATAGGCGGAATTTGAATACTAGATCTTTTATTTGATGACAAGAGATTTTATTGATTGAACTAACTAAAAGTCTAGAACCTACAAGGAACTATGTTCTAAACAATATAAAAATAAAAATAAAATTCTTATACCAAAGAATTCAAGTAAGAGATATAATAAAGGAACAATATAGTAAAGAATTTAAAAAAGGAAAAGAAAATTTCTTATTAGTGATATTTTCAATAGAGTCATCTAGGGTTCAAAGTTCAATTCCCCCACCACCAAATATCAATGTTGTGTGTGTGTTGTGTGTGTGTGTGTGTGTGTTGTTAGTTGTGTTCTAAAGAATATAAATAATAAATAAATAAATAAATAAAAGGAAAAAAGTGACTTAAAATAGTAAGAATGAAGTACAAGCTAGGAACATATTATGTTAAGGAGTTCAAGTAAGTGATATGCGTTTTTATTTTCAACTAAAGTAAGGGATATACTAAAGCAACTATGTTCTAAAGAATTAAAAAAGGAAAAAAAAATTCTTATATCATGAAATTCAAGTAAGGGGATATAATAAAGGAACTATGTATACTAAATAATTTAAATAAGGAAAAGAAAAATTATTATTAGTGATCTCTCCAATTAATGTATACATCTACGAGACAAATCTCCCCACAGCAACTATCAACGTATTTAAAATATATATGTACTAAAGAATATAAAAAATAAAAATAAAAAGTAGAAGTGACTTAAAGTTAAAATAGTAAAAAGGAAGTACAAGAGTTAGGAACATATTATGTTAAGGAATTCAAGTAAGAGATATACTAAAGGAATCACATTCTAAAGAAATAAAAATAAATAAAAAAGAAAAAAAAAAGGAAAAGAAAAATTATATATCAAGGAATTCAAGTAAGGGATATAATAAATGAATTATATGCTATATTAGTGTTCTATTGAAGTGACCTAAGAGGGGTGGGGGGGGACTTATTCATGCCATTCGGTTAACTCGTGAGGAGTTTTTGTCAAGCCTCTAGCCTATTTATGTTAAAGATATCAAGGACATTAGAGGATATAGGCATAGTCCCTAACCATTTAAACATGACCAACCCAACTGATCTGGTTCAACCAAAAGGAGGGCAAATAGTTTCAAATGATTGGGTCAATCGCTAGAGGGATTTATCTACTTTAAAAAGTAGGTTATAGATATCGGCTTTTAGTAAATCCAGTGGAGTAACCCAATCTAATAAAGAAGGGTACCTTGATCCATAGACATTTGAGAAAAGAATGAAACTACATCAAAGGATTGTTAGTAGGCTTGGCAATGGATTTATCCATGCTTAAGTCTGGAAATGTTGGGCCAAAATGAGCATTTGTCCCTTTCGCTTAAAAGATGTAGCAAAATGTCCCTATTTAATTTCTATATTAATGGCCAACCAAAGGAACCAATTATGTTCAAATGTATTGAATTGGAGAGAATGGGACAAATTAGGCAAAACCAGGAAAAATTTATTGCAAATTTGGGGTTTGACTAAGTTTTATCTAGGTTTGACCAACTTAATGGGAAGAACTAACTATCCAATCAAAGTAAATATTGGACCACAATTTAGATATTTCAATTCTCTTTAAAATGATTGCTCGATCCTGAGGGTTCGAATTGAATCAAATGAGATATCATGAAAGTATAATACTATTGTTTAGGCAAAAATAACATTTTCGTTCTTGTGGGAAGTTTGGTTTTCATCTCCCTAATATACCAAAAATTCTTTTTCAATCCTTCCAGTTTTTTAAAATGTTATTTTTATGTAATTTTGTGCACCCTCAATAACTTTCTATCTTATGTTTTTAATGAAATTCTTAAACAACATTATTTAATGATTATTTCATATTAGTTTTTTTTTTTTTTTTTTTGATGGGATATTTCACATTAGTTAATCTAACATAAAACACTAGATTTTTTTATTTATAAAAAGTTAGTTAACATGACGCGAACCAAACATTTATATAAATAAAACAATAAAGCCAAGAAAAGTGATGATATCTGATTAGAGCTATTTCCCCTATCCACAAAGAGTTGCAAAAATGCCAGAGTTGAATCTCATGATACGGGTCATAGTAGACAAACGAAAAAAACAACTTCGGTGATAATTTACCAAGCAGCAATCATAATTTGTACACTTGAAAACTTAATTGTTATCATCATCAATAAAATAAAAATTGTAATCTTATGAAAATACTCTCTCTCTCTCTCTCTCTCTCTCAAAATTTTTTTTTTTTTCATTTTTTGGTGGATTCTTTTATCTTGCATCTCTATTTTAGGTTGATTAACTTTTGTGTTCTTTAGAACTCTACTTTGGATTGATGCGATTTAGTTTTGTGGTTTTTAAGTTGTTTTCTTTTTTCTTTTATTTTATTTCATGGATGTTATCCTACTGCATTATAAAGTTAGTATATACGAATATAGTGTTATTCTATTACATAGCATAACTATAATAATTTGGTGTTTATTACCATATCTTTTAACTCTTTTTCTTCTCATCTAATTTTCTATAAATTTTTTATTATCTCTGTTGGGTTAAGATGGCTTGACCCCAGTTAATTAATTCAAGGCGAAAAGCATATTTTAGTCCCTACATTTTTAGGCTATTCTCATTTTAGTCCATACATTTTATTTTTACCACTTTTAGTTCCTATCCTGAAAAACGCTTTTCGTTTTGGTCCCTACCGTTACATTAGAAACGAAGAAAGCTGACGTGGCAAACGGCAGAAATAAATAATACTAAATTAATTGCCACGTCAGTTTTCTCCGTTTCTAATGTCATGGCAGAGACCAAAACAAAAAGCGTTTTTCAAGATAGAGACTAAAAGCGGTAAAAATAAAATGTAGGGACTAAAATGAGAATAACCTGATAATGTAGGGACTAAAATGTGCTTTTCGCCTTAATTCAATTACTCAAATTGATTAATTTGGTTAAATTGCATGCAAATCGTGGAGGTACCAACAAATCACCAATAAAACTAAATACAGCAAAAATTAAATTGATATGGTAATTTGTTGACAAATGGGAAAAATCTTTTGCAAGGAAAAAATTCCACCGGGTGATTTTAAAGTCATCACTCCCAAGAATCCACTAATCAACAATCAAGCTTACAAGCATAAGGAATCTTACCACTACCCAGGCCTATCTCAAAATACCAACCTACAGGTGAACCTTCGCCAATACCAAATTGAACTTGATCTTAGAGTAGCCTTCTTTCCCTTGATGCACAAATCTTAAATCTGTGACTAACCCTTTGCATTGATCCTAGTACGTTGCTAACTCTAGCAACTTGAATGATGTTATTGGTTACAAAGTTCTCCACTTCATCACAGTGAAGATTAGGAAGCACTTGGTTACAAAACAGTAACTTCTTATAGAGAAAAATAAATCTCTTGGTCTTTATATCTGTGTGTAACGGCTCTTAAAATAAGCTTTATATATGTCTAGGTTTGTGAAAAAAGAAACGCTAAACAAATACATAAGCTTGGGCCGAATTTCAGATCTAGAAATTCTGAAATCGTAATTCTCGATAGATCAAAGTATGTCAAGCCATCTATCGAGTTTCATATTAAGTCTCGATAACAGTCATTTGTCGAGGTATTTGTCAAGACTTAATGAACAGCTTTTCTTCACTTGTTTCTTGAATCAATCTTCATGTCTTTAATACGAACACTTGATATGCTTGAACAACATATTTCTTGATGTATTAAACCCAACTTAGATCCACCCAATTATAAGTAAAGTGCATTTTGTCAAAGGATTAGCCAATTACATAAAATATGACCCTAACAATGTCTCACATTCTCTCTTGAAAAAATTATTATTCTCTCTCTTGAATTTTTATCATTTCTTGCAACTCTACCTTAGGTTGATGAAACATTGTGTTTTTTTTATAACTCTATTTTAGATTAATGCGATTTGGTGTTGTGTTTTTGAGTTCCCTCATGCAAGTAGTCTCTCTCCCCTTACAACTTTGGTTTGATTTTTGTTTGAGTTAATACTTAACTATTTTGGAAGTGAGAATTTGAATTTATATCAAAACACAATATTGGCTATGCATTTGAATGTGTCTATCATTACTGTTTAGTTGTAGAGAAAAAGATATTTTAAAATTTTCTAACTTGATTTCTTATGTAATTTCTATTATTACTGTTTAGTTGTAGAGAAATAAAATTGGAGAAACATAGCTCACTATAACATAATTTCAAATAATATGGAACAGCTAATTAAGAAATAATATCTAACAAACACTACACCAAAACAGGTAGATGCATAAAATGGGGACACATATGTAGATACCTCATTTTGTACCAGTTACAAACCTTTGGTCCCCAACCCCAATGATGAGCTCAACATATGTCAACCAAGGATAATTAAAGAGTTCACAATAGTTTAGAAGTAATCACAACTAAAAAGTGCTCAAATTACTTTGAAAATGATGCAAAAAAAGATATTTTCTCACTGTTTTGACCATAATTTTTGATCCACAAAGAATGTTTGAGTGAAGTTTGTTTAATTGGAGAGTATACATCTTGGGATCCAATATGAACATAATTTTTGCCTAATTTAGATTTAAATTGAATGATTTATGACCGTTTGAAGTTGAACCAAAAGTGCAGTTGAAATTAGGGTTTTTGGAAAGCATGCGTATGCATGCACGAAACCTGCATACGTAGGCTTGTTCCCAAGTGTTCAATATAGACCCCCAAAACATCATTCTTTGATAGGGGCTAGCCCCTAGAGCCTTAGGAACATTCAAAGGCCTCAAAAAGCCCTGAAAACCCTAATTTTAACGTATAAATACTCATCTTATGTCTCCAATCCAAACCCTAGCTTGAAAGAGTGCCTCTATCTTTTCTAAACCCTATTCTCTATTTTCAAAACTGAAACACAGCAGCTAGAACGTTTTCTTGACATGATTCAAAACAATTTTTTAGTAGTTTACTTAGGCAGAAACTAGTTTTCAAAACTCTTTCAATATAATTTGTTCTTGAGTTGTGATTAACCTAAACTACTGTGTTCATTAATTCCTTTGTTTCCTCAATCTAATATTTTTGTTGTAGGCACTGAGGGGTCGGTTAAACAAACTCTAAATTTGTGATTCTAAAACAAGGTGGGTTTTCTTTCCATGATTTCTCAATTTGCTAACTAGGAATCACATGAATCTCTTGTTTTAGTTTATTTATAAGTTTGTTCTTGTTTAAGTTTAATGATTTTGATGTTTTCTTGATGTTGTTAAATCTGACCTTGTGATTTAATTTGCTTTGTGTTAAGTATTTTCTTTTGTTCATGGCTCTAGATTTCAAGTGAATATGTTCTAACATATAGAAGTTTTCACATGTGCTTTGTTTGATGATTGTGATGTTTTTTTTTTATGATATTAGTATGACTATGATGTAGTTATTTGTTTATTTTTAGTGTTTATCTTATTTTTCTCTTTGGTTTAGACTCATGTATGTAATTGATTCAATTAAAATGTGATTTCTTCCTGTTTTTGTGTTAGGATGCATATGCATTCTCGAGTATGCGTGCGCATGTTTTCGAACATGCTTACGCCTAGTTAAGTATGTGTAAGCACCCCAAACCCAAATTTGGGAAAATTTTCTTGTTTTAATTAATTAATTGTTTTTCACATGTTTTTCAAATCTATTTGACTTTGATTTTTTATTTTGGTAAATTAATCATGCTTTTTTTTCCATTTTTTTTTAGTATTTTTTGCTATGTTTGGTTTATTTGTAATATTTTTCCTTTTATTTTTATTTAATTTTTACTTTTTACTTTTTAGTATATATTTTATTGTGATTTTAATGTGTTTTCTTTTCAGTTATTGTGTGAAATTTAACATGTTGCGTGTGTGTTATTTTCTTAAGAGCATGATATATGTTTATGTTAAAGATTATGACTCTCTTAATAAACTAATTAAATATAGTCTATCAATAGATAATGGAGGGCGGTCCACAAGTCGGATGGTTTTAGGTACCTAACACCTTCCCAAGCTGTACCCATACTTTGGACCCATAATCTAGTATGCAGACCTATGCATATCAGTAAGTGGCCCAAGGCCCAATTTGGTCTAGGCTTTGAGTTTTCCTTGTTTACATTTTAGGGCCTTAGGCCCATGTTATATCGTCTAGGGTTGTTACTGTAAGGTTGAATTTAATTAACCATCTTATTGGCCTTATTCCGTGCCAAATTTGCTTGTATTTCAACAATTAGTAACCCTGTATTTAGGTGGGATTCTTGTAAGGGTAGTGAGTGAGATAGTGTGAAGAAATGCTCAAGAGTGTGCAAGAAAAACAAGGACTTATGACTGGATCTCGCGGGTGACTCGCGGCTGCAAGCCACCAGAAGCTGCACACGTACCAGGCATGTCAGAAGTTGAAGCGTCATGCCAGCTGGAGCACTACAGGAAAAAATAGGACAATTAGCCATTCAGTTACCTCGCGGCTGGAACTCGCGACTCAGTCAAGCCGCGAGCCAACCCTGCTTTGAAAAACCTGACTCTTCACATTCCATTCTCACCCCAATATAAATACCCCCTATACCCATGAAAGAAAAAGAGCTTCCAGAGAGAATTTTGAGAGAGAAACCCTAGAGAAAAACAAGATTGATTCATCCCCAATCTTCATTAAGAGACTCTTCAAATTCCACAACTCTCTTCCTCTTCATTGTCAAATCCTTGAGAGGATTATTACCAAAACATTTTCTAACCATATCCATTTCTGTGAGAGAGCTGTTTGGTGCTTTGGGAAACAATTAGGAAGGAACCAATTTTACATTGGTTGATACTATGGTCAAGTAGCGGAATCCGGAAAGCTAGAAAAGAAATAGGTTCGACGCAATTTCGTTGGAGTAAGAAGCTTGGAGGGCTTAGGTACACAGGGTAGATTAGGCTTGGAGGGTCTATTGCTGTTCATGTATCCCAACTACATTTTCTAGTGGATTATTGACCGCTTGGAGGGCGGCGGAGAGATTTTATGCCGAGGGCTTCGGTTTCCTCTTTGATAACACATCGTTGTGTTGTCCCTGTGTTTGCATCTCTCTTCCCTTAATCTTTGCCTTTTATTTTCTGTTGTGGATGTGATTTTAATTGGCTTAGATTGTTTACCAATTCTGTTTATAACTTGTGTTCATTTTCCGCACACTTATTGTTTGTCATAAAGCTTGAATTGGTAATTTTGTTATTGGGGGTCTAAACATTCATAGTGTTTTATACACTATTTGAACTTTCAGTTACCTTATCCTGTCCTTTGTTTGGGCCCTGGGTCCATTCTTGTCTTTTCTAGGGGCATTAGGCCCATGTATTGTCAAGGTTTGTCACTTTTTAGCTTCTTCCTTGTTCAAGTTTCATCCTTTTGGGTCTTATCTTTCTTGGGTCTTGTCTAATCTTTATGTTCTCATTCTAGGGGCATGGTCAAGTGAGAATTGAATGAAAAATTTATTGTTGTTGATCTTCATGGCATGTCTCTCATAAGGATAAATCTCTTGTAGGTGACCCATCATTACTCCTAAAAAGAATCTTATACAACCCTCTTGGCCTCGAACCTCTAATAATCACCTCATAAGAACCGATCTTACTTGTGTTGACCAAATAGTATCAAGTGACCAAGATATTTTGAAGAAGATGGAAGAAATGATGACAAGGGTGACTGCTTCTATCAGTGAGAGACTTCACCATCTTGAGAAGGCTCACGGAAAGAAAAAGAAAGCAATTGAAGAACCCCAAGATGAAGACTCTATCTTTGATGATGATTTTTTTTTTTTTTTTTTTTTTTTGAGAAAAAAGAGGCTGAGATCAATTAGGAACCTAAGAAGAAAAAACAGTCAAAGGAAACCAAAGAGATGAGTCAAGAAATTGAGAAGATGAAAGGTATGCTTAAGAGGTCCCAAGGTATGGAGGACTACATGCTTGATATTGAGGGATTGTGTCTCTTTCCAAATATCCAACTCCTCCCAAAGTTCAAGATGCCAAAGATGGATCCCTTTGATGGTAGTAGAAATCCCAAGAATCATCTGAAGCAATATGTGCTTGCCATGAAGCCTCTAGGTCTTACTAATGAGCAAATCATTTTGTGTTTCCCTCGAACTCCTAGTGGTATAGCCCTATAATAGTATCTCTCATTGGAAAGTGCTAAGATAAATAATTGGAATATAATGACTGAAACCTTTGCGCAATAATATTCATAGATGATCATGAAGAATTTGATAAAAGTGCAAAATTGATTCTCATTAACATACAAGATGAATATTTATAGATACATAACTAATTCCATAAAGTTTGGATCAGACTAACAAAATATTAACAACTCTAATCAGATAATGACATGCGTACTGACTAAAAAAAAAAAAAAACCCTCCACTTAGCTTCATGCCTCCTAAACTACATATAGTTTAGGCTATTCCTATAGCCTTACTACAGGTCGTTTAGACTCACAAGTAGACTCAGTGGTACTATGCTTCATAGTATTGAGCGAATGGCACACAAACTTTCTGTCTTAACTCTCTCTTTGAATGAAAATTATTTTGCTTTAACGATTGTTCCCAAGCTTGATTAATTAAATTTTGCTTCTTGGTTCATTTTAAATCAAATGAAACTATTTAAAATAACCCTTAAAACATTTTGTTTTGACAAAATAAATGTAGCCAAAAATCTAAAACTTAAATGCATCATTTGTAAAAATAAAAAAATAAATAATTAGAAATAAGGGGAATAGAATGGAAATCACTAAATAAAGCGTAACACAAGAAGCATGGTTTGAAGGATCATCCTCATCCAAGATTTCATGTATGCCCCCATAAAAGGTTACGATCATCCAAAAAATTGAAAATTCAACTAACAGCACTTGTACCATTTCTTATTAGAATGAAGGCAACAACAAGCAATAAGAGCAGTAGAGCCTCACTAACTTGACTAGAAATAGAGATGGAGCTGCAAAATTAGTTACGGAGTAAACGACAGAAGTTCCTAATTGTACAGTGTATATACCGCTTGTTTAAGCATTTGTAAGTGGTAGCACATGTGTTAGTTAGTTACAGTTGTAGATAGGCACGTGTGTGTGTTAGATATTTCCTGCTCTTGCAATTAGAGACTAGCTTCCTTTGTACTGCTTGTATAAATACCCTTTGTAATCCTTTTCTAATTAATTGATTCTGGAATTTTCCATTTCATCAAATCTCTGATAATGTATCAAAGCTGAAGCTCTAGATTTCCCTAATTCTTCAATCTAGGGTTCTTCCAGTTCATCAAAATTTCTTTTCAGTCTTTAATTTGTTTCTTATTTTCCTTTCTTTCAAAGAAAATTTTCCTTTCAACAACGGCTTCTACTGATACAACTGTTCCTGCTATTGTTACTTCCTCACAAGATTCACCAATGGATGATCCTCTATTTTTGCATCATGGAGAAAACACCAGCACTGTTCTTGTGACTCAGCCACTGACAGGGAATGAGAATTACCCAACCTAGGCTTGATCTGTTAGAAAAGCTTTGCTTACAAAGAACAAGTTGGGATTCATTGATGGCACTCTAAATTTGTCATCTCCATTGGTGTCAACTCACTCAGCCACTCAAGCTTGGATTAGGTGTGATAACATGGTTGGGACATGGCTAACCAATTCATTGTCTCCCAAGATCTAGGCTAGCGTTGTGT
This sequence comes from Quercus rubra, assembly GCA_035136125.1. NCBI lineage: Eukaryota > Viridiplantae > Streptophyta > Magnoliopsida > Fagales > Fagaceae > Quercus > Quercus rubra. The sequence continues at coordinate 20,419,135 of CM068732.1, read as the reverse complement.
ATGAAGACACGGCACTGGAAATCTGGAATGATTTGAGAGATAGGTTTTCCTAGAAGAATGGCCCAGGAATCTTCAATCTGCAAAAGCAGATAGCAAAATTGCATCAAGGTGAAGTTTTTATTACCGATTTCTTTACTCAACTCAAAGTGCTTCAGGACCATTTGCAAAGTTATAGTCCTTTCCCTTCATGCACTTGTGGAAAATGTGTCTGCAATGTTAATAAGAGGCTGACTGAGTTACAAGTTAAAGAATCAGTAATGAAGTTCTTGATAGGTGTGAATGATTCTTTCTCCCAAGTGAGAACTCAGGTGCTCCTAATGGATCCTCTTCCCTCTCTTAATAAGGTATATTCCTTGTTAATTCAAGAAGAGGTGCAAAGAATTGTGACTAGTGGTGCAAGTACTCGTGTTGAATCCACTATTCTTGCAACAAAAGGTCAAAACTTCACCACTGATTCTGCATGTAATCACAATGCTAAAGGGAAGGATAGGCCAATGTGCACACATTGTGGCAATCTAGGTCATACTACTGATAAATGCTATAAATTGCATGGATTTCCACTTGGTTTCAAGTTCAAGAAGAAGCCTTCAATGGCACATCAAGTGTCCTCAGGTCAAGCTCAAGAATCATTGCCCCTTGCTTCTCCATTTCACAATCATCCTGGTTTTACTCCTGACCAATATCAGCAGTTGTTTGCTTTGACATCAACACCCCAAGTGAAATAAGCTCCAATGGCTAATATGGCTTTTTCTTCTAATACTGCAATGGCAGGTATTGATTTTTCTCATAGTGTCTTTTCTGCACAAGTGGTTAACAGAAGGGCTTATGGTAGAAATACTTGGGTTTTGGATACTGGTGCCACTAATCACTTTTTATGTTCTATGCATTTGTTAACCACAATAACTGCTACTGCACAGTCTTTGGTACAATTGTCTAATGGGGAATCAACACAAATAACACATATAGGAATTGTTGTTTTATCTTCTTCCCTTATTCTCAAGAATATTCTTTGTGTTCCATCTTTTACTTTCAACCTTTTATCTATTAGTACAATCACTCAATCCTAGCCATATTGTTTTGTTTTTCTCTCTGCTTATTGTTTTATTCAAGACCTTACCTCTTGGAAAACGATTGGAGTGGGGTAAGCAATTGATTTCTTGGTTGCTCACAAGTTAGATGTTGTGTTTCATCCTTTTTCAGCAGCTATTTCATATTATAATTCTTATTTTTTTGGCATGCAAGGTTAGGTCATCCTTCTGATCCTAAACTTCATGCTTTGAGTTATATAATCCCTTCTTTGCAATTTTCTTGTAATAATTATAGAATGTCAAGTCTGTCCTATGGCAAAACTGAAAAGATTGCCTTTTCCTTTCAATAATAAGATCAGTGATTGTCCTTTTGATTTGGTTCATATGGATGTGTGGGGACCTTATTCTACTCCTACTTTAGATGGCTTCAAATACTTCTTAACTGTGGTTACTGATGCAACCAAAGCAACATGGTTATTTTTAATAAAGTCCAAATATGAAGTTAGGCAATTAGTTCAATCCTTTTACATTATGGTTCACACTCAATTTACACCCAAAATCAAAGCTATAAGATCTGACAATGCCAAAGAATCTGACATGCCAAATTTTCTTCATTCCAATGGTATTATTCATCAACATAGTTGTGTTTGCACACCACAACAAAATTATATTGTAGAGAAAACATTAGCACCTCCTATCCATAGCTAGAGCTTTACAAATTCAATCTCACCTTCCAATCCAGTTCTTTTGACAAAAGCTTAATAGCAGCTTACCTAATCAATAGATTACCTTCACCTCTATCAAATAATAAACTTCTTTTGATCTTCTTTTAAAAAAGGTCACCAGATTAGAGTCACCTCAAGGTGTTTGGCTATTTGTGTTTTGCCTCCACCATTGCTCAAACCAAGAATAAATTTTCTCTAAGAGCTAGAAAATATGTTTTCTTTGGTTATCCTTTCAATGTGAAAGGATATAAGCTTTTTTATCTTGAATCCCATACTGCTTTCATTTCAAGGGATGTTGTTTTCCATGAATCTATTTTTCCTTATGCTTCACTATCATCCAATTCTAAATCAAGTCCTTCATTGCCTTTGCCTTGTGTTCTTGCTATCTCTTCCACCTTTGATGACACTCTTTTATTAAGTCCTCAGTCTTTTGTTACTTCTTAAGACTCAATTATTCAAGTTCATCATGAACTTGATGATGAATTTCTTGATGATGTACTAGAAGAACCCCTTGAGTCTGTTGTTGATCATAATCCTCTTAAAAGGTCCTACAGACCTAATAAACAGCCATCATACCTCCAGGCATACCACTACAATTAGGTATCATCCCTTTCCACTGTCCAACCTCTCCAATCAAGTACATCGCATCCTTTGTCTTGTCATGTCATGTTTCTTATCAGCATCTTTCTCATTCTTACAAATCTTTCTATTGTTCCATTTTTTCCATTGTTGAGCCTACTTTCTGTTATTAAGCTATTTCTAACCCCAAATGGCAAGAGGCCATGGCTGCTAAAATAGTAGCACTTGAGGCTAACAATACAAGGACATTAACTCCACTACCTGCTGGTAAGAAACCTATAGGGTGTAAATGGGTTTACAAAATTAAATACAAAGCAGGTGGTTCAATTGAAAGATACAAGGCAAAGTTAGTGGCTAAAGGTTTTACACAAAAAGAAGGGATAGACTACATTGAAACTTTTTCACTAGTTGCAAAGATGGTCTTTGTCAAGGTTCTTCTTGCTGTGGCAAAAGTCAAGGGCTGGTTTTTAAGTCAATTAGATGTGAACAATGCCTTCTTGCATGATGGTCTCAATGAAGGTTTACATGGCTCTTCCACAAGGGTTTCATAGCTAAGGGGAGGTGGTTTGTAAGCTCAATAAGTCTCTTTATGGACTTAAACAAGCCTCTAGGTAGTGGTTTGCTAAATTTTCTAGCATTTCGATTCAACTTGGCTTCACTTAATCCAAGGCAGATTACTCTCTTTTCACAAGGTAGTAGGGACATACTTTTACGATTCTTTTAGTATATGTGGATGATGTTTTAGTAGCTTACAATGACAAAGATGAGATAGACAAGTTCAAGGTTCTATTGGATCAAAAGTTCAACTTAAAGGACTTAGGTGATTTGAAATATTTTCTTGGTTCTGAGGTTGCTAGATCAAACAAAGGAATAACACTTTGCCAAAGAAAATATACACTTGAAGTCCTAAGTGATGCTGGATTACTTGGTTATAAACCTACTAAGACACCAATGGAGCAAAATCTTAGATTGAGCAAGTTTGAGGGTGAAGAGCTCAAGGATCCAAGTAGCTACAAAAGACTAATAGGCAAGCTTTTGTATTTGACAATCACCAGGCCTGACATCACATTTGATGTCCATAAACTTAGTCAATACATGTCTACGCTAAGGAAACCACACCTAGATGCAGCATACAAAATTCTACAGTATCTAAAGAATGAACAAGGAAAGGGACTCTTGTTTTCTTCTAGTACAGAAATTCACTTGAAGGGATTTGCAGATGCTGATTAGGCCTCATGCCCTAACACTAGAAGGTTTGTGATAGGGTATAGCATCTTCATTGGAGATTCTTTGGTGTCCTGGAAGTCAAAGAAGCAATCCACAGTCTCCAGGTCTTCAACAGAAGCTGAATACAGGTCCATGGCAATGGCAACATGTGAAATAGTGTGGATTTTATACTTCCTTAGAGACATTGGGATAGAGCACAATAGAGAGGCTTTATTATTTTGTGACAGCCAGGGAGCACTGCACATTGGTTCTAACCCAATTTTTCATGAGAGGACAAAGCATATCGAAATTGATTGCCATGTGGTCAGGGATAAGGTTTTGGCGAAGGTTATTAAGCTAGACTATGTTAGAACTCATTGTCAATTAGCAGATATGCTCACTAAGGCACTGAGTTTTAATCAATTCTCTAACCTTGTCTACAAAATGGGAATGCTAAACATACATACAGCAGCTGCTCTTGAGGAGGAGTATCAGAATTAAGGCAGCAACAAGCAACAAGAGCAGTAGAGCCTCACTGGCTTGACCAGAAATAGAGATGGAGCTGCAGAATTAGTTAAGGATGACAAAAGTTCCTAATCATACAGTGTATATACGGCTTGTAGTTTAGTAGAATGTTTAAGCATCAGTAAGTGGTAGCATGTGTGTGTTAGTTACAACTGTAGATAGGCACGTGTGTGTGTGTGTTAGTTATTTTCTGTTCTTGCAATTAGAGAATAGCTTCCTCGCTGTACAGCTTGTATATATACCCTTTGTAATCCTTTTTCAATTAATTGATTCTAGAATTTTCTATTTCATCAAATCTCTGATATTTCTACGTAGTGGGTGAGGCAGAGATATTTTATTTCTGGAAAAATTGTAAATGCAAAGTGGATGCACATTACCGCGGCTGAGGTACCAAAGGCCAAACAATCAAAAATCAGAAAGGTTTTTAAGTGTTTTTTCTTGCGTAAAATTGCCAAACCCATTTTGTCCTCGTATCCACCAGGAACTTGAAATGCTATTGCAAAGGTGACAGTTGTAAATATTGTCATTGCTGTTATATTGAAGTTGGCTATAGGTGTGTCTCATCCAAGATTGTCTTTTCCAGGAGTAGTGTCTTTTGGAGATGTGTTGTCTTTTGCAGGTGTGTCCTTCGCATTATTGGCGCCACCCATTCCTACAGTAAACTCTGCATGCACTATCCCGTGTTTCATGAAATCGTTCAAGTCCTTCTATCTCACGAGTACTGCGACCTTTTGTAGTTTGTGTAACCACTCGTTCCAAACTCAGTAGAATGAAGTCTCTAGTCCACTTTGAAATTAAAATATCCTACAATTTTTTTGTTTGAGTATTTATTTTTTACTTGGATTGTTCAACTATAAGGAAATCAAAAAGAATACATGACAAGTTGCAATAGCTGGAGTATACAGTAAAATACAAAAAGTGAGACAGATTATTTGTGTTACAATTTTAGAATGTCTTTTACCTAAGTAACCTTTTCAATGGAATCCATAAAGACTAGTGTTTTTCAGAAGAAGCCTTTCTTTGGTAAAACTTCTATAATTTTTTATTGATATATAATTACTAAGCATAGTTTTAGTAGACTTACCTTCTCAGAGCTTAAAAGCCGGTTATCTAACTAAATAATGTCAGCAGTGCTCATTCCCTCCTTGTTCATAGCCAACTTGTCAACTCTCTTGTCATCTGCAAGCATCATTTATTGTATAACGCCCACTGATTGCAGCTAGACGCAAAGGCTTGTTTCCAACTTTATCTTGCTCATTTATGAGATCTTGAATAGCTAATTCCTTGAGGAATATTTTCACCACATTTCTGTTTCCAGTTTCCACGGCAAGATGAAGAGCTGTCCTATCTTTGTTGTCCAATAATTCACAAGTTTCTGTAGATTTTGCAATAAGTGTTTTCATTACACCCACATGTCCTTTTTTAGCTGAAATGTGAAGAGCAGACATGCCCTCTTTGTCCTTTATGTAAGCAAGGGAAATATTTTTTTCCAATATTAGTTCCACAATTTCTACATTGCCTAAAGCAGCATAATGAAGAGGAATCCAGCCATAGTCATCGGCTTCCAAAATTGTTGTTGGAAATTTTTCCAACATCTTGTGCAAAAAATCTGTAAAGAAAAAAGAGAGGGAAAATCATGTTGTCACAGGTTAACTGAAGTTAGAAACCATTGATGATGAATAGATCAAAATAATTTTACGTTCTTTAAGTTCACATTTTTACTCATCAAGACTCAAGATATTAATCTTTTTTTTTTCTCTTTTACATTCCATATTATTGATTTGGATACAACCTTGCTGTTAATTTCAATAGACATTATTCATTGTTCTATATAATCAACTTATTTTTTACTTCAAAAGAAAACACAATTGATATATAATTACTGCCACTAGTCAAAATTCAGTTATGTGTGTTAAGGTCATATCATATACTATATATAATAGCAGAAGCTGAGAGAAAGTTGATTCCTACAATTAAGGAGGTAGTGACAAATAGGAAAAAAGACCCCTTAAAATACTGCCACATATACAGCTTTTAAAAAAAAAAAGCCGCACGTTACAACGTTCGGATATTAAAATCTTTGCCACGCTTGCAATTAAAACAAATAAAATAAAATAACCGGTTAACAAAGAAAAGTTAAAATAAAATAAATAAATAAATAACGTTATCATTAAAAAAACCCTACGCTTTCTTTTCATCAGAACGCCTTAACATTTTCTCTCTCTAAACCCAAAAAAAAAACGATACTGCGATACAAAGAAAGGAAAGGAGGAAAAAAAAAACCTTGCAATCCAGTGGAAAATCTTGCTCTCAGACGTTCGTCCCAGAGGTATTCAGGTATGGAGTTATGGATCGGCCGTTAGGGCCGCCGTCCATATGTTCTTTTTCAGTTAGGGCCGCCGTCCATATTTACTGTTTTAGTTAGGGTCGCCGTCCATATTTTTTTTTTTGGTTAGGAGTAGTTTTGTTTAATTTATGTAAATAGACGACTTACCTTTGGTTTAATCTCTTACCCTATTGTGTTCTTTAGGGTGGTTGTCAATTTAGGGATTTGAGATACGGAGATAGAGATCGGCGCAATTCTGTGGCCAACATAATCGGAACTAAACACAAATCGACGGAAGGTATGAATCAACCCTCTGAAATGTAAATTTAGAAATAATACTGTAATAAATTTTTTTTTTTTAATTTTTTTAATTTCTTATTTTTCCTGGGGTGACATCGTGGGGTTTAGTTTAATTTCATATATAGACGACTTAGTTTTGGTTTAATCTCTTACCATATTGTGCTCTTTAGGGTGGTTGTCAATTTAGAGATTTGAGATACGGAGATAGAGATTGGCGCAATTCTGTGGCCAACATAGTCGGAACTAAACGCAAATCGACGGAAGGTATGAATCAATCCTCTGAAATGTAAATTTAGATTTTTCCTTATCTAGGTATTTTAGAAGTTTGAGGGATACCGTTATGATCTTGGTTTTTCGATTAGGAGTTGTTTTGTTTAATTAGTTTAAACAGATGGGTTAGATTTGGGTTTGAAGGATTTTGGTTAGAAGTTGTTTTGTTTAGGGTATCTGACTTGGCCTAAATTGGTTTTAAGTATCTAGAATCGATTTTGCCCATTTGGGTCACTTTTATTTTTAATTTGCTTTCCCATTCAGATTAAGATGAAGATTTATTCTGTCACTCAAAACAAAATTCTTTAATAATTAGAACCGCACCAAAGTTTTATTTTAAAATTTTATTTTTTTGGGTCTGTTGTTTCTGAATGGTCCCTTTTTAAAAGCCAGTGGAAATCTGGGAAGATATTTTTTGCAAATTAGATTTACTATGATTGCCATGTTTTTAAAATTCTTCTCACTTGGATATCCCTGCAATATATATATATATATATCATTGTATGTTCTATTAGTTCTCTCAATCATGTTATGATATTAGAATCGTAATTAGATTGATACATGAAGGAATCATCCTTCAATTGTGTTCTTTGTGGACATCATTATAAAAAAAACATGTATCATTTGTGTATGGTATGTTAATGCTCTCAATTATGTTATGAAACTAGCATCATAACAGGTTGCAATACAGAAAACCAAAAAACTATAATTTCACTTAGAAAACATTATAAATTGCTTTACACTAACTTTCAAATTTTACAAAATAATTTTGCAGAGAAGAGATGGGGTAGAGCAGCAAATCGTATGGCAGTTGCAATGACTATTGAAAGGATGGAGGGAAGGTGTTTTCTTTTGCCTTGAATGAGTGGGTTTAACGTTTGGGTGAGTGAGGACCACCACCATGTCAGACCATCACCCACCTTCAACCCATCCCCTTGCCACTGATATATACTGCCTGAACCACTACTGGTACAGGTTTCTTTAAACAATAAAAAAATTGTATCAAATATGATTTAGGTTTTGTTATTTTGGGTTGATTGCTATTAATTTAGGTATTTGGGCTATTGGTTTTGATTAAGGTTGAATGATGAAGAAAGTGCATAATCAAAGACATTTGAAATCCATTTAGCTTAGGGTTGACAACCATTAAAGGTATTGCCGAGAAACAAGGAATTTTCTTTTGCTTAAACATGTTTGGTTGTCATCCTATGTGATGTTGTTCTTTTCTTCTTCTTATTTCAATTTCATTCTTTGAATTGCATTTGGTTTTTTTTATCATTTGTTTTTTAATTCCTTTTGATTTTGGCATTATTTTTTTTCCTTCAAAATTTTGTATCTACTGGTTTGGGTGTCAATGTTAACTTTCTAGGTTGATGAATATTCCAAATTGGGTTGAGCGTTGCACGCCAACTATTTGATTTGTATTGCCTTTTTCTATTCTGATTGTTGTTTGGGATGTACAATTGTATTCTTTTGTTTTTCTATTTGTCTCCAGGGGACAAGAATAGGGCACCTTCCTTTATATTTGTCTTTCTACCTTCCTTTATATTTGTCTTTCTACATACAAAAATCGTGACATGTGTTCTGGGTTATTATTTAACCAATTCACCTCTCTCTCTCTCTCTCTCTCCATCTTGGCTGCTACTTCTTTCTCTCTCTTAAACTCTTCAGTACCCTTCAATTTAACACACACTTTTGTGTTTTTCTCCTTTTATTGATTGCTGCCTCTCTCTTTGTTTATTTCAGTTCATTTTTTTTCCAGGTATCGAGTTTGTGGTCGGCAATGTTTAAGGGAACACAGGCTAGAGAAAATCAAAGCTTCAACTTTACAAGTTACTAACCCAAAGGAGGAACAACCATCGGCCAATGAATATCAAAACCTTCATCTAAGAGGTACAAAATACTAACTATGTTTGTTCATTTTTTGCTGTTGTTTGCTATTAGAAGTGGTTTGTTTGTTTTGCTTTGATATCTTTATTGGTTGAGATATTTACTGGCTGACACCGTTTCTACAATTTATAACTTGGTCTTTATGTGAGTGGTTTGAATATGTTATATGCTGATGTGATTAAAAAAAATTATCAAATTTGATACTATGTGGATCTTAAGGTTAAGCCTGAGTTGATTAAATAATCTGCTTTTGTTCAGCATGTAGAAAGATCTGTGAGGGAGAAGCTTAACTAAAAGATTGAGCTCTTCCACGTGACCAGCAATCAACAACGCAAACCTATGTATTGATGTGGAACGAGTCACAATCAAAATGTCAATGTAAGTGAAAATTTTGTAGTGGATTCGCATTGCAAAGAGCCCAAGAGTAGGAATATATTTTATTTTGAATCCATAATGTTTGATAAAATGCTTGAAAGAAAATTGATTAATTATATTTCTATCTTGATGACTTTATACTTTATTTTAATTTGTTCTGTATTTTTTTTTGGGAATAGAAATAATTAAATTTGGGAAAAGTTGATTGAAAGCACTACAGTTGTAGATACATAGCTTACGTTCATTGGGTTTTCTTTGTTGTTGTTCATGCCAATATTGGTTTTATGATGTATTAGCTTCTAATTGACATAAGTGGAAACAAATTAACTTACTTATGGATAAGAAAATGATTATATTTTAAAGGTGAATAATTTGTCTTTAACCATTGAGGGTTGAGGATAATTTGAAAGCAAATTTTTAAAAGGATTACCACAATCTACACATATTATATATGCCCTGCATAATGAAGACTATTGACATGTAGACCAATGGAAGCAAATTTTTAAGTCTTTACTTTGAAGAAGAAGAAGACAATATATTGCAATAATTATTATATTTAGTTTCACTAATATTTGTTATTAATGATTTCTTTTTCAGGCATAGTGGCTATAAAAACTGCATTATCAAAACTTTTGGTTTGGTATTGCTTTACAAGTGCAATCTGTGTAGGATAGTGAAGCTCCTTTGTTCGACTTACTCTTTCTTTAAGTTTAAAAAGGTACTAATGAATCTATAATACTATATGTCTTTTTATGCAGTTTAGGTCGTATGCAAGGTTTGTTGCAAGAAGATCATATATTAGTTCAAGAAGTAAGCCAAAGAGCTTTTGGCTTTTGGTCAATTTCCTCTCTATTTATGGCAATTCAATATCTTAGATTTTTTTTCTTTAAAAACCAGGTTTGCCAAATGGCACATAGAATTGAAAGAGACTCTATATTCTTCCAGCCAGTAAGACTTTTGAATTAAGTGCCAAATTAGTTTACCTCTCTCCTCACCCTGTCTTTTAGCATGCCTAAACTATTACAAAATCTCTTCTGATCTGTTGACATTTGGTATTTCTGTCTCCATTCTTTCCCATACATCTGATCATTTTGCTATGAACTCATTTGGTTGATAATATTTAGGCTCGATAAAACTGATTTTTTTTTTTTTTTTTTTTTTTTTCCATAAGGGTTATGTTAGTAAGAACAAATGACTATATTTGCCAGGTGTTCGATAAAAGGCTTCCAATAGGTATTTATTATTTAGTCCTCATATGGTCCATCTTCTTTTGTTTCTATATAGTTACGTCTCCTGTGGTGAAGCTTAAATGCTCTAAAACATTAAAAGAGAATCGCAAGTAGTATATGTAGTTAGTGCTTTCTAAGTCCAACACATTTTTTCTTAATGATAGTTAGTGCTGTCTTTATCTAACTTCAATTGAATTGGCGCTTCCTTTTCTGTTTTATTGAAGTCATTTACAATTCAGGGAGCCAAGGACAAATGTTATGTTAATGGAAAATTATATTGATGCTGCATGTAACTACAATTTTTTTGGCTGAATGACAATTAGTGTTGCCCTTATATAACTTCAAGTGAGTTGATGCTTCTTTCTTTCTTTATTGAAGTCATCTACAATTTCTAGAGTCAAGGATAAATGTAATGTTTATGGAAAATTGTATTGATGCAACATGTAACTAATTGTGAATGTCATTGGTAGATTTAACAAATCTAATTTACTTGCCCCAAAAAAGAGAGCAATTCTAATTGAAAATTTATCTATAATTATATTTTTGAATGGATAAAAAGGATTATTTCATGTTATTACTTTCAAATAAGTTTAACATTCTACTTAACTTTCTCATATATTTTTCATATTAATTTATTCAGATTTATGCCTCAAAGTTGGGTGTTGATATTACTTATCAAAAATAGAAAAAAGAAAAAAGAAGAAGTTGGATGTTGATATCGATTTTGCTACTTCGTACAGGTACTGAAAACAGTGTTGACTGTGTTGATGACTCTGTAGTTGACATAAATGCTCTAATTTAGCTTATGTTACTATTGAAAAGTCTTTTGATGGTTCATAATATAGTGAATCTTCTGAGTGCTTCAAATGCCCTTTAGAGAAGGCAATTCTTTCATTCCTTTGGTGCAAAGTTTCTATAAAGATGTGGTTTGTTGTGGTTTGTCGCAACTCCAATATGTAAATGATCTTAAAACTTTTAATACTATCAAGTTTGCAACACAGTGGTTCACCAAGTAATATCGCTACAATAATTTGATACTTTTTAGTTACTCTTTTTATTTTAGTGACTGTGACAACTAAAACAGGTTAGAATTCTAACTTGCTGCCTCCTTTAAGTCCTTAGCAAACATTGATCAAATTTTATTGCTTTATAATTAATATTTTGGTCTCTTTTGTAGTAAAACCAAAATGTCTTCCAGGAAGCAATATCATTAAATTATTAGTAGGTTATTCTACTAGAGTTCAAATTTCCACTCAAAGGTCTAATAGTTTTTAATATACTTTTAGGCTTTTATTTATGACCTTCACAATGAGTTCCAATCATGATTTGGATGTCCTAAACTGCAGGGAATGATGAAGCCATTGATGTACTACACTGTATTACTTTTGAAATGGTGTGCTCTTAATGACAGTATGCACGTTTTCCCCATGGAGTTTAAGTTGCACCACTACTATGTTCCTGCTACTGGTGTACAGGTCTATCATATTGGATTGTTGCATTGATCAAGAGCTACGATTGCATTAAGGCTGCATCAATCGAGTATTACTGTTGTATTTAGTGATGAAATACTCATTGATGTAATGTAATAATTAATTAATAGTTGAAATTTACAAGAGATGTGAAATGATTCCTATTTTTTTGTTTTTCTTTTTTCTTTCTACACATTGTATAATACATTTGATTAATAAAATTTATGATTCTCTTTTTTCGTTTTTTTTTTTTTTTCTAATTATTTGTTCCTTCTCTCCAGTTAAGTTTCTTTCTTAGGAAAACATTTAAAGAATATAAGTTGCTTTGTGAGGAATACATTTAAAGGTAGAACATAACAAATAAATAAGATAAAATATTCCTGCGCATTGCGCGGGTTAAAAGCTAGTTTTATTAATTAGCTAATCTTTTGACAAAATGCACTTTACTTGTAATTGGGTAGATCTAAGTTGGGTTTAATACATCAACAAACATGTTGTTCAAGCATATCAAGTATTCATATTAAAGACATGAAAATTGATCCAAGAAACAAGTGAAGAAAAGCTGTTTTACTAAAACTCGACAGATAGCTCAACAGATGGCATCTATCGAGATCTACTGAGCAAGCTTGACACTAGCTCGACTCCGACTCGATCTATCAAGAATATGATTTCAGAATTTCCAAGTCTAAAATTTGGCCCAAGCTTATGTATTGTTTGGGGTTTCTTTTCTCACAATTTTAGACATATATAAGGCTTATTTTAAAAGTCGTCACATATGGATACAGACAGTGGCAGTGCCACGTTGAGGCCAGGGTGTTCCTAGGAACACCCTGACTTGAAAAAATATATATATATATATATATATATAAAAAAAATAATTTAGATTTTTTTTTATTTGTTTACCCTAACAAAAAAAAAAAAAAAAAGAACACCCTCAAGCAAAATCAAGAACACCTAGGGTGTGCAGAAAACCCACCAACCCACCAAACCCGACCCAACCCAACTCGACCCGCCAGGTTGGGTCGGTTTTTAAAGCTTACTGAGTTGGGTTGGGTTACAAAAAAAAAATTTTATAGCGGGTCGGGTTGGGTTTGGGTCATAAAATTACAAACCCACTAAACCCGAACGGACCCGACCCAACCCACCCATATTTAATATATATTTAAAATATATTATATATTTAATAATTTATTTTAAAAACTAGCTGTAGATCAACACTTCCTCGGTTTCTCCTAATAATACTAATATATATAATATTATATAATTAATAAATTTTTTAAAATAACTAGCTCTTCTTATCCTATATAAAAGCCAATTAGTTCACACAAACTCTAGTAATTTACTATTGTTGTTTAGTCATTAGTGTTGTTTACCTTTAAGGGGTTACATTGATACTAATCTTTGGGTTTTTCTAATATATTAATATTTATATTTTTTTTTCTCAATTTAATAATAATAATAATAAATTTGTCAAATCCATGGGTTCAACCCGATCCATGTGGGTTGGATTGGGTCGGGTTTGACTTTTGTGATGGGTCGGGTTGGGTCAAAAAATCCCTTCAACCCCACGCAACCCGACCCATGCACACCCCTAGAAATTTTTATGCCAAACAAATTTTGATCTAAAATTTGGGGAAAAAAAAAAGTAACAGAGCAAGCCCAAAAAAAAGCCAACATCAATCCTAAACAAAACCAACCGCAACCAAATTTTTAAATCAAAATAATTATTAACTAAATACCCAACAAGCCCAACCCAAACATATTCTCAAAAAAAAAAAAAAAAAAAACCAACCAAAACCCAATACGAATACGCGTCTGCCGATTCATCAATCATCAAATGGTAAAGTTAAAGCAAAACCTAAAATCAGAAACCTTACCTAACCTAAAGAAAAAAAAAAAAAAAAACTCATCAATAACAATGACTTACGCCTCCACCTGAAACCTCATCATCAAGCACATCAGCATGACGCAGTGATGATGCCTCCGTCTAAAACTCAAGCAACAAAGCCTAGACCGGTCCAATTAGGTCAATGCTTGCGACGCTGACGCTTGGCCTCGAATCCTTCCTCGCCTCGACGTGCTGCTGCGGCCCAATGTTGAAGCAAAACTATATAAAAGTTAAAACCCATAATAGAAAAAGGTGGTGGTGGTGGGTTGGGTTACCGTAAGAGAGGGACAAAAGAGAGAGACTGAGCATAACCCATTTTGAGAGAAGAGGAGAGGCAGAGATTGGAGAGGCCAAAGCTGAGCACGCAAAAAGTAGCACTGACTAGGGGTAAAGGGCATCGTAGTGTTGAGGAAGAGAAGAGGGTGGAGAAGGAGGAGGTTGCTCTGGATCTGGAACAAAGCGTAGATACCATATTTTGGTTTTGTTGTTATGTTGTTTTTTATAGTGTTGGGATAAAGTTCTATACTTTGCTTTGATTGATGCTATCGCTGTGGAATTCAAAGAGAGAGAGGCAAATTGCCGGCTCTAGAGGGTACTAATTATGCTAATGTTGTTTGATTGCGCCACGTAAGAATGGAAGTTTGATCATATGGTAGCCATGTTTCCAGCTAGATTGATATTATAGTGGGTCCATTTTTAACATTGGTTCCTTACTTCTTTTTCAACACAAAAATTGATCACAATTATTTACATTAGTCACAAACATATCATTAATAAGAATATAGTGTGTGCTAATGTACAGTGGGGTGTGTTCTAAACTGCTAGTAGCTGGTAAAAAAAATTAATGAAGCAACTAAACACTAATAATTAATAATTTAATTAACCAATACATTATAGTTAGTTTTGTCCCTTCCTGTCATTACTACAACAGTAAAAAGAAGTTTTTCAACAATGAAATATATAAAGAATGAACTACGCAATCAAATGGGAGATCAGTGGATGAGTGATTGCTTGGTTGTGTATATTGAACGAGATGTAGTTTGTAGCATTGATAATGAGACTATCATGTAACGATTTCAAAATATGAAAATTCGTAGAAGGCAATTGTAAACTTTATGTATTTGTGTGTTTTTTGATTGTTGTTGTTGTCAATATATGAATTTCTCTTTTTATTAGATTGTGTAATTTATGCTTCTTAAGAAACACCCTGAGAAAAATTCCTGGAGCTGCTACTAGATACAGAGACTAAGAGATTTTTTATTTTTATTTTTTTTAATTTTATTTTAGAGAAGCTACTACGTTTGCATGCCATAGGATTTTGAAACCAAGTGCTTCCTAATCTTCATTGTTGATGAAGTGAAGAATTTTGCAGCCAACAACATCATTCAAGTTGCTAGAGTTAGTCACATATTGGAATTCATGCAAAGGGTTAGTCACAGATTGGAGATTTGTGCATCAAGAGAAAGAAGGCTGCTACAAGATCAAGTTCAATT
This sequence comes from Quercus rubra, assembly GCA_035136125.1. Classification (NCBI taxonomy): domain Eukaryota; kingdom Viridiplantae; phylum Streptophyta; class Magnoliopsida; order Fagales; family Fagaceae; genus Quercus; species Quercus rubra. The sequence continues at coordinate 20,403,832 of CM068732.1, read as the reverse complement.
GGGTATTGAAGCGAAGGTTCAACTGTAAGTTGGTATTTTGGGATAAACCAGGGTAGTGGTAAGATTCCTTATACTTGTAACTACTTAATTGTTGATTAATGGATTTTTGGCAGTGGTGATCTTAAAATCACCCGATAGGGTTTTTGCCTTGCGAGAGATTTTCTCCATTTGTTAACAAATCATTGTGTCAATTTAAATTCCGCTGCATTTAGTTATTTGGTGATTTGTTGATGCCTTCACGATTTGCATGTAATTGGACCTAATTAATCAACTTAGGTAATTGAATTAATTAACTAGGGTCAAGCTATCTTAACCCAACAAGTGGTATCAGAGAGGGCACACTCTGATTAGGTTTTAATCTTTGCTGTGTGATCCATTGACCCTTGTTGTTATGGATTGTGGGCAATTCCTAACTATTCCTCCTTTATTTAATGGTACTAACTATGCATACTGGAAAGTACACATGAGAGTCTTTTTGCAGTCTTTAGATGAAAAAGTATGGCTTGCAGTTAAAGTAGGGTGGACTAAACCTAAAGATGCACCAGCATCGTGGGATGATGCCAAGATCAAAGCTGCAAACTTTAACAGTAAAGCTCTAAATGCCTTGTTTAGCGCTCTGACCAATGAGGAATTCAAGAAGATCTCCTCCATTGACAATGCAAAGGAAGCATGGACTATTCTTCAAAATACCTTCGAGGGTACAAAAGCTGTTAAAAACTCCAAACTCCAAACACTCACTACCAACTTTGAGGAAACAAGAACGAATGATGATAAGTCATTCGATGAACTCTATGCCAAACTCAAGGACATAGTGAATTCAGCCTTTAAACTTGGAGAACAGATTCTAGAGCCCAAGATTATCAAAAAGATTCTTAGATCTCTTCCAGAAAAATTTCATGCCAAGATCACTGACATAGAAGAATCAAAGGATCTTAACTCTATTCCTTTGACAGAATTGATTGGGAACCTGCAAACCTATGAACTAAGTTTAGTAAGGGTTGGCAAGGGTAGCTAAAGCAAGAACATGGCTTTGAAGGTTAAGAATAATTATAACGATGAATCATCTAAAGATGAGGACACCAAGTTCAAATCATATATCACCAGACAATTCAAGAAGTTCATCAAGAATACGAATGTCAAGGCAAGTGACAAGGATCGCAAACAATCTAGATTTTATCAGCTCAAGTCCAAAGACAAAGGCAAGAGAGAATTCAATGATGTTGGTCAAAGCAATAATGTTCCTGCAAGGCCAAAGTGCTACGAATATCAAGGATATAGACGCATGAAGCAAGAATGTCCCACATATCTAAAATCCATTGGCAAGAGCAAAGCCGTAGCTGCCACCTTAAGTGATACAAAACCAGAAGTAGATTTTGATGATAGTGATCAAGATGGGATAATGAGTGCTTTCACAGCTACCATTAAGTCTCCTGAGGAAGTAGTAGAACTGGTTGATAAGGAAGAAGAGTTGATGGAATCAAAGTTTGAGAAGATTAATGATCAAGATGACATCTACACTGCCTACTCTAAGCTATACAAGGTCTCCGAGAAGCATGAGAAGCTTTACAAGTTAGCTACAAGAAATCTAAGTGAAGTGGAGTTGGGACAAGAGGAACTCTCCATCAAGGTTGATGAAGCTAATCAAACCATTGGAGCACTGAGGTTTGAAAACAATTTTCTTGCTGAAATGACCAAGAAACTAGATGTAGAATTGTTTCAAGTAAAAGCACAATTGGAAAGGACTCAAGTGCTAAGCTGGACGAAATGCTCAACTTCCAGATATCTACATCTGACAAAACAGATCTCGAGTATGATCACTCTCTCTCTTCTTGCAATACCTCTTCTAAAGCTTTAAATAGAGTCATTTTTGTCCCCATTGCTAATAATGATAACTGTGAGGTAATTGAATCTAAAACTGAAAATGTAAGTGAGGATAAAGATGGTAAGGAAAAATCCATTCTCGGAGCACCCCCTAAGGTTGTTAAGAAAGAGACTAAATAGAATAATCATTGCTCTACCAACAAGAAGTCTCAATCAAAGAAGCCTCATTTCTGTAATTACTATGGAGCATCTAGGCACACTCGTCCAAATTGCTATAAGTGGTTAGCCATTCAACCAAGCAATAGTGTGTCATACTTTGGGAGCCAAAATCAACTTCAACTCTCTTTAGCCCCTCTTGGAGAACTTCTTAAGGCTGTTATGTTACTCTCAAATTTCAATCTGAACAAAGGTTTATGCAAAAGAAACGTTCTCCATCCAAGTCTCCCATCTAGAAGGAAAAATATTCCAAGTGATTCCTTCACTTTCTTGGTCTCATGCATGGTTGATTGTTGTGGTTTGAATCAGTCTAGTTTTTGGTGTTTTGTTTGTTTTAATGCTTTGTTTTATATTTATTTTAAATATAAAAAAAAAAGGAAGGGGAGGGGGAATTTAAAAAATACAAAAACAATGTGTGTTTGTGTATACTAGTACTTGTGTACCTTAAATGACCATTGAAACAAGGTTTCTTAACTTTGTATCTCTTGTAGCTTAGATGAGCATTTTCATGCACAACTAAGCAATATGAGCTTTGTAGCTTGTTTATGTGATTTGTATGATTTGGTTCATCTTTTATCATTCATATTTATATCACTCCTTTTTATAGGAAGAACTAAAAAATCCTAAGAAAAAGGCGTAAATAACCATCTTACCCTTCAAACTCATCAATCTTAAAATGTCTTTACGCAATTCATAAAAGCTGTGCTCAGTAAGGTATAGCACTTGCACAGTAAAAACAAGATGTTCGGCTTACATAATTGGGTAATTCTTTTCTTTCCTATATACCCATGCATATTATGTCATTTTACGCTTTAAGGAAAAATATGCAAAGAACATGAAAAGCAAAAAGAATAAAAATGATTTTAAATATGGTTGCAATCGTGTTTCTAGGAGATGTGGGAGTTATATGATGTATCTCAAATGTGATGGTCCCCATCAAATGGTTATGATTGTGTGTGGATATATTTGATTCTCTTATATCATTACTCTTCACATAATGAGACTTTTATGCTTTCTTGCATAAGTTTCACATTCAACATGCTTACTCTTTGCTACTCTTGATATTGTTGTATATGTACAACGTGATTTAGCCATCACAAGGAATACATGTGGTAGTATAAGCTTACTAAATTGTCTTAAATTGTTTTTGAAAATAAAATTGATTAGACTTTTTTAGAGTGTACTTTGATCTAGGAATGCTTTACATCTAGAGTGTTTATGTGTTTGAGTGATCAACATGCTTCTTTGTTGTTTGGCTTAGTGTCTATCTTGTTTACTTTTATCTCATATTGCTTTTCCTCCTTAAAAAACTTCTTTTTTGGATTCTCGATAGCAGCTCGATACCTCCTCGATCTATCGAACTTTCTGGTTTTTCTTGACACCTCTCGATAGATATCTCGATCCATCGAGCATTTCTTTGAAGTCTCTATCTTCTCAATAGATAGCTCAACACCTCCTAGACCTATCGAGCCAGTTTTGCCATCGATACCTCCCCGATACCGCTTCGATCTATCAAGCTTTAGTTCTCAACACCTTTTCGATACCTTCTCAATCTATCAAGGTGCCTGTTTCTCTATATATTCGAGGTTCGACCCGGTTTGCTCTTCACTCAAATATCTCAATGTTTCAATGTTTTTCTCTTCTCTCTGAATCCAAACACTTTTTCTTCTCAAAAATCTTCCTTCCCACCAAGATTTCAGGCCATTCCAAGCTTCAATCCTTAGGTATGTGCTCTAAATCCTATCTTTCTCTCTTTGTTCATACATTTAGACCTAGGTTTTTTTTTTTGGGAAATTTTTGGCTTTTTTGTGTTATTTGTGAAATTTTTGGGTTGGATTTTGTTGACTTTTTATCACATGCTTATGCATTGCATTCTCAGTCATTATAACAATGTTTCATGCATTCTAGGATTGTGTGCTTGAGTATAACTTGTGAGTGCTATAGTTTGGATTGGGTTTTTTCCCATGATGCAATTTATTTTTGCACATAGCATGTTCATGCATTATCATGCATTGAACCTCTCTTTTCCTTCTTTCTTGAGCTTTGTCCTCTGCTGTGTTTTTCTTTTCTTTTCTTCTTCTCTTAGTTTCCTAACTATGGCACCCAAAAATTCAATTCCTTCTAAGAACCCGATCACAGGTCGTGGTTCTCCTTCTACTTCTTCGTCTTCTCTTTCTATTCCCGATAGAGTTAGATTCCATGATGCAGACTCCTAAAAGGACTTTGTTGAGAACTTTTGTGACCAGACGATTCATTCGAAATGCTAGGTCATTCTATCTTATTTCTAAAACACTCATTTTCCCGATGCGTTTAGCTCTCGGGGTTAGGAATCTCACTATGAGAAACCCATGAGGTGTCCTAGCGTATTCATACGAGAGTTTACTCCAACATGCATGCCATCAATACCCCTATCCCTCGGTTTACTATCGTATTCAGAGGCACACATATCATAGTTACTATGGACCTTCTTCTCGATATACTACATGTCCCTAGGGTAGATCATCTAGACTATCCTAGTCACCCTCGTCTACGTAACATTCCTCGTGATGAGTTAGCCTCACTCTTCTGTGAGAAGGCCATGGTGTGGCAAGATACTCTTAATTTCTCCACCACCGAGTTTGCTAAGGGTTCAAGGATCCTCAATATGGTGATGACCTTTGTTCTCACACCACAGTCACACTATAACACCATCATTGAGCCTTGTACTCGTTTCCTTCTTTCTCTCTTGGAAGATCATTCTATAGATTTTCCCTCAAATATGATGGTATCTATGATAGATATCTATCGAGACATTGCTACAAATGATAAGCACATCTTCCTTCAACTATCACATGCATTCTCACACACTTGCATGTCACCATTCCTTATTCTCCTCTCTTTTACACCATGGGTGCCATTAGCAAGGAATCTATTAGGAGGAGTGACACATAGCTGGCAGCCAAGCGGCCACGTGTGAAGCCTACTCCTGGTCAATAGGATGAGGCTGCTTTCCATGCTGTTGAGAATGCTGCTTTACACTTTTCGTCCCTCTTCTTCATCTACTCCATCCTTTTCTTCTAGAGTAGAGGCATCTCTTGCTGCCATCATGGACCAACTTCAACTTATGCGTGCTGAATTTGGTAGTCGTCTTGACCACATTTCTAATGAGATGTGTCAGATGAACACTAGGATTGGTCACATAGCTTACCAACAATCTTGTCTTGGCAACTTTGCTCCTTCTCCCTCTCCCGAGCCTATTGAGGATCCTTTAGATGGTGGAGACGATAATGATGATGCTTTTGGCTCTAAGTATGATGATGAGATGATTGCTTCTCAGTGATTCACCCTTTGTCACTCGTGATAAAAAAGGGAAGTAGTTTTGTATATGAGAGTAGTCATGGTGGTAGGGGGAGAGCTAGCATAAGGATAGACTTGTTAGGGGAGAGTTTATTAAGTGATATAGTGAGGTTTTGTTGTATATTTTCTCATTACATATACCATGGTCTTGTGACCACTTTTACATACATTATTGTATCTCTTGAGATATATATCTATATATTTATATATAATGTATTTTTCTTCACCTTTATCTTACATGTGTTGTTTCTTTTCTCTCTTTATATACACATGTCTTCTTTTATACAACTTGTCTATGTTTCACACTTGATGCCTTGATGAATCTTGTTTAAGTGTTTCAAATAAGACAGGTTTCAAGTCTATCATGCCATGATCTCTTTTCTTGCAAAATTTTTCAAGAGCTCATTGTAGTGGTTAGACTTTTGTAATTTTGCCTTTTCGTAATAGTTATGGATATTGTTGTTTTATACTTCTCTCATAATTATGCTTGTGGTTTTGTCACAATTTGTCAAAAAGGGAGATTGTTACGGTCATATTTTATGTAATTGGCTAATCCTTTGACAAAATACACTTTACTTGTAATTGGGTAGATCTTAGTTGGGTTTAATACATCAAGAAATACGTTGTTCAAGCATATCAAGTGTTCATATTAAAGGCATAATGATTTTTTTTTTTTTTTTGGGATAAATAAAGACATGAGGATTGATCCAAGAAAAAAGTGAAGAAAAGCTGTGTTACTAAAACTTAACAGATGGCATCTATCGAGATCTACTAGGCAAGCTCGACACTAACTCGAAACCAGGTTTATTTTGTCAAGAATTATGATTTCAGAATTTCCAAGTCTGAAATTCATCCCAAGCTTATGTATTTGTTTTGGGTTTCTTTTCTCACAATCCTAGACATATATAAGGCTTATTTTAAAAGACATCACATATGGATACAAAAACCAATTGATTTTTTTTTTTCTTTGAGAGAAGCTACTGCATTTATAAGCCATAGGGTTTTGTAACCAAGTGCTTTCTGATCTTCATTGTTGATGAAATGAAGAACTTTGCAGCTAATAACATCATTTAAGTTGCTGGAGTTAGTCACATACTGGAATCCGTGCAAAGGGTTAGTCACAGATTAGAGATTTGTGCATCAAGGGAAAGAAGGCTGCTATAAGATCAAGTTCAATTAGGTATTGAAGTGAAAGTTCAACTGTAGGTTGGTATTTTGGGATAGATTAGGGTAATGGTAAGATTCCTTATACTTGTAATCACTTGATTGTTAATTAGTGGATTCTTGGGAGTGGTGGCCTTAAAATCACTTGGTAGAGGTTTTGCCTTGCGAGAAGTTTTCCCAATTTGTCAACAAATCATAGTGTCAATTTAAATTTCACTGTATTTAGTTTATTTGGTGAATTGTTTGTGCCTTCATAATTTGCATGCAATTGAACCTAATTAATCAACTTGAGCAATTGAATTAATTAACCGAGGTCAAGCTATCTTAACCCAACAATGTGGTTTTTAGTTAAGTAGCCACATGACTGAATTTTAAGAGTAGAACCTAAGGAACATCACCTAATTAAGATACTGTACCTAAGTCTTGTCCTTCAATGAGTACTTTTCATTAGCTAATAAGATCACGTGGATCATTAAGTTGAAATCGCATGAATAAACTATTGAAATTTCTATGTTTGAAATGTCATTCCGTCCATTCCCCCTAACTTTCTATGGTAAATTGCAGCAACAGAGATGAATTGTTGTATGAAAGTCTCTTGCAGCATTTTATATGACTTTTTTTAAAATTGCAGCAACAGGGAATAAATTAATATGCTCCATGCTAAAAATGACATTGTAAATTGCTTCAAAGTTCAAACGGACAATAATTTGTTTTGCTTTCTCTGCTGAAATGTTTATGGTTTGCTTTAACTTTTTGAATTTTGTCACTAGACTAAGAAGAACATAACAATCAAACTATATTATTTTCCTTTCAACCTTGGCAATTGACCAACTGAAATCTTTTAGCTTCTAATGAATTATGTGTATTCCTTTATGGTGTAGAACATTATTAGTGCTGTAGTAACTATTTGTGTGACTCATTCCTTATAATCAAGAAAGAAAAGGTTCATTTATCTAAGTAAATTGCTCTTTTAGTCTTCCAATGAAATGATTAAGTCTTTTCAGTTTGAAAATTAAATAGATTGAGGTAGTATATAATTTGGAGTGCAAGTGTTGCACAACTTTGTGTTGTTGGACTGTGCAATAGTAGAGTTGGAGGAAAATAAATGTTTCAAGAATTAAATGGGAGAGAAGACATATGCATGTGTAAAAACAAAAACAAAAATAAAAAGTGCTAGGATTTTTTTTAGAATACTAAGTATTTTTAACACACACATAGGAAGAGGAAATAAGGTTTTTTTAAAGAAACTTACAGTGGTGTATATCCAAAAAAGCCTAACTCTTGGATACATAGCACAAGCTTTAAACCTCTTTAACTCACACTCATTTTCCAATGTGGGATTAACCCACTTTTTTTTTTTTTTTTTTTAGAATACTAAGTATTTTTAACACATACACACGGGGAGAGGGGAGAAGGTTTTTTTAAAGAAAAAGTGCTAGGATTGATTGACAACAATTTCATAATATTAGCCTACGCCTACCATCTCACATATGGACCATTAAAAAAAAAAAAAATTATACTGTTGTGGACCCTTGTGTGAGGTGGTGTGGTACCTTGAAAATGTTGTGAAATTGTTGTAAATTTCTGATGGTCCCTTACTTTATTGAGATAGTATATAGTAGGGAGATGGATTACCTGCTCCAGTGGTGTCGAGTTTTCATAGTTTGTGGGATTCAGAAAAGATCCAACCGATTTGTTTAATCAGCCACAAAAGAGCATCTTTGCAAATGGGTATAAACATGTTGCCTTGTCTGCTAGTGCACTTGTACAAATCTGTGTAGATTGTTGGCGTAAAAGACAAACAAATTACTAAAAAATAATTAATTGGGGGAAGCAACTAATAAACAATAATTAATAATTTAATTAACCAATCGAATAGGAGATCAGTGGATGAATGATTGCTTGATTGTGTATATTGAAAGAGATGTAGCTTATAGCATTAATAATGAGACTATCATGCAACGATTTCAAAATAGAAAAACTCATAGAAAGAAATTGTAAACTTCAAAGAAATTTTCATTCCCAGAAATTGCAGCATTGAACAGTCCAGCATCAATTGCTACGAGTTTCTTCTTGAATCTTAAACCTTGCTCCCAAAGATGACCTTATAGTTTGTAAATATATGGCAATCAGCAAATCAATAAATCCTATAATATCACATATTATGGCTTTATATCTTGGTCAAATTAATTGAATTATATAAGGATCATATAAATTTAATGTGACAAGTCTACAAATTATACGAGCAGCTGAGAAAAAACAAAAAAGAAAATAGCGAAATTTAAAATGCCTTCACTTACTAGAAGTTAATTTTCTTATCAATTACATAGAAATCAGTATCTTTTGAGTTAGGGTACGTTTGGTAAATTGAATGTAGATTACATTAGGAATAGTAATTTTTATTACAGGAAATAGAAGACATTGTAATGGAATAACTATTACTATTCATAAGTTTGGTTGTTACATATGAAAAACTTGTAAAAGATGATGTATAAGGAAATTTTATATTTGATTCTTTAAAAAAAAAAAAAAAAAAAAGGAAACTTTATATTTTTGAAAATATATTAATTTTAAAACCTATTATATACAGTAAGGAATAGCTATTACATCCATTTTAAAGAGGAATAGTTATTCTTCAATTTAAAGAATAGTTATTCCAATGTAATAACTAATCTATGTAATAAAGATGCAATCAAATGACCAAATTGATATTACACACGAATAACTATTCCATTACAGGAGCTATTACAGCGTACCAAACGTATCCTTAGTGAATTTTCATTATACAAAACCCCTTATAATATTTTATTTTAATACAATTTAATAAAAAAATATTCTTCTAGAACACTCAGCCCACCCCTTTCTTTCAGAAAACACTCTCCTCCTCCTCTTCCCTCCTCTTATTTTCTACACTATTTTAGTCTCAGATTTGTCCCATGTTCACTAGATTTAAGCTTTTTCTCATCATTGGTTTTAGCTCAATTGTGTTTAAACCACAGGGCTCTTTGGTCTTTGGCTCTTTGCTCATCATGTGAAATGTTTAGGGGCAGTTTCTTTAGGCAAACTAAACATGAAATTTGCTGTTCCAAAATGAAGAAATTGGACAACAACAACAAAAAAAATGTGCATTTAACAACTTGTTAAAAATGTCAAGATCGGTTAAAAACTTATAAGCAAGCAGTGCAAATGTGATTCCATTATTCACATCACTGTAATTTTATTCCATTCACAACATAATACTTCACTCGTTATGAAAAAAAAAAAAATATATATATATATATATATATATATTATGAATTCTTTTGTGTCATTAGATTTATTATTTCAAAAATGAAACCTAACGATGTTATCTGAAAACGCGTTTTTAATTTTTATACCTGATTTTTTTTTCTTTAAAATAATAAAACACGTTTTTCTATTTTCTTTCAAAGTTTTTGCTAGTTCTCGAACGATCTCCTTGAGACAAAAAAAGTGTTTTTAGTCTTTACGTGACAAGTGAATGCCGCATTTTTTTTTAAGAATTTGTTAATGCCATATCCAAAACAAGGTCAAAACTGAAAAGTTTCACAATAGTGGTAGAACTTCAGGGGTAGAATGTACTATACAATACTCCAATAACTCGCATTCATCTTCAGCAATCAATAACATTCAGATAAATTAAAACAGTGTTGCACATTTGTACCTGCTACCCAAAAAAAAATGTAATGGAAAAAAGCACTGGTCTCTATGGTCATTTTGGTATTTGACTTATGCCTGTCCAAGCAGTCAACTCAATCAACCGTAGAAACCGTAGAATTTTAAGAAAACCGTCTGACTCAGGAAATCAATTGAGCCTAAAATTAGAAAAGGAGAGGGACTGGGATTTGGGAGTGGATTTTGGAACACTGAATTGGGTTTCAACAAGAGAAGAGGATTCTACTGCAGGCGGGTTACATAGTTGTTTTGGTAAGAGGAATATGATGGCCAAAATTGGGAATTAACACTGATTATCAAACAATGTATTTAGTAGGCACTGTTTTCAAACTATATTTTTTACTAACATCTCGAGTCTAAGAGACTCAATTTTGGGCTATAAATTGAGTCTTAGAAACTCAATTTTCATGGTCTGATCACGTTTGATGTGGCATTTTTTTTCACGTGACGTCCACCTGGAAATCGAGTCTCTAAGACTCAATTTATAAACCCTTTACAAAAAAAATATAATTTTTTAAGCACACCTGCCTTTACACCTCTCATCTCATCAGAAAAAAAAAAAAAAAAAAAAAAAAAAAAAACAGGGATCAGATCGGCGCCACAACAACTACCAGACCCAAATCTTCAAGCCGCCGCTGCCGCCACCGTCACCACCCAAACCTTCAAATGCCAGAAACCCATGCCCAACAGTGATCTCCACATCCCACGCCTAACGCCAATCTCCATGCTCAACGGCGATCTCCACATCCCATGTCTAACACCAATCTCTATGCCCAACGCCGATCACCACACCCAACACCGATCTCCACCCCACACCCAAACACCGATCTCCACCCCAAATCCCAAACGCCGATCTCCATGCCACCACACTGATCTGCAACGAGAGAGAGAAGAGAAATAATGAGTTTGCTTGGTTTAACCTCTCTGATGTGTTTTGCTTGGTGAGTTTTTCTCTGTAACTTTGTTTTTTTCCAAAATTTTTCTTGCTGAGTTTTGCTTGGTGTTGTGCTTAAAACATTATAGTGGTGTTGTAAATGGCTTATAAATCGAGTCTTAGAGACTCGATTTCTAGGTGGACGTCATGTGGAAAAACGCCACATCAAATGTGATCAGACCATGAAAACCAAGTCTTTGAGACTCGATTTATAAGCCCAAAATCAAGTTTTTGAGACTTGAGATGTTAGTAAAGTATATACTTTTGAAACCATGCCTACTAATTATATTGTTTGGAAAATGGGCTTAATTCCCAATTTTGGCCAGAATATGATTGTGTTTATGATAAAGACTAAAGAGTTTGAAGAGCTCATTGCTACTTATATGGTGATTGAAAAGCAAAAACAGATAATAATAATAATAATAGCAATGATAGTCTAAGCTCTAACATACTTATCTCCAAAAAAAAAAAAAAAAAAAAAAAAAAAGTAGTTCTAACAGACCGTCCATCTCCCTCCCTCTCTCTCTCTCACCTCACTAGACGTAGAATCTCTGCATCTGTAGATCAACTAATTGCCTTTCAGTTCCTTCTGAAGCACTTCTTATTCTTGGGATAAATTATTGGTGGGTCTCTCATTGAGAGCGATTAAATTAAAGATTTTGGCTGTTTTGGAGAAGAAAAAATCATTTGGGTTTTATTTGATTTCGAATTTCAGATTTTTTTTCTCAAAACAACTTGGGTCAATGAGAATTTGGATAGGTGTTGGTGATTGGGATATGATAGGGTTTATATTGAAAAAAATTGAACAAGGTCGGCGGCTTATTGTGAAAAATTAAAGCTTTTGGGTGATTGAAGCTCTTTATGGCTTTACTTGTGAAAGGTTTAGTCATTGATGAAAAGAGAAGAGATGGGTCTCATAAAGATACGATTCTTCATTGCTTTGATAATTTTGGTTTGCAACTTGGTAGCAGTAGGTTCAAAAGAGAGGAGCAATGATAAGAAAGTGTTTCTCACGCAACTCTTGTCCAGAGCTGCAGAGAATCATTTGTAGCGTCGAGAGAGAGAGAGAGAGAGAGAGAGAGAGAAGGGGGGAGGGGGAGGGGGGTGGAGAGAGAGAGAGAGAGAGAGAGAGAGAGAGAGAGAGAGAAGGAATACCTAATGTTTTTCTACTTTTGATTTTTTTTTTTTTTCCTAAGACCTTGTTATAAAATTTTAGTGCTTGTTTTTTGGATGAAAAATTTTAGTGCTTTTAATCTAACATGTATTTCGATTTTTAAAAGAGAATAAGTGAACCAAATCACATCAAAAGTTTGTAAAATTATTTGTGGTTTTAGCATTACTTTTTTATTAATTTATTTTTTTGGCTGAATAAATATATTTAAAAATTTGTAATTATATATATATATATATATATATATATATATATATACACACACACCTATTTAAGGGACTTTTCCTGTTTGGATCGAATTTTTTTCTGGTTCCAAAATACCCTCAACACACCTAAGTTTAAGTAGAGACAAAATTAAAGAATAGTCAAGTAAAAACACATGTCTAACTCCCACTAAAAACATGCCCGACAAAATCGTAGCTAAGGGTCATCAAATAGTCCACGGCCCAAAACCCGACCCATAAACCCGATGGCCCACCGGGCTAATGGGCGGCCCGACCCGTTGTTATTGAGGCCCATGGGTAGCCCACTAACCCAGTGGGTTAGGCCGTGGGCTAGTTTTTATGCCCATGGGGTACCCGATGGGCTAGCCCAGTAGCCCAACCCGTTGCCTTGCCCATTGGCCTAACCCGTTGGCCCATCTCAATAACTCATAATTCATAACAAAAATATATAGGAAGTGTATGAAGGATTGATCTTGAGATATTATAAAGGAATTTCTTAAGAGAACTCCCTCAACCACTAAGATACTCAAAGTAATTGTGCTAAAATTAGTTTACTAAATATATATTTTTCTAGTAGTCTAGCAAATTTGAATTAACCATTTGACATTTTTTTTATTAAAGATAAAAATAAAAAACTATTTAAGGCCTTAATAAAAAAAATTAAATAGGTTTCCATCAACAAAACAAAAAATTAAATAGATTTACTGTAAAAAAAAAATTGTAATTAAGTATTAAATTCTTTAATTCTTTCCTTTAAAAAAATAGATTGATTATTCCCTTATAAAAAATTGATTCTTTTCTTATAAAAATAATAAAATAATATGCTAACATAAGCCCATAGGTAGCCCATTAGGCCCAACCTGATAGCCCACCTCTCTGAAGACGAAATGGGCATTGTCCATGGGCAGGGTCATGGGCTAAGGTTTTCTCTTTCGGCCCAGCCCGACCTGGCCCGTTAACTAGCTAATAGTCCTTTATACCCAGCCTATTATGCCCATGGGCCAAGTAAAAATGGGCTGGGCCGGCCCGACCCAGCCCATTGACAACCCTTAATCGTAGCATTCTCTAAGGGTACGTTTGGTTGGGGGGAAATTAGGGAGGATGGAAAATAAGAAAAGGAAAATAAAATGACATTTTCCATTGTTTGGTTGAGAGGGGGAGGGGAAGGGGGAGAGAAAAGTGATGGGGCCCACAAGTTTTCTCTCCTCTCCCTTCAAAATACAATCTCTCCAAATTGGAGAGAAAATTAGAGTGAAAAATGGGAAAAACATTTGGACAAAACTACCCTCACCTCTTTAACGTTTCCGGCTTCTTCTCTTTTTTTCTTTTTTTCTTTTTGACTTTTCCTTTGTAACGCCTGACTTTTTGTTTTTGTTTTTGTTTTTTGTTTTTTCTTTCTTCTTTCTTTGGTTTTATCAGGTGGTGGATTCTTCTTCTTTTCCTTCTTTTTTCTTCTTAATTTTTATTTTTATTATTTTTTTAAGAAAACACTTTTGAATGATTTCTTATGTTATTTTTTGAAATGTCCACTTTCATCTATACACAACTTTTTAAAAAGTATAATGTATTACTTTTTGTTTTATTTAAAAGGGACATGATGGTAAGTTTATACAAACTTTATTTTCAACCAAACCAAAAAGTTTTTCATCCCTCCACTTTTCCACCCTCTCAACCAAACACAAATGAGGAAAACTAATTAAAAACTTTTCTATCCTCTTACTTTTCCATCTTCCCTCTATTTTCTATTCTCTTGCTTTTCCATTCTCTCAACCAAACGAACTGCAAGTTTCTTAGAATCACCTTACCCACCTTTTCCATCTATCCTATCTTCACACAAACCGCCCAAAAAAGAAAACCTCCAAAAAGACTCTGCTCCACCCTTTCTCTCTCTCTCTCTGTAATGTTCGGGTAGATATTGAAGAATAGGAACTGCAAGGGAAGATGGCAAGCAACTGCCTAGCCAAAAAAAAGGAAAAACTACTATTATTTGTAGTTCATTTCTGTTGAATTTTGTTTGTTACTATTGGGTTTCACACATCTTTGTTAATAATGTATACATACTATTTGCATCATAGGAATGGTTCTTTCCCTAAAAATATACACCCACAATCATTTATATTTTCCTTTTCTTTCTTTTTTTGGTGAAGCTAAAGTCTTATTACATCATCCTTTTCTCTCTAGAGACTGAACAGATTTTGTTCTATGAAATGATAGATCAAGTTGGTGTTTCTGTGGTAGAACATTGTCAAGTCATGGAGGCAATAGCAGAGCACACAGTAAGTACGCAAGAGAAATAAAATTCAGCCTCTTCGTCCTATTATGCTTCTCCTTCAGCGGTTATAAGGTCAAGTATAGAATTTTCACCAATGTGATTGTGTTTATATTCCCTACTTAGGTATATGTTTATATGGTTTTAATGTGTTCGTTTCTTTTCTTTTCAAATTTGGTCATTATACACCTTTCAAACTGGGTGGAAGAGTGTCATTCTTTTTTGCAATCAGTGGTAAATATGGATTATGTGTATTTTTTGTATTCTCAAAGAGCTTGAAGTTAATGTGTCAAGGCCTTCACTGGGGTATGATTTTGGTGGGCAGCAAGTGTTTGATGAAAGTTGTGAGTATTGGCACTTTGTAGCAAGTGGTTTGTAAAAGTTGCAACTGTGACTTAAGTATTGGGATAAAGGCTTATTTAAGGGTTTATAAAAAATAAATAAATAAAATAAAATAAAAAAGACTTATTTAAGGTTCATGGTCTTCTTTATTGGTTCTTTAGGAGTCTCAGTCCTTTTTTAATATGCTCTTGCAAGTTTTATTCTTATACGTTGGTTTGTCTCTTCTTCCCGTAATATATTGCACTCTACTTGGGTGGAATTTTGTTTCATTCCTGATTTCTTCGCCTCCATATATGTGAATGATTTTTAGTTTTTATTTTTGGCTCAAATGGTTCTAATTTGTAGAAATTATTATATTTGGTGTGTAAATAACTTTTGGGATTTTATTGTCAAATTAGGCAAATTTATGGTGATTACCTTAGTTGTTCATTTTGATTTTTGATGCTAGGATTCATCTGGGAGCTACAAAGAACTTGAAGTATTTGAGGTCTCAAAGAGTATAGATGTGATGCTAAAGGGAAAATAAGCCTTTTGTAGGTTTCAATGTCAAGATTACGGTTCCACGAATGAATATATCAAATATGCAGTGAAAGGTTTTAATAGATCTTCAAATTCCAAATTAACATTTACTTACAATGGTAATTTTGGTCTATTTTTGTGGTTTTGAATGAATTATTTTTGTGGTTTATACTATTGTATTTATCTTTTTTTAATCATCCTATTGTTTAGCAAACTTCATGTTACAACAAGCGCACAAATATGGAATTGATACTTAAACCGGTGATAGGACAAAAATTTCTAGACTTAAATAGTTGTATAAAATAATTCATATGAGTGAGTGAACCCTGTTCCCATATTTTTCTTTGTTCGTGTTAACCTTTGGCGTTCTTAGGCTTAGCTATAATGGACTTCAATTTGCTGCTGATACATGCAATTTTTACAAAGACTTTTATGTCGTTTTAATTGACTTTTTTTATCATCATAATACACCTTTGGGATGTACTCATATTTGGTTTGCAAAGTTGTAGTGGATTATATTTATCTTAATACACATTTCTATCTGAATGCTTTTATAAGATTGTTGCAGGTGCTCCATTAGATGGGTTAACTCACCCCACACATCAATGATTCTAAGGATTGGATGGACATAATTCATCTAAGTTTATTGCGTACATGGGTGAGAGAAATAACACCAAATGAAAATAAAATCAAAATATGAAGGTTCAAAATAAAAATGTTCAAACTTAAATAGTAAAAATTAACTTGATATTTATCTTAATTCTCTTTTCTTCTTCTTTTCCCCTAAAGGCCATTACTTTTTATTCACCTAATTCGAGGTTGATGTATTTTCTAATTACAAAAAGATGAGGTGTAGCATAAAAAATTAATTCATTTTTTACTTTATGAATTCGTTATACATTGTACTTATGCTAATGGAGAACAACATGAGATTCAAATGTGGTTCAAAAGAAGACACCGCAAAATTTCCCCAATGAGAAAAAAAAATTAACTGTTTCTAAAATTAAACAATTAACTATTGTTGATACCCATTTTCGCGACACATTTTCTACAACCTCGATTCAACCAAGCCCAACTTCCTTGTGGGCTCAATTCATGTATTATATTATATTTTATTCTTTTAAACATGGCCCAAGCCCATACGACTTATTAGGGAAATTGAGGAAGTGTGGTTTGGAGGATATGGGTTGGTTCCTTTAGGACCTTTTGCATGAGCCTAGCCCATGCGTGCTACCAAGTGGGCAAAGGACACTAGTAGCACCTCAAGCTCATGAATAAGGTATTGTATCCAAAATTTCCACCCCAAAATAGCTTTCATGCTCTAGGTGACTATGGCCCAAAGTTTTTGCCCAAACCTTTTTTTCCTTTAAACATAGTTGGCTTCCATTGGCTAACTCCATCTCCTAGCCCTCACATAGATAAGCCTCCCAATGGTTTGAAATTTCTGACCAAAGACAACCAATTAAAGAAAACCCACTTTATTTCCAAAATCATGCTAAAAGCATACCAAACTCTTCCCTAAACAAAAGCAACCCAAGCCAAAACACCAAAATAGTATCACTGTGGATAAAAGCCTCTTCCATTACTCAAAAACTAGTCAAGAGCAACACCCCAAACTCCATATAAAACTCTCTCTTCAGCTCATAAAGAAGAGAGCCACGTTCTACTCGCAGACCTAAAATTTCAGAGCAAAACTCCATTCAGCCAGTCAACAATCTCACAATTCCGAAGCTTGAGGGTGGAAATATGGGTACGGAGGAACCTTCCCTCTCTTCCTCACGACCTCCCTTAATTTCCTCTTCTGGGTGACTATGGGTCGAAATTTCAGACTTGTTGAACCACGTTTTCCCCATAGAGTTGAAACTTGAGAGCAAAAACCCACTGAGCTAGGAAATATTCTCACAATTCTGAACCTTAGGGGTGGAAATATGGGTATAAGGGAACCTTCCCCCTCTTCCTCACAACCTTTCTCAATTTCCTCCTCCAGGTGACTGTGGGTCGAAATTTCAGACTTGTTATGTTTTTATGCTTTTTCTGCACTTTTGTTGTTAGCATTTTAATTCTCTCTTGTCAAAGCACCATTAGCCTTTGTTTTTTATACATTGTGAATTTTGGACGTGATTCTCCATAAACAAACACTTCTAAAGAACCCAATGGGAGATTTGGGCCGTTTTCACATTTTTGGCCCTTGTCGCAAAACGTCCCTGACAACTATCAAATTAATAGATACACAAAAATGAACCAACCTCTCAGCACACGCTTGCTCAGAGGCTCTTCTATTTGTTTTTTTGGAAAGGTTAATAATTTGCATTCAATATAATTTGGAATTACTATATTTTCCAATAACAAAACATAATAATCTGTAAGAAGACAATGGAAATAGATTAGCATGGAATTTAGGAATCTCTATAGTAAAAGAGTCAGAGGACTATCATCTTATATCATACTAATAATTTTCCTGTACACTACCGACATTAAAGAGTCCAAATCAAACACAAACAAATAATATCATAAATTTTTGAGTGGAAGTTAAAGATTTTATTGAAATGGATTTAAGATTGTTTACATCCGTGGCTAACACAACAACAAAATACAATGAACATTCATCACACCCCTACATTTTTTTTTTTTTTTTTTTTTTGTGATTGGAAAAATGTAGTAATCTCATATTATAATCGTTGCAAATTATAATTGTTGAAATTATATATTACACTCAAAATCAGCTACCAATCAATTTTAATCCAACCTAACAATTAAATAAATTTCAATACAAATTAAATCAAACAAAAAACTATATGCACAACGAAAAATACACAATTGTATATATCCAAAACCAAGATACTACACAAATGTATTCAAAAGCTACTAACCTTTTCATATTCAAGGTGTTTTAAAAAATTTAATTATTTTAGTTAATTTTATGTAGTTTTTTACTAAGTAACTATCTTTTAAGATTATTAATAACTTCATACTAGCCTATGAGCACGTGTGTGAGCGCGTGCTTAAAGGCTCTTCTATTTTTTGGTAAAATTTAATAATTTTAATTTAGCGAGTGTGTAGTAAGTATTGAATAAGTATTTTGCTCTTGAAGATGCATGTACATGTTATCTACTAAGGAAAAATTATCCCTTGCTTTTCATGATATAGAAGTTAATTGCAGATGTAAATTTTTTTGCTTGATAAAAACTAAGAAACATTTGAGGCTTTTTTTATTTTTTGGTTTAGTGTTATAATTTTTCACTCAATTTAATTTGAGATTTACATTTTTTTTTTCCATAGATATTGTGCATTTAAGACAACTAATATAGCTAGAAGTATCATAAGGTTAGCTACAAAAAATGAACAAATCCATACATGAACATATGATTTCAATATTATTTCAATGTTCATTTTTTATAGCTAACCTTATGACCCTTCTAGCTATATTAGTAGTCTTAAATGCACAATTTCTATGGAAAAAATGTAAATCTCAAATTAAAATGAGTGAAAAATTATAACACTAAACCAAAAAAAAAAAAAAAAAAAAAACTTATGTGTTTCTTAGTTTTTATCAAACAAAAAAAAGTATATCTGCAATTAACTTCTATATCATGAAAAGCAAGGGATAATTTTGCCTTAGTAGACAACATGTACATGCATCTTCAAGAGCAAAATAATTATTCAATACTTACTACACACTTGTTGAATTAAAATTGTTAACTTTTACCAAAAAATAGAAGAACCTCTGAGTACGCGCGTGAGCATGTGCTCAGAGGCTAGTGTGTATATATATGTATATGAGATAGGTTCAAGTTACACCTGGTGTAACTCTAAAGAATTACATATTTTCTAAACTATTGGATTTAAGTAGATCCAACGTCAAAAAAAGGCCCTCATTAATGCTAATATTCTGATTGATCTCATTTATTATTCTTTATTTATGACATTCCATATTTATCTCTAAACTCAAAAAAAAAAGTGTTTACGTATCTCTCTCTCTCTCTCTCTCTTTCTTTTCCACTGCTTTTCCTTTCCATTTCAATTTTAATTTTTCTGATCTCTAAACTCAAAAAAAGTGTTTATGTATCTCTCTCTCTCTTTCTCGCCCACCGCTTTTTCTTTCAATTTCAATTTTAATTATCTTGAGTTTTGTCAATGACCCTTCTAGTCCCTGCAAAATAAAATGAAGTGTACGTTTGAAGTCTTTCACAATCAGCTATAAGCAATAAAGGTTTACATACCATTATTACCGGAGAAAATTGGCCTCTACCCTTTTTTTTTTTTTTTTTTAAAAAATCTAGCATTTTGCCCCTTTTCTCAAACTAATTAGGAAAATGCCCATGTTATAACTCGATTGTCCAAAAATCGAGTTTCAAAACGCCACTATTGGGTCCTTAAAGCATCACTATAGGTATGGGGCAATCAAACTTAAAATAAAAAAAAATCGAGTTTTAAAAGAGGGGCATTTTCCTATTAGTTTGGGAAATTAGGCAAAATGCTAGATTTAAAAAAAAAAAAAAAAAAAAAAAAAAAAGATGGCAAAAGCCCATTTTCTCCCCATTATTACTATCATGATCAAACAATAAGGTTATGGCCTGTTGTAACCACAGTCATGTGTCAAAGTGATTCCTGCAAGGTCATTGGACATAAACCTGTGTCATTGGTAGGATTAGTTGCAAATAGCTACAAATAGCCTGGACATATGATTACTACAAATAACTTGAATATGTGTCTATTACTCAAAAAAATAACCATAGTCGGGATTATAGGATTAGTTGCAAATCAAAGTTCCCTCTCATCAAGCTTAAGGTTTAAACATGCAGTGGAAAGAGAGATAAACATTTCTTTTAGGTTAAGAGATAAGTATGGAATGTCATAAATAAGGAATAATAAATGATGTAAAGTTGTTATTTACAACATTGTATTTTGTTGGCTTATATTCCATGCCAAATTTGATTGTAATGTTATTCAATCTTTTATACCATGTATTTATTGTGGGATTTCATTGTAAGGGTTGTGTGTTAGAGAGAGAGAGTATGAAGACTCAAGCAACTAAAGACTAAAGAGATTTCACAGGTAGCTCGCGACTAAGCATCCCGCGAAAGGAAGCATGTGCCTTGCACATGACTAGAATGCGAAGAGTTAGGCCAGATGGAGACAGCTGTGTCTCACGAGTATCTCGCAGGTAAGGCCTTCCCGCGAGACACCCGAGAGACATTTTGTTCTACCAGCCTATCTAGTCTGATTCACACTTTCTGTGCCTACACTATTTATACCCACATTACCCACAAATGTTAAGGAGAGCTTTTAAGAGAAAACCCTAGCCAAACAACTTGAGAGTTAGAGATTGTCATACCTACAATTCTCTACACATTTGTTTTATGAATTTCCTCATCTCCTACCTCTCCATTTCCATACTATTGAGAGGTTGATAGCCCAAACACTTACCACACCCTTTGAGAGTGTCAAGTGATCGTTTGGTGCTGCTGGGAAGCATTGGAAGAAGCCAAGGATGGTAGATGCAACATGGAGCTTGTTGTGGAATCCGAAGTGCTAGACAAGACAAGGTTCCGAGAAGCCTTGTTGGAGTAGGAGCTTGTAGGCTTAGGTACAGAGGGTAGATTAGGCTTGGAAGGTCTCTTGCTTACCCATGTATCCTAACTAATTGTCTAGTGGATCGATTATCACTTGGAGGGTGGCAGAGAGGTTTTTCGTCGAGTTCTTCGGTTTCCTCTTCGATAACACATCGACGTGTTATTTGTGTTTACATCTCTCTTCCCTACTCTTTTACATTTCATTTTACTGCTGTGATTATATGAATATGTGTTAGAGTAGCTTGTTTGTTTATCCGCTCGCATTTACACTATTCCGCACTTAGTAATAAGTTAGTGTAAAATCAATCGAGCCATAACTTTAATTTGGGGGTCTAAATAGCTCTTGTGTTTTCAACACATTTTCGAACTTTCAATTGGTATCAAAGCGAGTGTACTCTTTATGGTTTAAACACCTTAGTGCGATCCTTGACCCCGTATTGGGATGGACCGCTCTCAATCTTTAAATATTCCACCATGTTTTGATGGTAACAACTATTCTTTTTGGAAAGTCTGGATGAGGGCTTTCTTGTGTTCAATTGATGATACTGTTTGGGATGTCGTAGAAGTAGGATAGACTAGGTCGGAGGCCACAAAATCCACGTGGGATAAAGCAACCAATGCTAACAGTAAAGCTTTGAATGCAATTTTTTGTGGTGTTTCTCCAAATGAGTTCCACAGGATTTTTCACATAACAGTTGCCAAGGAAGCTTGGGAGATATTGGAAACCACCTATGAAGGAACAAAGAAAGTCAAGGACACAAAGCTTTAGATGTTAACCACCAAATTCGAAGAGCTTAAGATGGGAGATGATGATTCATTTGATTCATTCTATGGAAAGCTCAACGAAATTGTGATTGCGAAGCTCAATCTTGGTGAGAAGATTGAAGATGCTAAGGTGGTGAGAAAAATTTTGAGGTCTCTACCAGAAAGCTTCCGAGCGAAAGTCACAGCTATAGAGGAAAGTAAAGATTTGGATGAAATTAAGATCCAAGAACTTATTAGGTTTCTCCAAATGTATTAGCTTGGGTTGCCTTCTCATAAGTTGAGTAAATCTCTTGCTCTTAAAACCATCATTGAAAGAATGGATGATTCCTCCGAAGAAGATGGAGTGGAAAAGGATGTAGCATTTCTTGCAAAGAACTTCTGAAAATTTCTGAAGACGAAGAATAGTGGGAAACTGTTCAACAAAGGGAAGTTCTCATCCTCCAAAGATGATAGGAAGGAGTTTAAGAAAAAAGATGGAAAGGATTCACAATCTCCTCAAGGCATTGTGTGTTATGAATGCAATGGTTATGGACATCTCAAGAAGGAGTGTCCTAACTATCTAAGAGGAAAGGGTAAGGCGTATGCCATAGCACTTAGTGATTCTGATTCTTCAAATTCTGATTCTGAAGAGAGCTGTGATGGAGAAGGGAACTACTCCGCTTTTATGACTATTACTAATAATGAGTCTTCGAAGGACTTGAACTTGCTGGTATAAGAGCTGAGGGATCATAGTGATGAAGAATCAATAGGAGTTGTCGAAGAATCTGATGCTGAAGAAGATGAAAACACAGCTGGTCTTCAAGAGAATTACAACTCACTCCTTGAGAAGTCAGGAGAGTATACACGAATGGCCAAGGCAGCCGTAAAGAAGATGAAAAAGGCAGAGGAGGACTATAAAAGTCTTCTAGTGCGTTATAAGGAGGCCAAGTGTGAGATAGAGACTATGAATGGTGAGCTGACTGAAGCTTATTCAAAAATCAGATTTCTTGAGCTAGAGGTAGTACAAGCAAATGCCAAGATAGAGAGGGTATCCATGAAGAAGCTAGATGATGTTATTTCATCTCAAAAACATTTCTCAGAGAAGTCCGGGTTGGGATATACCGGAGGGAGTAGCTCATTGGCCAATGTCAACAAAGAAATGAATTTTGTAAAGGCCAAAAAGCCGGTTGTAGCTGCTTCTACTCCTGAGAAAGTAAAGGATGAAAAGAAGAAGAATGTGGCTAACCAACGGGTGCTGAATAAGACTCGTAACCAATCAGTGGTTAGAACTAAAGCCGAAGGGAAATCACTTCATAAATCATAAAAAGGTCCAAGAGGTCAACATTTCTGTCATCACTGTGGACAATAAGGACACACCAAACCAAATTGTCATAAGCTGAGGGCATTGAAGAATGCATGTGATCAAAGGTCAAAAGGACCTAGAAATGACAAAAGGAATTGGGCTGTTGAGCAACCAAGAGGTCAAGATGGTGATTCCGATGTGATGGACGTGATGAAGATGATTGATGCATTCACCACTTGTTTGGCAAGCTTCTCCAGAAGGTTTGAAGGACACAACACTCGTACCCAATCCTATAGGGATATCACCCCAAACGCACGTGCCATGTGGGTGAAAAGGGGTACTCATGCATAAGCATTTCACTATGTCCATGCATTAATTCTTTCGATGTTTAGGGACATTTGCTCATGCATCACAACATGCATAATTTGCATTGTGTCTATTGCTTTTGGTTTCTAGCATGTTTCTTTCACTAGTTTTTGCTTTGTTCTTGTTTTTGTTGATTTTCGTTTCCTATTCTTTTTTTGAGTGTGTTCAAAAATTCAAAAAACCCATAAAAATTGAAAAATCTTCAAAAAGTTTGATCGCTTGTCTTTATGTATGTCACATGTGAGTTTGGCCTAATACCTTCGTACTAATGGCGTAGTGCATTTACGAGCTTGGCTTGTTCTTATATGCACATATGTCTTTGTGGGAAAAATCTTGAAATTTATGTGCGATTGTTGCAAATAGATCTTCACGCTTGTCATGAATGATTATTCAATAGTCTTGTTGGTCTTGATACTTGCATAGACTTGTGCCTATATATCTTCCCACTTTTATTTTTTTGTTTTTGCAAAAGAGCTCACCAAATGTAAATCTCAAAGTGAAAAAGAGATATTGAGCTACAAAAGCCTATCGCACATACTAGTATTTGACTAGGAAAAAGGGAAAGCGACTTTTGTATTGAAATGTATGGTGCTCAAAAAGCCAAAGGCTAACTCTCATTGTTGAAATATCAAAAATTTGAAGCACCGATCTCAAAAAGAGATGTATTGTCCAAAAAGGATCAAATGTTATGATTTATGCAGAAGCCAAATAAAAAGCTTCTAAGTTTTGTAATCATTCTCTTGTGGGAGGTCATATATGTTCATTTCTATAATTGAGATAGACTACTTGATTTCGTATCAATTGTGTATGACTTGATTGAATTGATTATTGAAACTTCACTCTAGTCTAAGGACTATTCCACACTTGACACTCACCCACAACACACAAGTCTTTGATTCAATGAATGCTTATCTCATTTGTGTGATTGTACATGTTCAAATGTGATGTGTATGCTTAAATACTTGATGATCAAACCCAAAAATATTTTTAAGTGTTTTATTTGATTTTGAAAGTGATTTTATACTTTCGTGTTTTTAGTTTTTGTTCAAAATGCATTGTTGTGTTTTTCTTCAAAAATCATGTTCAAAGGTTGTTTTGTGAGAAGCTCGCGACTTAGAGCTTCCCGCAAAAAGTGCTTAAGGGAAATAAATCTTTTTTGACAATTCACACAGAAACTTCTATGATTGTCTTGCGACTATATCGCGACTAACAGCTTCTCGCGAAATGTTGTTTGGCCAAAATTGGAATTTTCCAAATTCAGACAGAAGCTATCGCGGTTGTATCGCTACTGTCTCGCGACTTACAGCTTCTCACGAAAGTTTTTGTGTTTCAAAGGTCTCTCTTGCGAGTACCTCGCGATTGCATTGCTACTATCTAACCCACGAAAAACGCGTGTTTTCAGTTTTATATAGCAGATGTGACAGTTTTTCAAACTCTTAAACATTTCCCTCGCACTAACTCTCTTCGAACCCTATTCAACCCAAATCACCATTTCATTCAAACCCCATCCTTTTCAAGCAAAATATCTGCAAAGTCCTCTCATGGTATGTGTTTCTAACATTTTTTTTCATCATTTATTTTTGGATTATGCAGAATCTGTGCTTAGGGTTTTAAAATTTGGGGACTTTCAAAAATTGGGTTAGGTTTCTAATTTTTGTGAAAATTTTTTCAATTCTTTGATTAGGCTGAATCCCATTTGGTGTTTGTGCATCTGTGTTGGCCCCTTGTGGCAGTTTGAACTTGTATTGAGGCATATTTCATCATGTTCATGCATTTTTTATTGTTTTTATAAACTGTTGCATGTTAGGTGTTGATAGAATGTCCAAGTAACATTCTTTGGTTGTATTGAACTCAAATGAGTTTCTTTACTTGAGTTTTCTTTGTTTGAACTTGTTTCACATGCTTTGGATGTGTTTAACTCGCTTTGTTCTCAAATGCCATGCCTTGCACACACTGTGCACACTTTAGGCATCTCTAGGCACACCTCATGCACCTCCAGATGCACACATTAGCATCAACAAATGCACAACCTATGCACATTCTGACACATTCATTTGTTTTCATGCATTGTGAGTCTAATTACATGGTTTATCATCTTTAGCATATTGTTTTGTGTTTATCTACTCTGTTTTGAGTTGTTCTGCTATGTTTTAGGTTGTTTTACCTTTAAGTTGAACTAATGTGAAGCTAATCAAGTTTATTGTGTTGTGTTTTGTGTTTTTACACATGCTTCTTGTCTGCTCTGTGTTCATTTATGCAGATGTCTCCATTTAAAAGCTCAGCAGTGAAAGGAGGTAGCAGCAAAGGGAAAGAGCCCATAATTGATGTTGATGAACCATCACCAAGGTCAAAACGGACTCAGTTTTCAACAGAAGTGCATGACCCTGACCTGTTCAGATCGTATGCTGCATTTCAGACCTATAGGAACTATTTTCGAGATGCTCCATTGCTGGTTGAAAGGGCCGTTGATCAACCATCTCTCCATGACACAAATATTCCTATATGGTTTACCACGAAGGATTGGAAATTTCTGCTCTCAACTCTCGAGGATGCATACGAGAACATGGTTAAAGAGTTCTATGCCAATGCCATTGTTAACGGAGAAGAGATAAAGTGTTGGGTTAGAGGAAAGAGTTTTTCAGTAACACCAATGTATTTGGCGGAAATTTTACACATTAACCGGCCAATACTCTCCATACCACCGGTATATGATGAGCTGAATCCAAATGAAGAGTTTCTTAAACAGGCTTTAGGAGCTAATTTGGAATTCTCCTCAAATAGAAAGTCAATTAGTGTGGCATCTCTCTCTCCAGAATTGAGACTTCTCACAATGATCATGTGTAGCAACCTCTACCCTTTGTCAAGCACCGGCTATATGAATCTTGGTCAGGCACTATTCCTGCGTGATCTGATCTTTGACAAAGAGATTGATGTGTTCTCTCATATTTTCCACGTCTTGGCAAAAACGGTTGACCGAATTGCTTCATGGAACTGCATTCCTTTCTGTCGCCTCATCTCAAGGATTTTGAAACCCAAAGGTGTGCATCCTTCGGAAGATGAGCGCCCATACCCAAGGCCAAGCCCAATTAACATTCGTACTCTCCATGCTAGTATGGGTCACACCAAGAAGAATGTCCAGCAAGAAAGTCATGCAAATCCGGGAAGCTCAAACTTTACCCCCCATGCCTATGATGAACAGTTAGACAACATCATGGCTGCACTTCATGAGATTAATACCAAGATATCTAGACTAGCTTCTATCATGCACTCCCAGCACATTCGTTTTGATACGAAGTTCACATCTCTCCAAACTTAGATGGATGAAATTCAAAGGAAGCTAGAAAAAAATGGAGACTAGCTATTCCATGACAAAAAGGGGGAGATGGTGTCACTAATAAGGGGAGTGTAGTGATGGTGCAACTGTTTACTTTTAGTTTTTATAACTACTTTTAGCTACTTGTTTTTATTACTTTTGTTTAAAGATTTGATACTCTGTTTTATATTTCTGTTTATATTCAATATTTGTGATTAATCTCTATGCTTTGTAGCATTGTTTGTATACTTTTAAGATATTGCCTATATGTCTTAAGTACTTCTCTCTTGTGCCCTAGTAGGATCTTGTATCCAAGATGCAAATACTTCGTGCATTTTGCATTGGTTGAGTGTTGGACATGCAATTGATCCTTAGGATTGTTCTTAACTGCATTGCGTGTCCAGAGGAGCATTTACTTGCTAAATGTTCATTGTGGTCATTCTTTAATGACTATTTCTGTTTGATCAAGATATGCTTACATGTTTTTCTGTGTTTACAAACTTGATCGCATTTTACTTGCTCATGTACGTACCTTGTGTTCAACTTGTCATAAGGTTAATGAAAGTTTTGTTTGTGTGCAAGTGTTTCAAGGTACAGGTACTTACTTGCAAGTGCTTCACAGCTTCTAAATTAGGTGTGAGTGAGTTTTGTCTGTGCTCCCAAACTCACGTTTAAGTCTAGAGTCTGTTTTAGGAGTTTTGTCACGAAATAGCCAAAGGGGGAGATTTTAAAGTTCTTATTTACAACATTGTGTTTTGTTGGCTTATATTTCGTGCCAAATTTGATTGTAATGTTATTCAATCTTTTGTACCCTGTATTTATTGTGGGATTTCAATGTAAGGGTTGTATGTTAGAGAGAGAGAGTATGAAGACTCAAGCAACTGAAGACTGAAGAGATTTCGCGGGTAGCTCGTGACTAAGCATCCCGCAAAAAGAAGCATGTGTCTTGCATATGACTGGAATGTGAAGAGTCAGGCCAGATGGAGACAGTTGTGTCTCGCAAGTATCTCACGGGTAAGGCCTTCTCGTGAGACAGCCGCAAGACATTCTATTCTGCCAGCCTGTCCAATCTGATTCACACTTTCTGTGCCTACACTATTTATACTCACATTACCCACAAATGTTAAGGAGAGCTTCTGAGAGAAAACCCTAGCCAAGGATGGCAGATGCAACATGGAGCTTGTTGCGGGATCCAGAGAGTTAGACAAGACACCGTTCCGAGAAGCCTTGTTGGAGTAGGAGCTTGGAGGGCTTAGGTACAGAGAGTAGATTAGGCTTGGAAGGTCTCTTGCTTACCCATGTATCCCAACTGATTGTCTAATGGATCGATTACCACTTGGAGGCGGCGAAGAGGTTTTTCGCCAAGTTCTTCGATTTCTTCTTCAATAACACATCGACATGTTATCTGTATTTGCATCTCTCTTCCCTACTCTTTTACATTTTATTTTACTGCTGTGATTATATGAATATGTGTTAAAGTAGCTTGTTTGTTTATCCGCTCACATTTACACTATTCCGCACTTAGTAATAAGTTAGTGTAAAATCAATCGAGCCATAACTTTAATTTGGGGGTCTAAACAGCTCTTATGTTTTCAACACATTTTCGAGCTTTCAAATGAGATCGATCAAAATATTAGCATTAATGAGGGTTTTATTATTATTATTATTCTTATTGGATCTACTTAAACCCAATGTTTTAGAAAATGTGTAACTCTTTAAAGTTACACCAGGTGTAATTTTAACCATTGCAAAGATCCAACCCGATCCAACCCAACCCAACCACATGGATCGTAATTACTATTATTATTATTAAATTGAATATTAGAACAACACCACTAGAAATAAGTGCAAATTTATAACCAAATAATCATAAGCATAACACCAAACAAATACAAACTATATGAGTAGAACTTAGGATTTGGGTTTTATTTAGGAAGAGGGGTAAAAAAGTAAATAAAAAATTGTACAATATATTTTTTTTAAAATTTAAATATATATTAAATATGGGTGGGTCGGATCGAGTTAGGTGAATTTGTGAATCTTATGAGCCAAATTCAACCCGGGCCACTGTTAACAAAACCCAACCCAACCCACAAACCTTAAAACCTTACCCAACCCATTGAGTTGGGTTGGATCAGGTCGGTTTTGGTGGGTTCACTACACACCCTTAGTTTTGGTTCAATTTGGTCAATTTAGTCTACTTTGATCCATTTTGGTTTACTTCAGCCCATTTTGATTCATTTCAGTCCATTACAGTCTAACTCGATTCATTTTGTTCCACTTTAGTTTATTTGGTCCATTTCGATCTGTTTGGTTAATTTCGATCCTTGAACTAAGGAAATTATACTAACAATAAATATCATCCCAAATACTTTTCATTAACTATTGAAAAAGTTTTGGCTGGTCAAATTTGGAATGAATAACCAGAGAGGTAGAACGTAGAAATGTAGAATTGAGTTTGAAAATTCTTTTCATATGGTGTAGAAATTTTTTTTAAATGCATATTCCAAATCCATAAACCAATTGGACAATATAATTCAAATTAGAATATACTGAAAATCTAATACTCCCTCCGTCCTAATTTTTTTGTCCTCTATTCCATTTTGAGAAGTCCCAAAATATTGTCCTATTTCTAAAAATAAAAGTCATTAATTTATTAATATTCCTATCATACCCCTATTAATTTACTAATTCAATTTTTTGATAAATTTTTTTAAGGGTAATTTTGGAAATTTATACATTTTTAAAAGATAGACAAAACAATAAATGATGTTCCCTTAAAAATTTTGACTTTTCAAATAGTCTAAAAAAGTGGGACGGAGGGAGTATAACATTAGTTTTTTTTCATAACAAATAGCTTCAAAGTCTAGTCATCCAAAAATTATTTAAAAACCAAAATACTGCCTAATTAAATTGTTAAAGAAAAACCATGAGCTTTGTAGTTTAATTCACTAACATTTTCTAGTTTTCCAACTAAGACATCGAAGGTTTCAATCTCCCCTGTCCCTAACTATCAATGTATCAAAAAAATATGTTATAAAAAGCCTTAGTTTTTCTAATGTTCATCTAGTTAATGGCAACTATAAAATGACTGTCTCAATTAACTTTGTTTCCTTGGTTTTATCTTATATTTCCTTTGTATTAATTATCTCAAAAGGTCTTAAATTGTTACTTACTGCAAAGAATTAATAGATACAATTTTTATACATTTTTATATATTTATCCTTTATCTTATCTTAATAGATTCACGTTTACTTTATTTGAGCTTAGATTGAAAATTACTAATTTTCAAAATTGATAAAATTTTATTTAAAAAATAATATATTTAATAATATCTCCTTAAAGAACTAAAATTTCTAAGGTAAACAATTGTAAAGTCTAAAGAAGGAGGATTGGGAATACAAAAGGCAAGGGCTAAGAACATATCCTTGTTATCCAAATTGAATTGGAGAATGTATCATGAAAAAGATGCACTGTGGGCGAAGGTAACTCTGAATAAATATTGCTTCCATTCAAGAATTAGATCGAGAAATCCTGAAAAACTCCCATCGTCTCCTAATTGGAAAGCCATTCGCTTGTGTTTCCCTATCTTCCAAAAAGGGATTTCTTGGGGGATTGGAAATGGATCTGGGGTAAAGGTGTGGATGGACAAGTGGGTTAATGGTGATTCTCTTAGGGGTATGATTGAAGGGCCTCTTAGGCAAGGAGAACAAAACTTGTAGTTGCGGATCTGTGCTATGGCCAAAATTGGAAATGGGAGCTGATTTCTTTTGATCTCCCTTAGCCCATTAAAGAAAAGATTAAAGCAATCCCAATTCAATTACATGGAAGTGGGAGAGATACAATGATGTGGAAATTCTCAAATAATGGAGAATTCACTGCTAGTTCAGCTTACCGATTGGCAAATCAAGGGGAGGACCCTGCCACGCAATTCCACGAACTATGGATCTGGAAATTAGATATTTTGCCGAGAATTATAAATTTCCTTTGGTTGTGTTTGCATGGTAGTGTTCCAATGAAGGAAGTACTTGCAATAAGAGGCATAAATTGTGACAAGGTATGTCCATTGTGTAGTGATCAGGATGAAACTATAGTCCATCTTCTCCGTGAATGTGTATTTGCTCGTGATCTATGGAGGAAATTGGAGGTTCCTCCATCTCTTGTTAATTCCTTTACTGAGAATTTTGAAGTTTGGTTGAAACTAAATTGTTTAAGTGAAGTAAGGCATAAAGGGTCCATTCCTTGGTGCTTTCTTTTCCTTTTTGCTATTTGGAATTTGAGGAAAAATAGGAATAAAGTTGTGTTTGAAAACTCTATTCCAAACACCATGCTTGATAAGGTGTGTCTCGGCCAAGCTAAGGAGTATTTTTATTGTGTAAGTAAAGCCAAGCAAGTTACATCCAGGGCTATTATTCTTATTAAATTAAATGGCACAAGCCTAATCTGGGTTGGCACAAGCTCAACACAAATGGAGCTTCGCTTGGAAACCCAGGTAAAGCTGCTGGTGGAGGATTAATTAGAAATAGTGATGGGGTGTGGATTAATGGGTACTCGAGATCAATTGGGTACACTACAAGTGTTATGGCTAAATTGTGAGCCTTGAGGGATGGGTTATCTCTTGCCATTCGGCTGGGAATTAGAAATTTGGAAGTGGAACTTGATGCCAAGGTAATTGTGGAGATTTTAAATAATGCTAACAGCTCTAATAAAAAACTTTCTCCATTGCTTCTTGACTGTAGATCACTCATGGCAAGTCTCACACAAGTTCGGGTAGTGCATGTGTTTAGAGAGGCGAACAGGTGTGCTGACTATTTGGCCAAGAATGGGTGCTACATGAGGGAGGATTTTGTTAATTTTTTATGTTTCCCCCTCTAATGAATTAGATAATTTACTTGTATTTGATAGTAATGGTTTGTACTGTTATAGGTGTGTAGCCCCTACTTTGGCCTTTGTGGCCAGCTTAATATCATGCCTATTAACCCAAAAAAAAAAAAAAAAAAAATTCTCCTTGAAAAGAAACTTCATATGTGTGCTATACAAATATGTGTGCAGTGCAAGATATATGTGTGATGACTGATGAGCAAGTAAACTACGGTGGGCCTAGAGCCCAATAGGCTTGTACACTAAGCAAAGGCACATACGAGAATAAGCTTATTCTCAGCCCAATCTTTCTTGATGCACGTGTGAGGATGGCTAGTGAGTGTGTTAGCTTTGATAAACGGAAGTAGCCTGATTTTAATAGTTGGGCCGCATATATAATGCGTGGCCAAGTTTTAATTGTAGGGACCATTTGTTCTTGTTTCATAGTTTTTGGGTTAGGGTGAAGTTAGTTTGTTTAAAGCCTACATGTATAATTGGTGTTTGGGTTGAGGAGCCTGAGTTTACTGAACTTTGGGCTGTTAACAATAATTTATAAAGTGAGCTTGCGGCACGGGTTTGACTGCTAAGGGATTTGCCATTAATTGCTTGCCATTGATGATCTGCGACCATGTTTGTTGAGGGCATGTGTGCAGGCTTGAGCATCATTGTATAGTTGTATCATTCGTTGTCCTTGTGTTTTTCCTTTTTGTATACCTTACCTCTCAAATTATTTAGGATTTTCTGTGTAATAAGGGATTTGTTCCCTCTAATGTTTTCTATGATATGGCTAGGGCGTTTCAGATTTGAAACAAAAATTCAACTCTTCAATGAAAATCACAGAATTTTTAATATTGTCAAAAAGAAAAAATGAGAGAAATTGAGTAGATAGTATTTAGGTTACAATGAATTTTTCCTCAAAATAAATTTTCAGAATGGTTATTTATCGATTTTAGAGAGTTCAAATGGCCTACTTATAGACCAACAAAATTTCTAGTATTTATCCACCTCATTTACTCCATTGACAATTCCATAACTCGACAAAGTGGAGCTATTTCAACATCATGTTTGACTACAGCAAACCGGCCAAAATTGGAAATTAACACCATTTGCCAAACAATAAAATTAGTAGGCACTGTTTTCAAACTATATTTTTTACTAACATCTCGAGTTTAAAAGACTCGATTTATGGCATATAAATCGAGTCTTTAAGACTCGATTTCCATGGTCTAATCACGTTTAATGTGGCATTTTTTCCACGTGGTGACCACCTAGAAATCGAGTTTATAAGACTTGATTTATAAACCCACCCAACATTTTCAAAGTTTTTCTTTAAGAGCCTTGACCATGAAATAAAACACCAAGAGTGTTGTTCATCCAAATTACACAAAACCTAAACCTCCGTCAATGCGTTCATTGGTAGAAAACCTCCTGAGAATTCTTTGAAGCACCAGAGAACCCACAGCAGCCCGATTTAGCTAGACCATGCCACCACCACACCAGACCCTGACCCAGGAAGCGCAACCCAGGCCGCGAGATCAGACCATGAAAACTGAGTCTTTAAGACTCAATTTATAGCCCAAAATTGAGTCTTTAAGACTCGAGATGTTAGTAAAATATATACTTTTGAAACTGTGCCAAGTAACTATATAGTTATGAAACGGGCTTAATTCCCAATTTTGGCCCGGCAAACCTCACAAAGCTAATCACGACCACATATATGGTCCCAATTACTCAGTTTTTCTTCTTCTTTTTTTTGGCTGAATATGGTCCCAATTACTCTTAATATCTTAATAGATTTTTTTTTTTTTTAGTAGACAATAATACTTAACAGTAATACTAGTGTTTTAAACCGAGTTTATAACATATTACATAATTAAAGTGCAACTACAAAAGTTTCTAACCTTTGTAATTGTAGACTGTGATTATAAATAGCGGACACTAGACACACACAACTAATAGGGGATAAATATCTTAATAGTTGAATAAATAATATATAGCATTATCCATGTTTTAAAGATTTTTTTTTTTTTTTTTTAACTATCGCACATTGACGGTTATTAATCCATTTAATTAAATATCTTCCAATTGGCCAATTCAATTTAGATATATGTTTCAATTTATTAGGTTTTAGCCAAAAGCCTTGTACCTTAATTGACACCTCATCATACACAAAGTACTTAAGGTTTAGAAGGAAAAAAGTTTGAGCTATGGAGTTAGTAGCAAATTATCTATCTCAAAAAAAATTATTAAGTTTTAAATGTTTAAAATTCTAGGTGACAAACACAAAGCCAAAAAGATTAGAAATTGATATAGTTAAGTTAGGTAAAAATTTTGTGTCAATGTGTTTATTAAAAATTATTAAGAAGACTTCCTACAAATTTTGAAATAATACAAGACACTCGCTCGAGTGAGATTACCTAAAATCAGAACTCAAGTTTTGCTCTATTGAAAATTGTGAAGAACAACAACTTTGATCAAGTAAAATTTAGACTTGCTACAAATTTTGAAATAGTACGAGACACTCGCTCAAGCGAGATTGCCTAAAATCAGAATTCAAACTTTGCTAGAAGTGTGACTTCTGCTAAATCTAAAGTTAGATACATAAGACATTCTTAAGCAAGATTTTCTAAAGAGAAGGCCATCAAACTCTAATTCAAATTACCAAGCCAGTCTAGAAAACTTCTCCTTATACCTAAATAGAGAAAATTCATCAAGGAATCTTGCCCCGATTTTCTAGTTTGAATTGTTTTGGGTTTTCGTGGTTTGGAAGATAAGTCTATACCTTATTAAACAAGTAATAGGACTCCTTGTCTATAAAGGGTTGTATTCATTGTCCACCAAGAAAAATATTTATTATCTACAAAGAAAGGTATTCCTTGTCCACTAAAGAATAGGTATTGAATTCTTATAAATGTACAATACTGCAAAGGACTCAGGAGCTTTAGCCCTTGGGTCCTCCCACATAGAGAGAGCTCATTTGTTATTAATTGTTTTGGCTATATTATTTGTTTTGTTTTGCATTGTAGCTTTGTCTTGGCAAGAGTGCCACAAATTGTTTGGTAGCATTTGGTCAGTGCTTTGCTGTAATTTGTATATGGATTAGTTTGTTGGTTTGATAGAGAGAGATATCACTTTAAGGGTGTTGTGCGGTATAAGGAACATTTTCACTTTGTATTTGTGTGAGGTAGCTATTTGGTTTTGAGGATTTTGGTATTTGTGAGAGTGCATCTACACCATATTTATATCTCCATATTTGTTAGTGAATTTTTCTTTTTGTTATCGCCCATAAATGTAGGCTATCATTGAACTATGTAATTTTTGGGTGTTATCTTTTGTGAGTGGACGTCTAATTTTCAGGTTTTCTCCATTTCTATTATTTGCTAAAAATTAGTGCTAAGAACACAAAATTTGGCACAACTCATCACAAAACGAGTTGTGATTAGTAAAGTTATATCCTCACATGGCCCACCATCATATCTTTACTAATCACAACTCATCACTTGATGCGTTGTGGCATAAGGTTGTGCCAAATTATATGTTCCTAGTATTACTCTTTGCTAAATCTTTCTCAATTACATAATATTTTTACAATTAATCTTAGCATTTGAGCTTCCACTTTTACAACAAATCTTTCCATGAACACGAATGTGAAGGATAATTCAAGATTAATTTTAATTGATCACAAAAATATTAATTATTTTTTACTAACAAAAAAATATTTTTGGTTGATGTTGTTTAACATGGTATACACGTGAGCATACAAAAATTCCATGTGGATAATATTATCTTTTTATTGAATCTAATTAATTAAACATAGATAAATATATTTAATTTGATTAAATGATATATTTATATTATTTAGTTAATTAGAGTTCCAATAAAGAAGACTGTTACTATCAAGAAGAGAGTCCGTTATTTAATTCTTTAATTGTAATGCTTTAATTGTTTTACATCTAATAGGGTACACACTTTTGCACATACCACTAAATGTATATACCCAGTATAAAAAGTGCGGACGTTATGCAAAAAATTGCATATCGCAAGGTGTGAAACATTTTATACAAGCATTTATTTCATTGAGATGGTATTATAATTCAGCAGAAAGTCTAATAAATTAAACCATGAGGAATGAAAGTCATCTATCGATGATGTTTCATAACTTAAAATATTATCAGTACATTTGTAGATTATTGATCCGAGCTTCACAACATATGGATCATTTTTATTATAGCAATCATAAACTAGATCGAGGCTATTCCACAAAAGGCAATTAAAAACTAAAACATAAACACCCAAAGAGCAATATGACCCACTGTACCAATTAGCCAGTGAAAAAAGCCTGGATGCCACTGTGGAAGCCGAAACATATAATGACGGCTACAGAAATCCCCAAAGAGTGTGGCACCACCGCGTATGTTCCTGCTATAAAAGCTACCAGCAGTGCATAAATAGCGTATTTTGATAATACAAGGGCAAGTTCTGTTTTTCTTTTTCTGACAGTGATGGATAGCGCCGTTCTAATAGCAGCCGAATTCATGTAAATTAATATTGAGGCAGTGGAAAAAGCAAAAGCAAAAGCATCGGCTATCATAAATGCTTTGAAAGCAGCTCGTTTGCTTAATACTGCCAATCCGGAATTTACAGCTCCGCTTTCGTATCCACCAGGCACGGTGAAAGCTGCGGTGAAAGTGACAGTTGCGATGATCGTGGCTACCAACAAATTGGTCTCACCTGCAGACCTTACCCTCTTCGATACAGACATGCTTTTGTCTGATATTTCTTCTTTCCTTTCAGAGACAGCATTCTTTACCTCATTTTCCTTCTCTGTCTGCCCTTTCTGAGCTTTCTCTTCAATTACTCGTTCTTTCTCCGGCACCTGCGGGTCCAAACGCTGAGTGCATATGTTGAAGATTTGTCTCAGACCCTCTTGACCGCCTTTCAACCGGCCCTTAATATAAGTCTGTTAAATGTACAGACATATGATTTTGTATTTTGATACTCATTACGATTAAAAATAGTAAAACCTTTGGGCTCATTAAAGAAATAATTATTGAAGAAGACAAGCAAAACGATGTCGCTTGTCTAAAACAGAAGAATAAAGATAAAAAAACAAAACGTTTAAATGAGAAACGGTACCATTCCAACAAGCAATACAAACTTAATCAAACGCTATCGTTTTGTATTTAGACTCAAGGCTAACCGACTGGGCAGAGGCGGGAAAGTTTGTTCTATGTTAGTTAGAATCCTCAAGATATATCCTGATTTTCTCCAAGATATTGTGGGGACAATTTTTGCCTAGACCAAATGTTACACTTGTAGTCATTTTTGGCTTTTGGAGAGTCCCACATTGGAAGAAAAGCCTTCCTCTTCATGCCATATAAGGCGTGAACCAATGGTTGAAGAGTACCACTAGTTTGCTTTTATTGTGGGGACAATTTTTGCCGAGACCAAGTGTTGCACTTGTAGTCATTTTTGGCTTGGAGAGTCCCACATTGGAAGGAAAGCCTTCCTCTTCATGCCATATAAGAGATGACCAATGGTGATAGAGTACCACTAGTGATAGAGTACCACTAATGGTACTCTATCACCATTGGTCATCCCTTATATGGCATGAAGAGGAAGGCTTTCCTTCCAATATGGGACTCTCCAAGCCAAAAATGACTACAAGTGCAACACTTGGTCTCGGCAAAAATTGTCCCCACAATAAAAGGATCGACCAGTTTTTGTGTTGGGGACAATTTTTCTCCTAGAATAAGAAGTAGGTTTGGACAATTGTCCCCACAAATTGTCCCCAACACAAAAAATGCGTCCAAAGCGTTAATCGCTCCTAGAATAAGAATGCGTCCGAGGAGGAGAAAAATTGTCCCCAACACAAAAATTGTCCCCACAAAATTTCTAGGAGCGATTGACACTTTGGACCGACATTTAGGGTTGGGACTGACTTGGTACGATGTAGCTCACTTATACGAAGGCCATATAGAAGCTCGGGCAAGGTTTTACCTCAAGTCCCAATCCAGTTTTGTCAAGCTAATCTCATGTCTCCCCAAGTCTAACAAGGGGATGAAAGATGACTTCCTCATCGTATCAAGCCCTTGGAGTGACGGCCTTCCTTACCCAACCAAGTTAGGAGAGTCAGGTGGAGTAACTTAGATCTAGGTTTTCTAACATTAGATTTAAGGAATTTGTCCTCGGCCCCATTTTGTTGTACCTGAGTCTTCTTTTCATTTATTTCATCATCATTTTTTTTTTTTTTACATTGAAATTGGAATTTTTAACTGTTTGACTTTCTTATCTGACAGATAAAACGTACACCAACCCCAAGCTCAGTTTAATCAACGTACCAGCGCTTAACTACTTGCTGAGGTCCCAGATTTTCGTGAACGACGACGGACAACTTCGTGCCGTTCACTTGATTCTCGACTTCGAACCAATTTCAAGGGCTTTCTTGGACGTCAGCAACGCTATTAGAGTAGACGACTACCGTATGGCTCGCATAGACGTCTCTAGGCCAGGTTTCCTAGCTCCATACGATCTTCCACCCATTGACCATCCAATTCCACAAGAAATACCTTTTGCCGCCCAGCCACTTTAACAAGTACCCCTTGGACAGGCTATTGTCGAGGAAGGAGCTGCTTCCTCTTCTTTTCTTGAAGAGGAAATTGACAGATTCTAGTTTGAAGAGGAAACCATATTGGAGACTAAATAAGGAGCAAACGAGCATTCATGCGTTCAGACTCCTGCCCAGATAATAACCTATATTGGTGACACTTCAGACGAGGAGGAAGCAATGGCCCCTAAAACTGGTCCAAGTTTAAGGGATCCTATGAAGAACAGGAACAAGGCACCCTCTCTTCAGGATAAAAACAAGTCCAAACCCCCCGTAAATCCTCCACCTCTGCCTCCTCAACTTCCTGCTGATCTCGGGCTAAAGCCCAACCCAGATCTATGGAGGAAGAGGCACCCTGAAGCTACTGAGGAGAGAAAGCTGGGCCCTTCCAAAGGAAGCAAACAGCCCAGGCAATCACAGGATCAAAGGAACAGAAGGTCCAACTCTGTGGATAGCCGAAAGGAGCCTCCTGTAGCCCAAGTGCGCCGCCCAACCTGCACTTGGTCGCCTAAGTTTGAGGTGGACGGTGTGTCGATTGCATATGATGCCACCCTCAGGCATTATTGCGAGGGGCACGCTGGTCTGGTAGCCGAGGCTCTAGAGCAGCCTCTCCTCCTCCCAAAGGACATGGAGGCCTATAGGACCTTCAACCATCCTGAACTCTTCATATCCCTTAAAAGGGACTTGGCTATGGTAAGTGACTCTATTCATTGTTCTTCGTTTATACATCTCCATTTCCTTGCATTTTATAGCAAAAGTAAAATACCTCTTGTTTTTGTTTGTGTGTTTTTTTTTCTAAGTCACACAGCAAGTTTTGTGGCCGAGAAGGGGGTAAAGAATGCCCGTGGCGAGACCAGGGGTTGCCTTGGATGCTCGAGCCGAAGTAGAGGTGGAGCTAGGTGCCCTAAAAGAAAAACCAACTAAGATGGCCAAGCAGCTGAAAGAAGCTGTTAGGGTGAGAGATAGTGCCGAGGCAGGCCTGAAGATGACGAAGAGGCAATTTGAAGAAGTGCGCAAGGAACTGCACTATTCTGAAACAAATCTGGCAATAGAAAAACAGATGGTGACAGAGCTTCATGAAGAACTTCGCAAGGCCAGGGAGGCTGCCTAACTACTTAAGGAGGCAACTGAGGCCAAGAAGCAAGCTGCATATGCCTTGGGGGTACAGGAGACTCAAAGCAGACTCACAGAGGAGTTCTCCACTGTAGCTAGGGATTACTGCGATATTTCTTGGGGTAAAGCCCTTGATGTCACTGGGATTCCTGTTGATTCCAGCCTGAGGCGACCTGAAAGCATCTACTATGATCCAGATATTCGCGAGCTCTCAGGTCCTAGCTCCACTCCCCCAAAACAAACTGCCCAAGTATCTGAGGTGCCCATAGTAGATCAAGTCCCTCCTACCCCTGTGGAAACTTCAATGGATCCTCACCCAGATATTGGCGAAGGGAAAGAAGCTGAAGCTCCCCAGGGCAAGGATTAGGGCAAAGGCAAGGGCAAAGGCAAAGGCAAGGCCACAGACACCACTATCTCTCAACCTGAGCAAGCTGCTAATCCAGGGGCTCCCAAGGCACAAACTTAGGATCTTAGTTTTTGTAGTATTTATATATATATATATATTTATATATATATATATATATATATATATATTTATGTTTAATGTTCTTGGATTTTCTTTTTGTTAAAGAAATGTATCACACTTTTGATATCAATGAAAATATGTCCCTTTTGCTTCATATGTTATGATAAATAATGGAAAACTGATCTGATGCCATCTTCATCTAATTTGAATAGTATGTATGGCCATATTAGACAAACAGAACATATTATAAGTTAAGTTCAACTAAAAAGTTCAGGACTTTGGTCACACTGCATAAATTGGATAAGCATCCTTGAAAGTAACAGGGTAACAATAAGTATAACTAACCCAAATGGAAATTTTAAGTAATACACTTAAATTTAAATTTAAATACTTAAAGAAACTTAGAGCATGTTAATCAATCCAAATCACTTGGTCCGAGGACATCATTCATGATTGAATTTAAGTTTAAACACTTGAAAAAATTGAGAACAAGTGTTAACTAACCCAAATCATCTGGTCAGAGGACTCCATTCATAATTGAATTTAAGTTTAAACACTTAAAAGAATTGAGAACAAGTGTTAACTAACCCAAATCATCTGGTCCGAGGACTCCATTCATGATTGAATTTAACTTTAAACACTTAATAGAGTTGAGAACCAGTGTTAACTAACCCAAATCATCTGATCCGAGGACTCCAGGCATGATTGAATTTAAGTTTAAACACTTAATAGAACTGAGAATGAGTGTTAAATAACCCAAATCATCTGGTCTGAGGACTCCAAGCATGATTGAATTTAAGTTTAAACACTTGAAAGAATTCAGAACGAGTGTTAACCAACCCAAATCATCTGGTCAGAGGACTCTAGTCATTATTGAATTTAAGTTTAAACACTTAAAAGAATTGAGAACAAGTGTTAACCAACCTAAATCATCTGGTCCGAGAACTCTAGTCATGATTGAATTTAAGTTTAAACACTTAATAGAATTGAGAACCAGGGTTAACTAACCCAAATCATCTAGTCCAAGGACTCCAAGCATGATTAAATTTAAGTTTAAACACTTAATAGAACTGAGAACGAGTATTAACTAACCCAAATCATCTAGTCCGAGGACTCCAGGCATGATTGAATTTAAGTTTAAACACTTAATAGAACTAAAAAATGAACAACATAAACATTTTATATAAAGAACACATATTGATCAAATAAACACTTATTAATAATAATACCTCTTTAGGTTATTTACATTCCAAGAACGTGGTACTACATGTTCGTCCAAATCTTCTAAAAAATATGCTCCAATGCCAGCTTTGAAGGTGATACGATAAGGTCCCTCCCAATTCGATTCTAATTTTCCCCAAGCTGGATTCCTTTCAACGCCCATAACTTTGCGTAACATCAGGTCACCAGGAGTTAAAGGTCTTAACTTTACGTTGGCATCATAACCTTGCTTCAGTTTCTGCTAATAATAAGCTAGCTGAACCATTGTATTTTCTCTCTTTTCTTCAATCAAGTTCAAATTTCTTGTTAGTTACTCATCGTTGTCTTTTGGATTGAACGAACTGGTTCTTGTCGTCAGGAAACCAGTCTCTAAAGGGATGACAACCTCAGCTCCATAAGTCATTGAGAAAGGGGTCTCTCCAGTAGACCTGCAAGGCGTGGTTCTATACGTCCAGAGTACGTGTGGTAATTCTTCCACCCATTTACCTTTTGCATCATCTAATCTTTTCTTCAACCCACTTACTATGACTTTATTTACAGCTTCAGCCTGCCCATTCCCTTAGGGATAAGCCAGAGTAGAATACCTATTAGTAATCCCCAGCTCGCCACAGTATTTTCTGAACATCTTACTATCAAACTGAAGACCATTGTCCAAGATGAGCACGTGAGGAACTCCAAACCGAGTAATGATGTTCTTCCAGACAAATCTTTTTGCATCCACATCTCTGATGTTGGCTAGAGGCTCTACTTCAACCCACTTCGTAAAATAGTATATGCCAACTAGAAGATATTTCTTG
This sequence comes from Quercus rubra, assembly GCA_035136125.1. Lineage (NCBI taxonomy): Eukaryota > Viridiplantae > Streptophyta > Magnoliopsida > Fagales > Fagaceae > Quercus > Quercus rubra. The sequence goes on along the minus strand of CM068732.1, from coordinate 20,361,780 downwards.
TTTCCCACTGCTTTAGGAAATGGTCCTACGATATCTAAACCCCACTGAGCAAATGGCCACAGGCTAGATAACGGATTAAGGATTCCCCCTGGTTGGTGTATACTCGACGCGAACTGCTGGCACTGGTCACACTTTCTGACGTATTCCAAAGCCTCTCTCTGCATATTTGGCCACCAGTAACCTTGGGTAATGGCCCTATGTGTTAAGGATCTGCCTCTAGTGTGGCTTCCACAGATTCCTTCATGCATCTCTTCTAAAAGTGACTTGGTTAGCTCAGGATGAACACATAACAGATAAGGCCCTGAAAAGCAACGCTTATATAGTTTATGGTCCTCCGATAACCAATAACTAATAGCCTTTCTTCGTATCTTGTCAGCTTCTATTTTTTCCTCAGGCAGAATATCCTCCTTCAAGAATTGTATGATGGAATCCATCCAACTCGGCCCTGCTCTGATCTGATTAATTTGAACCGTCTCTCCTGTCCTTGAGGGTTTGTATAAGTCCTCAACAAGGATTACTCGAGGCAAGTCCTGTGCCGAGGAGGTTGCAAGCATAGCTAAAGAGTCCGCGTGCGCATTACCACTTTTGGGGACATGTAGCAAGTCAAAGGAGTCAAATTTTGACTGCATACATTTAACTTGGCTAAGATACCCTTGCATTCTCTCATCTTTCGCCTCGAATTCTCCTTTTACTTGACCGACAACCAGCCTTGAGTTCGAGAAGAGTTTTATGGACTTTCCTCCCATTCTTTGGACCATAGCCATTCCTTCCAACAGAGTTTCGTACTCGGCTTCGTTATTTGTGGCTGAAAAATCTAATCTCAAAGACTTTTCAATGACAACCTTCTCAGGGGACATCAGTACTAATCCAACCCCTAACCCTTTTTGATTTGATGCTCCGTCTACATGTACCTCCCATGTCGGAAGGCAATATTGGGAGATCGTACCAACCAATTTTTCATCCATGTTTCCATCTAATGGTAATTCTTCTATCTCAGGTTTAATGAATTCAGCCACCAAATCTGCGAGGACTTGTGCTTTTACGAAGGTATGAGGCATGTACTTGATATCGAAAGCCCCCAGAATTGTACCCCACTTGGCTATTCTTCCTGTGTAGTCGGCACTTAGGAGTATGGTTTTAAGCGGGAGCTGTGTAAGTACGACCACTGTATGTGTTTGGAAGTAATGAGGTAGCTTACGTGTGCCAAGCACTACTACCATGATAGCTTTTTCCAGTGGTAGATGACGCACTTCAGCTTCGTGCAATGACTTACTCACGTAATAAACTGGCCGTTGTATGCCATTATCAACTCGTATCAGCACCAAACTTACTGCATACGGAGTTACAGCATTGTAGGCGAAAAGAACTTTATCTGGCTCAAGACTAGACATGATTGGCGGCCAAGCTAGATAATCCTTGAGTTGCTAGAATGCCCTGGCACATTCTTCGGTCCACTCAAAATTCTTCCATTTGTTGATCAGTAAGAAGAAAGGTCTACATCTATCTGTTGATCGAGATATGAACCTGTTCAAGGCAGTGGTCATTCCAGTTAGTTTCTGCACTTCTTTTGGATTCCGAAGAGTTCGCAAATTGTTAATAGCTTTAATCTGGTCAGGATTAACTTCAATTCCCTTATGAGTGACCATGTAACCTAAGAATTTGCCCGACCCTACAGCAAATGAACACTTGGAAGCATTTAAGCGCAGTTTGTAGCTTCTAAGAATTTCAAAGATAACTCGAAGGTCTCCTAGATGCTCTGAAACCACTTTGCTCTTCACCACCATATCATCTATATAAATCTCAATATTTTTCCCCAATAGTGACTCAAACATCATCGTCATCATTCTCTGATACGTGGATCCTGCATTCTTCAAACCAAATGGCATTACTTTGTAGTAATAATTCCCAATATGAGTAACAAAAGCAGTTTTTTCTTGATCATCCAAGGCCAAAGGTATCTGATGATAACCCTGGAAAGCATCCAAGAAACTCATCCGAGGATGGCCAACAATAGCGTCTACCAGCTGATCTATCTTGGGCATAGGGAATGGATCTTTAGGGCAAGCCTTATTCAAATCCGTGAAATCAATGCACACTCGCCACTTCCCACTCTTCTTTTTTACTACTACCGTGTTTGCTAACCATTCAGGATAAAAGACCTCCTTGATAGCCCCAGGCTGTTTGAGTTTCGCTACCCCCTCTTGGACTGCTTCTGCATGCTCTTTGGATGGACGCCGAGGGAGCTACTTTTTGGGGGCTACTAATGGATTAACATTTAAATTGTGGCAAATGAATTCTGGATCCACCTCTGGGGCCTCGTAAGTATTCCAGGCAAAAACGTCAATGTTCTGTTTAAGGAACTCTATCAGCTCCTCTCTTTCTCGCTGAGGTAGCTGGGATCCGATTTGAAAAAACTTCTCTGGATCATCTCCTATTGTAACTTTCACAAGATCTTCACATTCTACCTCCTCGAATGTTCCATCAATGGATAACACCGAGGGTCTTAACTGCTATAACTCTTTCTCACTGAGAGTCACAGGTTCAGCTTCAGGCCTATGTCGAATGGCTGCAACCATGCACTGCCGCGCCATGACTTGATCACCCAATATTTCTTCGATCTGTCCTTTGGATGGGTACTTGATCTTCTGATGCAAAGTGGAAGAAACTGCTCCTAAAGTATTAAGCCAAGGTCTGGCCACAATTGCTGTATAAGGAGAGTATGCATCCACCACGATAAAGTCTACCCCCACCGTCTCCGAGCCAGTCTGCACAGACAGTCTGATCTGTCCCTTTGGGATAATAACCTTCCCTTCAAAACTCACTAAGGGAGAACTGTAAGACATCAGATCTTCAACTCTTAAACTCGGCCCCTTGTAAAGATCAGGGTACATTATCTCAACCACGCTGCCTTGATCAACCATTACTCTCTTCACATTATAACCCCCAATTCGGAGGGTGATCACTAAGGCATCATCATTAGGATGAATAATTCCAATCTTGTCCTCGTCTGAGAACCCCATGACCAGGGGCTACTCTAATCTAGCTCTCTTTGGCTCGTGACTAGTGTTTTCAGAAGACAAGCAAGCCACAGACATTACTCTAGATGGGCATGATCCAGTTCTGCTAGGTGCTGCAAAAATAACGTTAATAGTTCCCAAAGGGGGTCTTGAAGGAGCTTCTCTTTCAGACCGAGAATCAGTCTGTCCACCCAGCCCGTTAGAATGGTGCAACAGCTGCTTTAATTTGCCTTCTCAGACAAGTTGGTCCAGGTGATCCCATAAACTTCTGCAATCCTCTGTTGTATGGCCAAGATCCCGATGATATTGACAATAGAGGTTTCAGTTTCGCTTTTCAGGATTTCCCACCATCTTGTTGGGCCATTTGAAAAAGGATTCGTTCTTGACTTTTTCCAATACTTGATGCACTGGCTCTTGGAATACAACCCCAACCACTTGATTGTTATTTGACCCTGGCTGCTCTGCATAATCCCTTCTCGGCCGGTTATTGTTGTATCTGTCCGACCTAAAATCTCCTCTTTCTTGAGGGATAGCCTTAGCTTTCCCTTTTCCCTGTTGTTGATCGTCTTCTATCCTCTTATACTTGTCAACTCTATCCATTAACTGTCGCAAATTGGTGACAGGCTTACCTGTCAGGGATTTTCTCAAACCATGTTTGGATGGGAGGCCGACCTTGAAAGTTCTAATAGTGACTTCATCAAAATCACCATCAACCTCATTGAACATCTCCCAATACCTTTCAACATATGCCTTCACAGATTCCCCTTCCCTCATTGTCATAGACAGCAGAGAATCTAAGGGCTGAGGAACCCTACTGCACGTAATGAACCTGGAACAGAATAATTAGGTAAGCTTCTTGAAAGAACTGATGGAATTCGTTCTTAACCCATCAAACCATCTCATCGACATCGGTCCTAAGCTGGAGGGAAATACTCTGCACAACAAGGCTTCGTCCTAAGAATGGACAGCCATCTTTTATTTGAACTGGCTCACATGCTCCACAGGATCCGTACGTTCATTATATATGGTAAACGTGGGCTGATGGAAACGCCTAGGGAGCTTTGCCTTTTCTATTCCCCGAGTAAAGGGGGACTTAGAAATCTGGCTTAAAGCTTTCTTCATGACATTAGTTCCTACCCCCCCCTCCCAGATGGACTGCTTCGCCTCCTTTTGCGGGAATGTTCCTCTTCACAGGAATAAGACTCACTAGGTGGAGTTTCTGAGCGTTTTCTGTAACTGGCATCTTTGTCGTCATTGGAAGAAACATCAGAGCTAGAAGGGGTTTGTTTTCGTTGTGCTCGACGAAGTCTCTTTTTTAGATCATCAATTTCTCGTTGCAAATCCTTTTCATCAGCTTGCTCATGTACTAAATGACTCCTTTGTCGATAACCACTTTCACCTGTATGGAGCGTCTGCAAGCTACCTTCCTGCTGGTTATCCATATGATTTCCGTGCTCGAGGTCATAGAGCTCGCCCCGTTGATGAATGTTAGCTGATTCTGCATGGTGTGGACTAGTCTAGTGTGGTCCTGAACCCGCCATAACCGTTATAATCCTTACAAGCACTAGTTCTTCTCACAGACGGCACTAATTGTAGGGTCACAAATTGTAGCCCAAACCCAAAGGACTAGGATATAGGCTCAGTAAGCCCAATACAATAAATTTGTAAGAGAGTGGGTGAAAGAACTGGGCTGTTAATGGGTTTTCTAACGATTAATTAAGGTTTGAATCTTGTCCGAGGAGGAAAATACACATAATCAAGGGTTGACAATAAGTCCGAGGAGAGAGTTTTTAAAGGAGTTGGCTATTTCAGAAAGTTTGTTATTCGCAGTGCTACAGTAAATCTCGTTCAATTTCTTCTCTTAATATTTTTCTGATCCTCTACTTATGGAAGGTCTCCCCCATTATATAGTCCTCCATAATTCATTCCCATCGTCCACTTGTTTATCATTCAACCCTACACTCGAATATCTGTCCTACTGAGCAGCTTTTCTGGTTTTCTGTGGGCGATAGTGGTTGAAAACACTGTTCATAGGTCTTCTCTACATTAATGCGGCCAAGAAAGCTGCTGTAGTGTATTTAATGCGATGGTAGCAGCTTTTCCCCAAGATATTTCCGTGTTCTTATCCTTTCCATGCTCACCTGAAGTCTATCTTCGTTGCTGGAATTTCCTGGAAGGTTACCTAAGTCAAGTCGAAGTTCACTTGACTGACATTCGTCAGGTCCGAGGAGTATGACCCTCTCGGACGAGTGTCTTTCAACATTTCTCTATACAACCACCTACTATGGGGCTTTTCCCCAATATTTTCTCCTCCTCGGACGCATTCTTGTTAATAAATGGGGCTTGAGGCCCAACACAAAAGCTCAAGTCTTTGCCCCCCACATACCTATATATACAACACAACATTACTTTCTTCTGCCTAACTAATAAAACTTTGTACTATTTCTTTCAATATCTTTTTATATATATATATATATATATAATTTCATGCATTTTTTCTTACTACTCCAACTAGAAAATAATGCCTTTTTTTTTTCCTAAATCTCATTTAGTAGCTATTTCCATGCATTGCACAGGTTAGTGACTAGTAAAATATAAAAGCGAAATGTTTGACTTTTTGTAACAGCTCCTTATTACGCCACGTGGCTTCACAAATTACTGCCACATTTATGTTTAAAAACATCGGAACATTATGCCTTTTCATTTAATGGAATAAAAGTAACATTTCCGTAGGTGGGCAAAAAGGCCTATCCATTCCCAAACCAATTCAAGCCTATCTAGGGTTAGATTGGCCCAAGATAGATCCACACTAACTATGTGAGTATTGAGATGTTTTAAACAGATCCCATCTCGGTAGAGCACTCCAACAAATGTCTACTACTGCCGATGACATAAAGTAGTACCTTGGGGGAATCCGCCTACCAAACACAAGATTTAGTGTCACACAAGTTACTACAAAATTATTTCAACAGTAGGGCAGTAGGTCTTATCTCTAATACACAATTAGACACATTAGAACAATAATCAAGACTTAAGAAACCACCCAAACACCATGAGCGGAGGGACCCGCGTATATGCTGGATATTCTCTCATCATGATAGATACAGTAAGGTAAGGGTATAAAAACAAAGAGAGAGTCAAGATGGGGGGTTGGAACCTAATCTAGGAGAGAGAAACACGAGAGAAAAAAGTGAGAATAGAACGAAGTCTCGAGGATTAGGAAGTCCAGCTCGAACTTCAAAAAGGCTTACTCGACTACCTAATAGTCTCTTTGACTAGCTAAGTTTCCAAGCAGGTCATTATCAAAACACCATCTAAACACCACTTATTACCAAACAAACTACTTCTAGGACCTCCCATTGTGGACTAAACTCAATTCAAAATACAAATTAATTGAGAGTCTAGGCCCAATTAGGCAAAGGTTGTTGGGAAACTACTACCACAATTGGCGCCATTTGTGGGAAAGCTTACCTAGTTGAAGGTCTAGAAGTGTACATGATAGTAGTTTGATGATGGAGCGACATGGAAGTGAAGGATCCATGGAAAGGTTGTAGAGGGTCATCTTAAGCCCTTAGACTAGTACAAGAGGGTCATAGGAAGGAGCGTCATGCTTACAATCACCTAGAAGTGCAAGATGACCCACATGCTATGGGTGTAAATGCCCTCGCGACAGGTTTGGGCATCCCCATATCCATACAAAGTACGCCTTGACTTAGTGTGGACCATGGTGGGGGGTGTAAAATGGAGTCACCACATAAATTAAATCTAAGAACCATAAATGTAGCGCCCTTATGGAATGATCGATCTTTACCAAAGCACGTGTCTAGAATTTAGGTATGGGGATGGGAAAGTGTTAGGCACCCAACCCCACTAGACCTGTAAGTCAGCCTACACTCATTATGTTCCAAATTTTAATCTCATTAATGATATTTTAACATGTTATTCTAAACTCACACACATTTTAACATGCATCTAAAGCAATCAACATGGCATATCATCCCTAAACCTAGCATTAATCTATCAAGGCACGAGCATATATTACCAAGGGCAGCAAGCATCACAAGGCAGACTATATCAAGCACATCTAAGCATTCAAGCATTAAACCAAAAATCATGGCATTTAACCAGGAATATTAAATAACTTAAGCTCAAACACTCAAATGCATGTTCATGTGATTTATGCATGACTTACCTCACTTACCCAATCACATCACATCACCCATGCCTCAATACATGTTCATATTTATGTGCAAGTTCATATTATTTAACCAACAAATCATAATTAGTTATCTAAACAATAAACTAGACAAAACATGTTAAAGCATTGAACCAAGACTCAAAAATAGAAAAACAAGCTAAATAGAGATAAGACATGTGAAAGAAATCAAGTAAAAGGCAAGAAAACGGAATTTGGTTTTCTGGGCATGAGTGTACGTGCACATACATAAGGTATGCATGCACATCCCAACTACATGCATACACACACTTCAAGTATATGCACGTATACAGGAAGCATGTGCATGCATACACACCCAGAAACTCAAACCCAGTAATCAGAATAGAAAACTAAGCAAAACCAGAAAACTAACAACCCAACATACTTATAATACAAACACAAAACAAAACCAATACTAGCCTAAGCATATTAAAGCAAATAAAAGCATATAAACAAACAATAAAACAAAGAAAAGATGAAGAGACAAAGTTAGAATCTTTATCTCGACACAAAAACTTTCTAGAGCTTAATTTGACTATTCTTCTCAGTCAATCTAATCAACAACAAAACCAATAGGTTAGTAAGCTTTAGAACTCAAAGGCCAAGATCAAGATAGGTCCCAACCATGTAAAACTTGATTTGAGGATGTTTTATGAAAAAAAATCTCTCTTTAATTCATTATTTTCTAGTGAATCTTTTGAATTTCACCTTCTCTTGAATAAATGCCTTTTTATGGCCTTATGTAGTGGTAAAATAGGAGTGTGGGGGACTTCCAAACAATGTAGGATTCATTCCACACGAATTTATGTGAAAAAAGCTTTCATTTCATAGTTTCTGGAATCCCAAATGCATGTGCATTCTCTGGGTATGTGTGCTCATTTCCTAAGTATGCATACACATGGTTTGAGTGTGCATGCACTTATGCGTGTATGCATACGCACACTAAGGGTTTCTTGCAGCCTTTCTTTTTTAAACATAAGTTTATTCTTCCAAAAATAAGTTTACTTTTTCCATAAATAATTCCTCAAGTCAATATTCACAAAATTGGGCCCCAAATCATCCTTGGGCCTCAGAGTAATGTCATCATTGGGGAACAGAAACCCAAGTCATAAGAGATACAAAATGAGGTGTCTACACATGCAACATCATCTAGAGGGGAGCGATCTGTTTCGTACAAACCTAAAGAGTTGTACTTAAATGAAAGGGATCGGGAAATGAAAGAGTTGTGTGCACAAGTTCAGTAGCTAGAGCTAAAGGCTAAACAGAGATGGAGGGGAAGGTCTATTAAGCGATCTCACCATGAAGACAGCTCAAGAAGTAGCCATGAGATGAGAGCTCCCCACCGAAGTCCATCATGCTTATCTAGGTACAATTTGGTGATGGCTAGGGATAGAAGTGAGAGGTCCCCAAGGAAAGACATGGGGGCCAGCCCAATTGTCACTCTTGATGCTATGAGCCAAGCATTAAGGTGAATATCATGATCCCCTTTTTTCAAGTACATCGAGAGAATAGAGGTACCATGCTATTTCAACCGACCTGCTTTCATCATCTACAATGGAAAAAGGGACCCAGTTGAACATGTGAACCACTTTAGCCAGTTGATGGCCCTGTACTCTAGAAACGACAGTCTGATGTGTAAAGTCTTTTCGTCTAGCCTCAACTGGACTGCTTTGAGGTGGTTTAATGGAAAAGCTAATCCAGGCATTTAAGGCTAGGTTCGTGAGGTGTAGCGAAATGCTGCAACGCATTGATACTCTTCTATCCTTGTCTTTATGGATGGGGAGACTTTGCATGCTTACTCGGATAGGTATTAGGAATTGATTAATGAGATCGATGGAAACAATAAATTGATAGCAATGAGCACATTCAAACTAGGGCTCCCTTTAGAGCCCAAATTAAGGGTGTCACTGACCAAGTAACCCCTTCAGAATATAGATCAACTCATGAGATGAATAGAGGAATATATAAGGCTGGAGGATGATAGATTGATGAATCGAGGAAAGGCGTTGGTTGCCTTCCATGATAGAAGAAATGTCTGAGCAGAGGGGTACCAGCAAAGACCAAGACAGGAACTAAGGGGGCAAAATCCAGTTCCCTAAGGAGAGGTGGTAAATCTAACATTTAAGGAACCAGTTCATAAGATTCTTGAGAAGATCAAGCACAAATCCTTCTTTTGTTGGCCAAGGAAAATGAGTGAAGACCCGGTAAGAAGGAACCAGAACCTTTATTGCATTTACTGTAGTGAGAAGAGGCACTCGACCGAACAGTGTAGAACTTTTAAGGATCATTTGGAGCAGTTAGCCAATGCCAGACACCTAAGAGAATTTGTGATGGATCAAGGGGCTAGGTCCTCGGGGCAGGGGTCTAGTAGCGAAGGAAGGGCGATGCCCCCAACACTCAATATCATTGAGGTTATACATGCAACTCTAAACACTAGCATCATCACTCCTGGGCACAAGGGAGTGATGACCATCACTATACCTCAAGATGCCGAACCCAAAGATTGGCCATATAAAAGACAAAGGATATCCGACAAAAGAATAACGTTCAGGGTTAAGGAACTTGTGAGGACTACCCAATCTCATGATAACGCATTGGTTGTGACCCTTCAAGTTAGGTGATTCAATGTGACGAGGGTAATGATTGACCAAGGAAGTGGTGTGGAGATCATAACCACAGAATCCCAAAAAGGTTCAAACACTCACAGGCATGATGACGACACTGAACAAGTTCGTCTCCAAATTGGCTAATCAATACCACCTCTTCTTTTAGCTTTTGAAGAAATGAAAGAGTTTCCAATGGACCAGGGAATGTGATGAGGCATTATGGAGTTTGAAGCTCTATCTTGCTAGTCCTCCAATAATTTCCAGCTTGGAACCTGCAAAGATTTGTACACGTACCTGGCTGTGTCTGAGCACACATGAGTGCAGTAGTGATTAGGGTTCATGACAATATACAAAAGTCAATCTATTACGTGAGTAAAACTCTCCTAGACACTGAGACCAGGCACTTAACACTGGAAAAAGTGGCATTGGCACTAATTCACGGTACCATGAATTTTCTCTTCTCTATCATCATTTTAGACTTTCTCTCACATTATTACTCTCATTTCAAAAAATTTAGTTCTTACTTTATTTGTTATTAGTCACTTTTTATTTTATTTTTTCATGTTATTACAGGATGGAAATTGTAAGAATGCATGTACTTGTGTTGGGTTTTTTTTTTTTTTTTTGGGTGATGTTAATATATTCAAATTTTTTTTTTATTATATTTTTTATAATTTTAGTTTTTAATGACCACCCTAAAAAAATTCCTAGAATCACACTGATGATGTTCATATTCGATAACAAAATATTTGTTATTTAGGTTCACAAAAACACTCCTCCATGTCTTTTCTTCTTTATTTAATTTCCTCTAAACTGAACCGATCATAGTTTGATATTGAGAAAATTCAGGAAAAGAAACAAAAAATGTTCCAGGAATTTTGAATTTGGGGAAAGGCATTCTTTTTCTAACCTGTTTTGAAATGTTGAAAGACCTAAATTAGATGTGTACAATGTGATAAGTAATTTTTAACAATAAAATGGTTGCCATATCACCTAAAAATGTTTTGTTAAACAAGTAGGCAAGGAAACCAAAAGACGTTAATGGAGGGATCGATAGTGCTTATTTATTTAATTTTAAGGACCGATTGTACTTACTTGTAACTTCAAGGACCAAAAACAAGTGGGTAAATTTTAGAGACTAATAGTGTATCTTTGTCTTTTTATTAAACCTACATGAAAAACAAATTTTTGGAGTGTTTCTTCTTTCAAAATCCCTATGAATTGCGCATTAATACCGCATTTTTTTTAATAATCATAAATACTGCATTCAGCACTCAGCAAGACAGAAGGGGCATACCTTTAGATATATTTCTATATTCGTACTTGAAACATTTTTGTCCATTGTGGTCAAGCCCTCCTTGTTTGTCGCATTTATGTCAAAATCTTGACGATGTGCCAATAGTAATAGAACTTTGTAATATCCTCTAATGGCTGCAAGATGCATAGGTGTGTTTCCTTCTTCATCTTGCTCGTTGATGAGACCCGCTAGGTCTGGTCTCTCCAGGAAAAAACTGACTGCTTCTTGCTGTCCTCTTTCTGCAGCAACATGAAGAGCAGTCCGACCAGTATTGTCCAACAACTCATAGATATCTGGACATGCTGTGATGAATTCTTTCATTACAAGAACATTGCCTTCCTTGGCCGCAATGTGAAAAGCAGATAAACCTTCTTTATTCTTTACGTATGCAAGTGATGAAGTACCGTTTTCTAAAAACAGCTTGACCAATTTCACGTTACCCATAAATGAGGCAATATGCAGGGGGGTCCATCCTGAGTCCTCGCATTGTAGAACAGCAGAAGGACATCTTTCTATTGCTTCCGTCACAAAATCTAGGAACAGAATATCGCTTAGGTTAGCACATCCGCAAATGTATATGAGTATGATAGTTTCTCCTAAAATGGTAATTCTCTCTCTCTCTCTCTCTCTCTCTCTCTCTCTCTCTTTTATTTATTTATTTTTTTTTTTTTTTTGGGAGAGAAGAATTGCCTATTTGATTTTTTTTTTTTTTCGATGGGAAATTGTCTATTTGATTTTGAAATATATAAAGATATTTCTTATTGCTTGGAATATGAATTGGAAGTAAATCTTTTCTTACTCTATCTGACCATAGAATAATGTGGGAGCGAATAAATGATTATTGTTATTATTTTTTAAATGTGATTTGTACACTTTTTTTCTCCACTATTAATAAAAAATTAATAGATTAATAAAATTCCAACCAAATCATTGTGGAGTAAATGGAAAATGCTAAAGCTATTAAAATTTTTATAAACTGATCGATGTAACAAGAATATGACTTGTGCCACTTAAATAACATAATAAATGAATATTTTTTTAGGTTCTATACTTGTATAGTTTTATTGGCAAACACATGAACACAAACTTGTTTGTTTGTAACTCTTAGCGTCTAAGGAATTGATCAGAAAATGCTGAAGATGCTGGTATTTAGTGTACAAGAACAGGAAAAAAGTTGATTTAAGGATCTAAATTTTCAAAGTTTCAACCAATCGAAACCTAAGTTCGATCGATTAAAAGTCATATTCGATAATCATTTCTTCATCCCATCAACCCTTGAGTTTCCTAGGTTTTCAAACCTACTTCACTAAGTATTTAAGCAAAACTCTAGGGCACGTTTTGAGAGACTTTACAATAGCTTAATTTGAGATCTAAAGGTTTATGCCTACTACTCATTCAAAGTCAATACTGGTGATCACTCACACACTCATTGAACCGGTGGATTCAAGTTGCTATGTTCTAGCTATCAAGTGTATTAGATTCAAATCTTCAATGGGACATTAAAGAGAATGGATTGGAGGTTCATCTTGTCACTGTAGATACCGTATTTTTTCCGACCTCAAATTTGGTTGGAAAACTGAGTTTTAAATCATGGGTCTCATCGGTTTATTTTGACATGACATTAAACATCTTTGAATTCTCTTCATTTTAATATCCAAAGACAAAAATCAGGTTTGAATTGATCGAACTGTTGTGGAAACGAGAAATTTGTCGATTTAGGGTTTCCCATCAAAATGTGTGTTATTCTTAAATTGACAATTGTTTCCTCTCCAGATGCATTAAAGATCAAATTTGACGTATTACTGGAGCTTACAGAATTGCTTTGTGAGCTATAGTTGGTAACTAATCTTGGCACATGCTCAGAATTATCATTTGATGTAGAAAGCTAGTAAGATTTATCAAGAAATGCTCGTCAATAGTTTTATTTTGGTCCGACAGTTCCATATTTATTTTAATTTGGTCCCATGACATTTATCTCTTGATGAATTTATCTAACTATCCTAACATTTTATTGAATGTGTTTAAGGTCAGGTGATTATTGGTAAGTGTCAAAAAAGGGATGCAATTGAATTAGTGAGAAATGGCTTATTGATACTTCTAGAGTATTCCCCAAAGTAACCAATTTTGGACATATCTGCTACCAGCTCATGCTTGGCTAGCACACAATTGATGGCAGCACACTATCCTTGCTTCACTACAATGCAGGACTCACATATACATTCCCACATATTCCTTGCCTCAGGGGAGAGACCAGGCTAATTGCAAAAATCCCTTGGAAAGCCATGGCTTGGGCATCCTCTCTGCCTCTCCCACATCTCTTCCCATCTCCCTTTTCCTCCTCCAACCCAAGAAAAGCATCCCAAAAACCCAACAAAATCACCCCAAAAACCTCAAAAGCTCACTGCAAGATACCCAGAAAATCAACCCAAAGACAATCTGAAAAACCCAAATAAACCCATTGAAAAACCTAGAAAATAAACCCAGAAAAATAACCCCTGGAACCCACAAAAAACCTGAAGACCAAAGAAACCAAAAAAGAAGCAGATTTTGAACATCAACAGAGAATCTACACAACCATGAGCTTCTTTTACTCATCTCTCTAATCATTTTTCCAGGTTTTTCTTTAGTTTGAATCTAACTTGTTTATTATGTTTTCATTGTAGCTTAACCCTAAACCCCAACGAGGGCGTCCATAAGCACAAGATCAGAATAAACAATAACAACAACAACAACCCTTAAGCATTAAAGTAAAAAGAAGAACAAAAAGGAAAAGTGGAGAGTACATCAACTGGTAGACCCGAAACCATCTCCCTTTCTCTGTTTCTTTCCTTTCATAATACCTCGTGTCTCTCACACACATATACATTCTGTGACTCTTTGCTTCACACACACACACATACATCATGTGGTTCTTGTTTACAATATCTTGCTCTATACATGTTACATGCTCACAAAGCCTTACAATACTGAGCATCCAAAAAGAGAACACTTGGCACACACCAACACAATATTTAGCACCTAACCCTTTGTCTGGTGCTATTCACGTGTACACACGCTACCTTTGGAGTTCACGTGCCACCATTGCCTAAGTGTTTGGTCTATCTAAGACGATCTTAGTCTCCACACCTCTATGTTGATAATCACGCGTTGTTCAAGGCACACTAGGCTTATAGATCAAGAAGTGGGTTTGGAGTTTTGAGAAAAGAGAGAATCGGACCCTATTGAGAATAATGAAGGTCTTGCACATCAAAGAAAGGTTCAAGTTGTGCTTCAAGCTGAAACACTTGCACATCAGAGCAAACCTAAGCCTGATGTAGAGAGTGGATGCACAACTCGAGCCTCACAGGTAGCTTGGGCTAGCAGAGAGTTAATGGACTTGATTGAAGCTGTGCCACTTCTTGAACAGTTCATCCATCTTGATGATGATATTAGATAGCTTAAGTAGTTGGTTAAGTGATTAGGCACTCCAAACAACATGTGTACATAGAAGTTGGTTGTAACTGTTTTTCCCTCTAAATTTCCCTACAAATCAGGGAGGTTTGTTACTCTGTTTTTGCTTCTTTCAACCTATATGTTAGAAATACTGGAAGATTGTATTGTATTTCTTAATGAAAAAATATACATCAGTGCCTTATATAGGAAGCATAAGTGTGCGGTACAAGTAAAGTGCAGTACAAGTATAAGTGTGCTGTACAAGTAAAATAATTGGGCCTAAAGGGCCTAAAGCTCATAACATAATATACATTAACAGCCCCCCTCAAACTCAAGGTGGATGTGAGACCAACTTGAGGTTGTTAACCAAATCACGAGTGCGTCCCTTAGGAAGTGACTTAGTGAAAATATCTGCAAGTTGATCTTTGGAGGAGACGGAGAAGAGCTTAAGAGCACCATGAACAAGATGATAACGGATAAAATGACAATCAATCTCAATGTGTTTAGTCCGTTCATGGAAGACATCATTATGAGCAATATGAATGGCGCTCTGGTTGTCACA
Organism: Quercus rubra; assembly: GCA_035136125.1. Classification (NCBI taxonomy): domain Eukaryota; kingdom Viridiplantae; phylum Streptophyta; class Magnoliopsida; order Fagales; family Fagaceae; genus Quercus; species Quercus rubra. The sequence goes on along the minus strand of CM068732.1, from coordinate 20,346,650 downwards.
GTAAAGGGGAGTAGCAGAGGATGTGGACACACCTAAATCCTTAAGAAGCCATCGAAGCCAAAGGAGCTCAGATGTGGTATCAGCAAGGGCACGATATTCTGCTTCAGTACTGGAGCGGGCCACAAAGGTTTGTTTCTTACTTCGCCAGGAAATTAAAGAAGAACCAAGGAGAAAGCAATAACCTGTAGTGGACCTGCGATCAGTGGGATCCCCTGCCCAATCAGCATCAGAGAATGCACGGAGCACAATAGGAGACTGAGCTGAGTAGAAAAGGCCATGGAAGAGAGTGCGTTTCAGGTATCGAAGAATGCGCAGAACAGCAGCATAGTGAGTAGATCGTGAAGCAGACAAATACTGGCTCACCTGATGAACAGCATAGGAGATGTCTGGTCGAGTAACTGTGAGATATACTAGGCTGCCAACCAAACGTCTGTAAAGAGAAGGATTAGACAATGGTTTCTTCCCCGAGGGTGTCAAATGCGCATTAAGCTCAACTAGAGTGTCAACCGTCTTGCTGTCAGTGAGTCCAGCTCGAGATAAAAGGTCAGAAGCATACTTAGCTTGAGTAACATAAAGACCATCTGTAGAATGAGTAATTTCAAGACCCAAGAAATAGCTGAGATGTCCAAGATCTTTCATCTCAAACTGCTGACTGAGAAAATCCTTGAGTTCTTGAATGCCACTGAGGTCATCACCAGTTATGATCATATCATCCACATATAGAAGAAGCAGAATGGTGCCTTTATCAGTACGACGAAGAAATAAGGCAGAATCATACGGACTAGCAGTGTAACCCAAGCGAAAGATAGTGGAGCTGAACTTGGCAAACCAAGCTCGTGGAGCTTGTTTAAGACCATAAAGTGCACGTCGAAGATGACAAACCTTGTTTGAGTCAACAGAGAGACCAGGAGGAGGTTGCATGTAGACTTCTTCACTCAACTCCCCATTAAGGAAAGCATTTTTAACATCCATCTGAAAAAAGGTCCCATTTACGAGCTGCAGCAACAGCTAAGAGGGCACGAACAGATGAGATACGAGCAACTGGAGCAAAGTTCTCTTCATAATCAACCCCATACTCCTGTGTAAAGCCTTTTGCAACAAGACGGGCCTTGTAGCGCTCAATGGACCCATCAGAGCGAGTCTTGATCTTATAGATCCACTTACAACCAATCACAGACTGTCCAGGAGGGAGAGTGACCAGATTCCAAGTATGGTTTTTGGTTAATGCATCAAGTTCCTCTTTCATTGCAATCTGCCATAAAGGGTCAGTGGAGGCCTCACGATAGGTTTGAGGCTCGTGAAGTGTAGCAAGGGCAGTATAACAATGATAGTCAAGTAGGTGTGTAGGAATGGATCTTACCCGTGTTAAGTGGCGAGGTGGAATGTCTTGAGGAGGATCTTCAGGCGAAGCAGGAGTAGGGGACCCAGGCTCTAAGTGGGGTAGCTCGTCATCAACCTATTCATCTTCAACCTGTCTAGGAGAAACATCAAAAGTATCTGGAGAAAGGTTCAAAGGAGGATCAAAAGTATTTGTAGAAGGAATAAGAGACTCATCTGGAAAGATTTCTAAAACAGAGGATGTAGTTAGGGAAGAATGAAAGTGAGAGAGTTCAACAAATAATCGGTGTTCCCAAAAGATAACATTACGAGAAACACGAAGACGATGAGAGACAGGATCATAACACCTATACCCTTTTTGAGTTTCGCCATAACCAAGGAAACAACAAAGTCTAGATCGCGGCTCAAGTTTGTTGTGTTCATGAGGCTGAAGAAGAACGAAACAAGCAGATCCAAAAGATCGAAGGTGATGATAGTCAGGAGATGACCCAAAGAGACGCTCATACGGAGTCTGATTATGGATGACAAGACTTGGAATACGATTAATCGTATGAACAGCATTAAGAGCAGCTTCACCCCAAAAAGGGGTAGGAACTTTGGCAGAAAGAAGAAGAGCACGAACAGTGTCAAGAATATGACGAAGTTTCCTTTCGGCTCGACCATTTTGCTGAGAGGTACCTGGACAAGTTAGATGATGTACAGTGCCATAGGAATGTAACAGAGCTTGAAACGCATATTGAGTATATTCAAGAGCATTATCAGAACGGAAAGTTTTGATACGTTTGGAGAATTGGGTTTCAACCATTTTTGCAAAGTTGCTATATATCGGTAAAATTTCAGAACGAGATTGCATAGGAAATATCCAACTATAACGAGAATAATCATCAATAAAAACAACAAAATACCGAGATCCACCAATACTAGCAACAGGAGAAGGTCCCCAAACATCAGAATGAATTAACTCAAAAATACTATTAGAAATGGATTCACTGTTATTAAAAGACAAAGCTAGCTGTTTTCCTAACTGACATGAAGTACAATCAAAATTGTCTTTGGACACAGAACCCAACGGACCCGTAGAAGCTAACTGTTGTACCCGAGAAGATGATGCATGACCAAGACGAGAATGCCAAAGTGCAAGAGATGGTAAGGAAGAAACGGCAGCAGCAGCAGCAGCAACAGAAACAGGAGCAACAGGTGGAAGATGAAGATTGTCCACGGGAAACATACGCCCAACTCTAGGGCCGGTCCCAAGCTCTTGTCCCGTCCTCGGATCCTGCACAATACACCCAGAATAGTCAAAAATAAGGCGATAACCTAATTCAGCTAATTGTCCCACAGAGCACAAATTATAGGATAGGTCAGGTACATGAAAGACTCCAGGAACAGAGAGGTTGGAAGTCGAAACAAAACCTAAACTATTTCCATGCATGGTGGAACCATCAGCTATATGAATATTTAGGGGGTGTGGTGCAGGGTCAAGTTTGGAGAATAAGGAGGAGTGAGGTGTCATGTGATTGCAACAGGCAGAATCGAAAAGCCAAATTTGAGACTTACTAGGTAGAACAGAGAGAGCAGTGGAAAGAAATGCATTACCAGCCATACGAACAGCCTGAGCTATGATCTCCTGTAGTTCAGTGGGGGAGAGGTTAATAGTGGATCCAGAAGACTGGGACTCAGCTGAAATGGAAGCCATTGGTGGAGTAGGCTCAATATTAGCAACAGCAGCAGTAGATTTGCTACGACGATAGCAAGTTTCAATGGTGTGGCCAGGACGCTTGCAATAGTTGCAGAACTTTTTGTTGGTCTGCTTACGACGATTGCTAGAGCTAGAGGAATCACCTGATTGCTGAGGTTGCTCTAAGGGTGGAGCAGAAGGTGTAATGGCCAAAACATTAAGCTTATTCTGAGCTTGAAGAGTTGCAAGACGAGCTTCTTCTCTAACCAACTCATTCACAGCAGTGTCAAGAGAGGGAGCAGGACTGCGATTCAGAAGCTGGCCTCGAATGGGTTCAAAGTCCTTGTGGAGGGACATCAGGAATTCATAGAGGCGAAATTCATCTCTGATGGAAGCATATTGTTGAGCATCCTTTGAGCATGCCCAAGTTGGATCAGAAGGTCAATTTGGTCCCAAATGAAGCGAAGCTGATCGTAGTAGTCATTGATGGATTGCCCTGGTTCTTGTCGGAGTTGATGCAATTCAACCACTAATTGATATTTCGTGGAGTCATGAGTAGTGGAGTACCTTTTAGCCAACATATCCCACGCTGACTTGGCATCATCAAAGCTGCCTAACAGGTTAGAGATGGAGGGAATGGAAGTGTTCCTAATCCATGTGAGGATCAGGTGGTTGTGACTATCCCATTCAATCATGCGACCAAGGAAGGCAGAATTTTCTTCAGTGGCTCCCTTGACAGGAACAATGAGTGCACCAGTACAATAATGCCAGAGCATGCGACCCTTAAGAAAACTGCGCATAGCTTGAGACCAAGATAAGTAATTCTTACACCCCTCCAACACAGTATTGATGGGGCGAGGAAGAAAAACATCCTTTTTATCCATAAAAAGACACAATATGCAAAAATAGACTGCAAAAATGAAATCTACGCGAAAAACTGGGTGAAGAACCTGGACTGAAAAAGTCAACCCCGGGTCAAACTCAACGGTCAAAGTCAACAGTCTGGTCAACGGTCAGGTCAACGATGACGTCAGCAGGTACCGTGGCAGATGACGTCAGCGGATGACGTGGCGATGACGTGGAAGATGATGTCACCTAGGGCTGATGTCAGCAAGGGATCACTGGCGCGTGGCAGCGCGTGGAGGCGCGTGGCGGCGCGTGGAGGAAGCTGGAGGCGCGTGACACTGACGCCGAAACTTCTGGTGGCACGTGGGGGCGCGTGAGAGGTCCGATGAAGACTAAATTTCACAGAAAGGTAGATCGGAGAGATTTCTTTCCGATGGTGTAATCTGTGGTCTGATCGGAGAAGCGGAAGCGGAGGTGGCGGCAGGCAGTGGTCTTTGATGTACTGAAGTCGCGGTGGAGGCAGTGGTGCTGCTCACAACAATGGCTGCAGATGACACCCAAGAAGACAAGACTGCTGAAGAGCGGCACACCAAAGGATTAGAGCAGTGGCTCTGATACCATGTTAGAAATACTGGAAGATTGTATTGTATTTCTTAATGAGAAAATATACATCAGTGCCTTATATAGGAGGCATAAGTGTGCGGTACAAGTAAAGTGCAGTACAAGTATAAGTGTGCTGTACAAGTAAAATAATTGGGCCTAAAGGGCCTAAAGCTCATAACATAATATACATTAACACTATATATGTATAGGTGTAGTGATATGTATTAAACTCAGTTACTTGTATTCTCTTTCAATCAATAAAATCTGAATTCTACATTAAAGACAGAATGTTCTAGAATTTTACAGACCCGCAGTTTAGTTATGGGGTTCGAATTATAAAGAGCTAGTGAGAAACCAAGAGGTGACACCACAGTGATGGTGGTGGTCGCTATTTGTCACGGATGAGTGTGGAGGCTCCACTTTATCTATATCTTTTAGATCAAAGAGTGATGTTTGAGATTAGGCCGAGGTGGTTAGGGTTTAGATCGGTTTGAGAAATACTGATTTTAAGGTTTGAAACCACTATCTGTGGTGGTGATGAGGATCAGAGATGGCGGAAGCTCCAACTTTGGCCATGAGAGCTTCAAAGGTTAAAAAAAACCTGGGTTTAGAGTGAGAGATAGAGAGCTTGGTGAGGATTATTTTGGAGGCTTAGGGTTGGACCACCGTTTATGGTGGCGTTGATGCTCAAAGATGGAGTTGGGTGGTCGGCCATAGAGGTTGTTGAGAGTGCTTTAGATATGAGAGAAAGGGAAGGTTCTAGAGAATAAGAGCATGTCTAGATAGCATGAAGACTGAGTGATATCACTCAGTTTTCATGATCCATCATCCAAACCGAGTGGGTCCCATGGATGACCATCTGTTTGGCTTAGTTTGAATCATTGTTTTCATGACTTAAATACTCAAAATTTTGGATTTGGATGATGGAAAATAAAAACAGGATTTTGGTGTTTTCAGTTTTTGCGAATTAAGTTTCAGTGGCATTTTTGTAAAATTAAACAAAGAATGGGACCCCACCCATATGACTTGTCCCATCATATAACGTCTCTCTCCAAAAATCAGTTTGGCATTCTCACTCCAACCCATTCTTCTCTTTGTCTCTTCTCCTTCTTCATTTTTTTTTTTCTTTTACCCAAAACTCTCTCTTCGCACTGACCCTTCATTGCTACTCCACAAGCCGCCACCACCACACCAGTCATCACCATCACGAGCAACCACCAAATCGGGCCTTCATTTTTTCTCTCTCTCTTTCCTCCCTTTGCCAGATCAGTTTCTCTCTTAGGCATTTTTTCTCTCTCTCATCCCTTTTGCCATATCATAACCATTATGAGCAACCACCACGAGCCACCGTGAGATCAGTTCAAGCTCAGCCCAAATCGGTTCATCTCTATGTCTAATTTCGTGATTTGGGTCTCCGATCTATGGATTCTGAGTTTGGGTTACTATATTTATGGTTTGGGTTTGCTATGCATTCTTTTGGATTTTTTTTGTATGGCATCAGAGAGAGAGAGAGAGAGCAAGACCAGACCTTTATGTTGGAAAGGAGAATAGGGGATTTGAGAAATGACGTAGGACTGAGTCCAGGTGAGATCTTGAGACACTTGGACCTCGAGATCGGAAGCTTCACTGGCGACATCAACTTTGTGGGATTTTTTTGCTCTGCATTGTTCTTCTTTTTTCTTTGAAGATATGTGATTTGGTTGTGGGTTTTCCTATGCATTCTTTTGGATTTTTTTTTTTTTTTTTTTTTTCGTGACTGTTGGTGGTGTTAATGGTAGTGGAATCTAGGTTTGTTGTTGGTGGTGGTGATGAAACTGGGTTTGGGTGTGGATTTCATGTTATTCATGTAGAGTCACCCGGGTAAGGGAAGAAGACAGTTGAAAAAGACTGATAGGTGGGCTCCACCATTTTGGCAAAAGGTGGACTTAAAAGTTGAGATATATGACTAGGTTTTGTTAACAAACAAAATTTTGGAGTTTTTAAGTGATAATGGGTTTTTGAGTTATAAGTTATGGGTTTTAAGTTTGAGTTATAAATACTGAGTTATGAAAACTAAGTCATGTCTAAACCAAACAGGCCCTAAGTTGCACGGATAAGGTTAGGGAGATTTAAGGAATGGGTCAAGCTTTATCACCCGATCCATGTGGCCTGGTTCCTACCTAGTCCGGTCTTAGGTCTTGGGCTTCAAGCCCAATCTATGGATGGCCTTAGGGCCATTTCACTAGCCCACAATCCTTGCACAATCTTTGCACCAGGGGCCCCCGCTTTCGTTTCAAACCCCCTTTTCATGTTTTAAATACTCTCAGCCCAAGCTATTTCAAAAAAGGGGACTCATGCATGTTTTTTCCTTTGTTTAATAAACTTCCATCTTATTTTTCCTTATTGCATGTTCACATATTTTTGCTATGCTTGCATTTTAATTCATTTTATCATGTTTGCTTCGAAATATGTATTTTCCCATATTTGCATATTAATTCACAAATTTCCAAAAATGATGTTTTAATCCCAAAACTTCCAAAAATCATGTTTTAATCCCAAAAATTCCCAAAATCATATTTTGACCCCGGTCTTCCTCAAAAATTGCTTTTTGACTCAGAACTTTCCAATATCCATACTTTGACCCCGGTTTTTCCACAAAATTACATTTTGACCCAAAAAATCCTAAATTACATTTTGGCCCAAATCATTATAAAATTGCAATAAAGCCCTCCATCTTTTCAAAATTACAAAGAGGCTCCTAAAACCCTTTGGAAGTTGTTTGAAGGCATTCAAGCCACTTCCAAGGTCTTTCAATCATCTTTAAATCCACACTTTTTTCTTTTCTTCATTTAAGAATATTTGCTTTACAACTTGTGTGATGGTCTATGCTTATAGCTTCAAGCTTACCTTTGGTTGATCTATATCTTTGTGTGTTCTGTGCTGTGCTTGCATGCTTAGATCTATGTTGGTTGCTATGCCATGTGCTACTTTAGCCCTTTTTGTCCCTTAATATCTCTTTTTCTTGCTTTTTGGCCCTTCTGTAAGGTGTAGATCTAGATCCTGTGGTCTAGGCCTACATATGCATGCCTAGGCCTATATTAAAGGGTTTGGATCATTTCCTTCACATGTCCATATTTTCTTGCTTATTTCTATGCTTTATCTCCATGTTGCCTCTCTAGATCTAGGCTTTACCATGCTTTGTGCCTTCTATGGGCTTGTGCTTGTGTGGTTGCATCCGTCCCTCCTAGGGCATGTTTGGATGTAACCACTTGTGAGATAAACCCCCGTGGTGTTGGTGCGCATGATTCACACCTTTCTCCACTCCATGTGATGTTGATATGCTTGCCTTGCTTGCTTTACGCCACTTGTTTGGCTTACTTTGCTTCTTTGCATATTTGCACACTTGCCTACATGTTTATGCACGAGTCTATGTGTCGTCCATACTCCAATCCAATGGAATTATGGACACTCAATCCAAACCTACATTTGTCCTCCTAGGACCACACCCATTCCAAAACTAAACCTCAAAGCCCAAAAAATTTAAAGCCTCGAAAGCTAATGCCAATAGTTTGTTTTCAAGTGCCAATGTCCTTAAATTATGATTTTACCAAAACAAAGGACTGTCTACCGACAGGCGTCGTGGGGTGCCTAACATCTTCCCCACACCCGCACGAAACCAAAATTTTGAACTCAAGAATCAAGATTTTTTACCCATCTACATTAGATTAGGAAAAACATCCTTTTTCTTAGCCTAGGATCAATAATAAAATCAAATAGAGTCAGGTGACCAATCACACCTTAGAAAAAAACCCAATGGTTGGTGGCGACTTCACTTACCCTTAGTAATATCCTTAAAATTGATTCATATTCTAATCACACGCCCGAGGTATGACACACCTCCTCCACATATAGGTGCACAAGCGTTGCCGCGATAAGTGGTCTAGCAGCCACGAGGCATCAATAATTGCAATTCACTATAAGCTAAGTCTATGGGATTCATAACTTAGTTCGGTAACTGAAGTTAAATTTATTATGAATATGGTTATTCTTGACTGTAATTCTCTACCTTATAGTGTAACTGTTACCTTAAGATTGATTAGGTCAAGTCTCCCCCAAGTTTTTCTTGCGAAAGTGGTTTGGTTTCATTGGTTTCCTAGGTCATCATAGCTTGTGTCATATTTATATTCTACTATGCATGATATTGATGCTTGTTTGATTAACTTAAGGCTTTCATAATAGATCAAATTAACAACTTGACTTAAAACTGGTTAATTTCTATTTTAACACAAGTCTAAACCTTACATATTAAATCATTTTTTTTGATTGGTGATGTTGTTTGTAAGGCTTATGTAGTAAAAAATTTAGTATCTTTAGCATCGCTCAAGTGAATTAGTCATAATAAAAGTAAGAATAACATGTTTTAAATAATAAAAAAAATCATAGTAGAGGATATTAATTGAATTGATGGTTATTAACAACAACAAACAAAGCTTTAGGTCCCAAATTTTTGGGTTTAGGTATAAATCCTCAACATATTGTTAGGGTCGGTCATATGTATTATTTCCCTCCATCTATTCTATCAACACCACATTCTATGTGATAGCCTTAATTGACATGTCTTTTATTAAACCTACCAATGTGATTTTGGACTTGCTCTACTCGTTTTCGTTCCTTCAATTTGGACAAACCTCACTCTTTCTTATTGGTACATTAGTCACTTTCCTCTGCACATGAACAAACTATCTTAAGCACTCTCTCTCTCATCTTTTCAACAATTGGGGTTACTCCTATTTTATGCAAATTCTTCATTTCAAGTCATATCTTTTCACTTATCCATCTTAGCATTCACATTTTAGATACATTCATTTTATGAATATTTTGCTTTTTAACAGTCCAACATTCAGTACCATAAAGCATAGCTAGTAGTACAACAGTTTTATAAAATTTTCTCTTTAAACTTAATGGGTATTTTATAATCGCACAATACTCTAATTTGTTTTTCCATTTCATCCAACCTACTCATATCCTATAATTCAAATTTGCTTAGATAATAAACTAAATATCATTTAAGTGGTACTTTAATCATTGGTTTTGAAACCCAAATTGTTTAATGAACCAGGAAAGGGAGAGGTTTAAGGTTTTTGAGATCGAATCGAGATTCAACCAAAGTCAAACTGTGATATATCATTTAATTTTTTAATATATTTGATACTTAAATTGGTTTATCATTATTAATTTTTCATTCTTGATCAAGAAGATGTGCGTGGGCCCAATGGTTTGCATGCTGGAGATGTTATTTCACTTGTTGGGAGCAAGTTCAAATCCTAC
>CM068732.1:17068896-17246761 GCA_035136125.1 Quercus rubra | reverse complement strand
AAAGACCAAACACTTGGCTGGCCATGCAATTACCAAATACCAAGCTCCATCTCAATTCTTCCTTGACTTTTCAAAACAACTAGAGCTTCCAAGAAACTCTCTTGCTCTCATTTTCCACGGGTCCACACACACAAATCAGAAATTTGCACCTTACTTTACTCCTTTTCCCTTAAGGAAAGAGCTGGAAAGCTCCTTGAGTCTTTCTCTTGATATAATTTTTTGGTCTTATCTTCTTCTCCTATAATTTCCAAGTTGATAAACTAAATTTGATTACAATCTAAATTCTTCATCTAATTTTTTTTTTTTTTTTTTTACATAAATTATATTAATACACGTCCAAAAACAGCAACATTATTCGTACTTTTTAGATTTTTCAAAAAAAAAACATAAATTATATCGTATATATACGTTACAATCAACTTAATATTATATATAAGTTAAAATCAACTTAAAATTTTAGCATTATTAGTTATTTTTTTTAGATTTTCAAAAAAAAATATATATAGATAGATATATTGTCTTTAGCAAGTAGGTACTAAAAAACTATTATAATTAAATATTTATATGTTAAATAACTAACCCAACTTTGTGGTTGATCAAAATTCTTAAATGAATGAGATTAACTTTTTACGACATAATTATCAAAATTCTTAAAATTAATGTCTCTTTTGATTAATGTAAATCTCTATATACTTTAAAAATTAAATGATTCATATCTTTATTTTGTAATACAAATAAAATTTAGAATTGACCTTAATTACTACAGTACTTTTTTTCCACGGTAAGCATGTGTCTTGCACGTGCTGCCCTAACTAGTTGTGTTTAAAATTATTTATTTATCTATTCATTAATCACATGTTTGATTGGACTATGTCACTATTTATACAATATTTCTTCTTTTTTCAAACAAAAAAAAAAAAATCTGTACTTTTTTACCCTTTAGAATTGTACTCTTGTGATTTTTTTTTAAGGCGTAAATGCACTTTTGGTCCCTACATTTTGGTCTGATTCTCGATTTGGTCCTGGAATTGATTTCGCTCCTAGGTCAGTCCCTAATTTCAAAAAATCGTTTTTATTTTGACCCCTGCCGTCAATCCAGTAACAGAAAAATCTGAGATGGCAAACGAAGTGTATAGGTGGCATGTTAGATGCTAACATAGTTAATAAATAACATTAATAAATACAACGTCAGCATCCATGTCGGCATTTTAATAAATAAAAAAGCCATCTCAGAAAATTAAAAAACAAATAACGAAATAAATTTTTTAAAACATCTTCTTTTCTTTTTTTTCCTTTTCATTATTTTTTCGGAAGAACATTGTTCTTCTTCTTCCCCAGGACAGGAACTTCATGCTTCATGTTCTTACCCAAATCAAACCCAAGAAATCAAACCCATAAACATCCAGTAAATCAAACCCAGTATGTAACAACCTAATCCAACTTTATAATTAAACCATGTGTTTAAGTGGTTAAGTATTATTAATATTTTAAGCCACTTACTTACTAACATTAATATAAGAGTATTTAATAAACATATTATTTTATAATGCCATTGAATAAGAATTGTAAAGATTATAAATAATTGAAATGACTATTTGTATTATAAATATACACTTAGTATGTACAAAACTATATTAAGTGGTTTCAGTTATTAGATATATAGTTGGTATTTTAATTAGGCATATGATGCATGAGATGTTGTAGTGGAAATTCCACCCACATGCAACCAATTGAAATTCAACAAATGTAAAGCCAAAGTTTCTTGCATGTTCACACTCTTAAACCCAAAGACCAAACACTTGGCTGGTCATGCAATTACCAAATACCAAGCTCCATCTCAATTCTTCCTTGACTTTTCAAAACAACTAGAGCTTCCAAGAAACTCTCTTGCTCTCATTTTCCACGGGTCCACACGCACAAATCAGAAATTTGCACCTTACTTTACTCCTTTTCTCTTAAGGAAAGAGCTAGGAAGCTCCCTTGAGTCTTTCTCTCGATATAATTTTTTTGTCTTATCTTCTTCTCCTAAAATTTCCAAGTTGATAAACTAAATTTGATTACAATCTAAATTCTTCATCTATTTTTTTTTTTACATAAATTATATTAATACACGTCCAAAAACAGCAACATTATTCGTACTTTTTAGATTTTTCAAAAACAAAAAAAACATAAATTATATCGTGTATATATATGTTACAATCAAATTATATGTTCTTCCTTGACTTTTCAAAACAACTAGAGCTTCCAAGAAACTCTCTTGCTCTCATTTTCCACGGGTCCACACACACAAATCAGAAATTTGCACCTTACTTTACTCCTTTTCCCTTAAGGAAAGAGCTGGAAAGCTCCCTTGAGTCTTTCTCTTGATATAATTTTTTTGGTCTTATCTTCTTCTCCTATAATTTCCAAGTTGATAAACTAAATTTGATTACAATCTAAATTCTTCATCTAATTTTTTTTTTTTTTTTTTACATAAATTATATTAATACACGTCCAAAAACAGCAACATTATTCGTACTTTTTAGATTTTTCAAAAAAAAAAACATAAATTATATCGTATATATACGTTACAATCAACTTAATATTATATATAAGTTAAAATCAACTTAAAATTTTAGCATTATTAGTTATTTTTTTTAGATTTTCAAAAAAAAATATATATAGATAGATATATTGTCTTTAGCAAGTAGGTACAAAAAAACTATTATAATTAAATATTTATATGTTAAATAACTAACCCAACTTTGTGGTTGATCAAAATTCTTAAATGAATGAGATTAACTTTTTACGACATAATTATCAAAATTCTTAAAATTAATGTCTCTTTTGATTAATGTAAATCTCTATATACTTTAAAAATTAAATGATTCATATCTTTATTTTGTAATACAAATAAAATTTAGAATTGACCTTAATTACTACAGTACTTTTTTTCCACGGTAAGCATGTGTCTTGCACGTGCTGCCCTAACTAGTTGTGTTTAAAATTATTTATTTATCTATTCATTAATCACATGTTTGATTGGACTATGTCACTATTTATACAATATTTCTTCTTTTTTCAAACAAAAAAAAAAAAATCTGTACTTTTTTACCCTTTAGAATTGTACTCTTGTAATTTTTTTTTAAGGCGTAAATGCACTTTTGGTCCCTACATTTTGGTCTGATTCTCGATTTTGTCCTGGAATTGATTTCGCTCCTAGGTCAGTCCCTAATTTCAAAAATCGTTTTTATTTTGACCCCTGCCGTCAATCCAGTAACAGAAAAATCTGAGATGGCAAACGAAGTGTATAGGTGGCATGTTAGATGCTAACATAGTTAATAAATAACATTAATAAATACAACGTCAGCATCCATGTCGGCATTTTAATAAATAAAAAAGCCATCTCAGAAAATTAAAAAACAAATAACGAAATAAATTTTTTAAAACATCTTCTTTTCTTTTTTTTCCTTTTCATTATTTTTCGGAAGAACATTGTTCTTCTTCTTCCCCAGGACATGAACTTCATGCTTCATGTTCTTCCCCAAATCAAACCCAAGAAATCAAACCCATAAACATCCAGTAAATCAAACCCAGTATGTAACAACCTAATCCAACTTTATAATTAAACCATGTGTTTAAGTGGTTAAGTATTATTAATATTTTAAGCCACTTACTTACTAACATTAATATAAGAGTATTTAATAAACATATTAATTTATAATGCCATTGAATAAGAATTGTAAAGATTATAAATAATTGAAATGACTATTTGTATTATAAATATATACTTAGTATGTACAAAACTATATTAAGTGGTTTCAGTTATTAGATATATAGTTGGTATTTTAATTAGGCATATGATGCATGAGATGTTGTAGTGGAAATTCCACCCACATGCAACCAATTGAAATTCAACAAATGTAAAGCCAAAGTTTCTTGCATGTTCACACTCTTAAACCCAAAGACCAAACACTTGGCTGGTCATGCAATTACCAAATACCAAGCTCCATCTCAATTCTTCCTTGACTTTTCAAAACAACTAGAGCTTCCAAGAAACTCTCTTGCTCTCATTTTCCACGGGTCCACACGCACAAATCAGAAATTTGCACCTTACTTTACTCCTTTTCTCTTAAGGAAAGAGCTAGGAAGCTCCCTTGAGTCTTTCTCTCGATATAATTTTTTTGTCTTATCTTCTTCTCCTAAAATTTCCAAGTTGATAAACTAAATTTGATTACAATCTAAATTCTTCATCTATTTTTTTTTTTACATAAATTATATTAATACACGTCCAAAAACAGCAACATTATTCGTACTTTTTAGATTTTTCAAAAACAAAAAAAACATAAATTATATCGTGTATATATATGTTACAATCAAATTATATGTTCTTCCTTGACTTTTCAAAACAACTAGAGCTTCCAAGAAACTCTCTTGCTCTCATTTTCCACGGGTCCACACACACAAATCAGAAATTTGCACCTTACTTTACTCCTTTTCCCTTAAGGAAAGAGCTGGAAAGCTCCCTTGAGTCTTTCTCTTGATATAATTTTTTTTGGTCTTATCTTCTTCTCCTATAATTTCCAAGTTGATAAACTAAATTTGATTACAATCTAAATTCTTCATCTAATTTTTTTTTTTACATAAATTATATTAATACACGTCCAAAAACAGCAATATTATTCGTACTTTTTAGATTTTTCAAAAAAAAAAACATAAATTATATCGTATATATACGTTACAATCAACTTAATATTATATATAAGTTAAAATCAACTTAAAATTTTAGCATTATTAGTTATTTTTTTTAGATTTTCAAAAAAATATATATATAGATAGATATATTGTCTTTAGCAAGTAGGTACTAAAAAACTATTATAATTAAATATTTATATGTTAAATAACTAACCCAACTTTGTGGTTGATCAAAATTCTTAAATGAATGAGATTAACTTTTTACGACATAATTATCAAAATTCTTAAAATTAATGTCTCTTTTGATTAATGTAAATCTCTATATACTTTAAAAATTAAATGATTCATATCTTTATTTTGTAATACAAATAAAATTTAGAATTGACCTTAATTACTACAGTACTTTTTTTCCACGGTAAGCATGTGTCTTGCACGTGCTGCCCTAACTAGTTGTGTTTAAAATTATTTATTTATCTATTCATTAATCACATGTTTGATTGGACTATGTCACTATTTATACAATATTTCTTCTTTTTTCAAACAAAAAAAAAAAATCTGTACTTTTTTACCCTTTAGAATTGTACTCTTGTGATTTTTTTTTAAGGCGTAAATGCACTTTTGGTCCCTACATTTTGGTCTGATTCTCGATTTGGTCCTGGAATTGATTTCGCTCCTAGGTCAGTCCCTAATTTCAAAAAATCGTTTTTATTTTGACCCCTGCCGTCAATCCAGTAACAGAAAAATCTGAGATGGCAAACGAAGTGTATAGGTGGCATGTTAGATGCTAACATAGTTAATAAATAACATTAATAAATACAACGTCAGCATCCATGTCGGCATTTTAATAAATAAAAAAGCCATCTCAGAAAATTAAAAAACAAATAACGAAATAAATTTTTTAAAACATCTTCTTTTCTTTTTTTTCCTTTTCATTATTTTTCGGAAGAACATTGTTCTTCTTCTTCCCCAGGACATGAACTTCATGCTTCATGTTCTTCCCCAAATCAAACCCAAGAAATCAAACCCATAAACATCCAGTAAATCAAACCCAGTATGTAACAACCTAATCCAACTTTATAATTAAACCATGTGTTTAAGTGGTTAAGTATTATTAATATTTTAAGCCACTTACTTACTAACATTAATATAAGAGTATTTAATAAACATATTAATTTATAATGCCATTGAATAAGAATTGTAAAGATTATAAATAATTGAAATGACTATTTGTATTATAAATATATACTTAGTATGTACAAAACTATATTAAGTGGTTTCAGTTATTAGATATATAGTTGGTATTTTAATTAGGCATATGATGCATGAGATGTTGTAGTGGAAATTCCACCCACATGCAACCAATTGAAATTCAACAAATGTAAAGCCAAAGTTTCTTGCATGTTCACACTCTTAAACCCAAAGACCAAACACTTGGCTGGTCATGCAATTACCAAATACCAAGCTCCATCTCAATTCTTCCTTGACTTTTCAAAACAACTAGAGCTTCCAAGAAACTCTCTTGCTCTCATTTTCCACGGGTCCACACGCACAAATCAGAAATTTGCACCTTACTTTACTCCTTTTCTCTTAAGGAAAGAGCTAGGAAGCTCCCTTGAGTCTTTCTCTCGATATAATTTTTTTGTCTTATCTTCTTCTCCTAAAATTTCCAAGTTGATAAACTAAATTTGATTACAATCTAAATTCTTCATCTATTTTTTTTTTACATAAATTATATTAATACACGTCCAAAAACAGCAACATTATTCGTACTTTTTAGATTTTTCAAAAACAAAAAAAACATAAATTATATCGTGTATATATATATATGTTACAATCAAATTATATGTTCTTCCTTGACTTTTCAAAACAACTAGAGCTTCCAAGAAACTCTCTTGCTCTCATTTTCCACGGGTCCACACACACAAATCAGAAATTTGCACCTTACTTTACTCCTTTTCCCTTAAGGAAAGAGCTGGAAAGCTCCCTTGAGTCTTTCTCTTGATATAATTTTTTTGGTCTTATCTTCTTCTCCTATAATTTCCAAGTTGATAAACTAAATTTGATTACAATCTAAATTCTTCATCTAATTTTTTTTTTTTTTTTTTACATAAATTATATTAATACACGTCCAAAAACAGCAATATTATTCGTACTTTTTAGATTTTTCAAAAAAAAAAACATAAATTATATCGTATATATACGTTACAATCAACTTAATATTATATATAAGTTAAAATCAACTTAAAATTTTAGCATTATTAGTTATTTTTTTTAGATTTTCAAAAAAATATATATATAGATAGATATATTGTCTTTAGCAAGTAGGTACTAAAAAACTATTATAATTAAATATTTATATGTTAAATAACTAACCCAACTTTGTGGTTGATCAAAATTCTTAAATGAATGAGATTAACTTTTTACGACATAATTATCAAAATTCTTAAAATTAATGTCTCTTTTGATTAATGTAAATCTCTATATACTTTAAAAATTAAATGATTCATATCTTTATTTTGTAATACAAATAAAATTTAGAATTGACCTTAATTACTACAGTACTTTTTTTCCACGGTAAGCATGTGTCTTGCACGTGCTGCCCTAACTAGTTGTGTTTAAAATTATTTATTTATCTATTCATTAATCACATGTTTGATTGGACTATGTCACTATTTATACAATATTTCTTCTTTTTTCAAACAAAAAAAAAAATCTGTACTTTTTTACCCTTTAGAATTGTACTCTTGTGATTTTTTTTTAAGGCGTAAATGCACTTTTGGTCCCTACATTTTGGTCTGATTCTCGATTTGGTCCTGGAATTGATTTCGCTCCTAGGTCAGTCCCTAATTTCAAAAAATCGTTTTTATTTTGACCCCTGCCGTCAATCCAGTAACAGAAAAATCTGAGATGGCAAACGAAGTGTATAGGTGGCATGTTAGATGCTAACATAGTTAATAAATAACATTAATAAATACAACGTCAGCATCCATGTCGGCATTTTAATAAATAAAAAAGCCATCTCAGAAAATTAAAAAACAAATAACGAAATAAATTTTTTAAAACATCTTCTTTTCTTTTTTTTCCTTTTCATTATTTTTCGGAAGAACATTGTTCTTCTTCTTCCCCAGGACAGGAACTTCATGCTTCATGTTCTTCCCCAAATCAAACCCAAGAAATCAAACCCATAAACATCCAGTAAATCAAACCCAGTATGTAACAACCTAATCCAACTTTATAATTAAACCATGTGTTTAAGTGGTTAAGTATTATTAATATTTTAAGCCACTTACTTACTAACATTAATATAAGAGTATTTAATAAACATATTATTTTATAATGCCATTGAATAAGAATTGTAAAGATTATAAATAATTGAAATGACTATTTGTATTATAAATATACACTTAGTATGTACAAAACTATATTAAGTGGTTTCAGTTATTAGATATATAGTTGGTATTTTAATTAGGCATATGATGCATGAGATGTTGTAGTGGAAATTCCACCCACATGCAACCAATTGAAATTCAACAAATGTAAAGCCAAAGTTTCTTGCATGTTCACACTCTTAAACCCAAAGACCAAACACTTGGCTGGCCATGCAATTACCAAATACCAAGCTCCATCTCAATTCTTCCTTGACTTTTCAAAACAACTAGAGCTTCCAAGAAACTCTCTTGCTCTCATTTTCCACGGGTCCACACGCACAAATCAGAAATTTGCACCTTACTTTACTCCTTTTCTCTTAAGGAAAGAGCTAGGAAGCTCCCTTGAGTCTTTCTCTCGATATAATTTTTTTGTCTTATCTTCTTCTCCTAAAATTTCCAAGTTGATAAACTAAATTTGATTACAATCTAAATTCTTCATCTATTTTTTTTTTTACATAAATTATATTAATACACGTCCAAAAACAGCAACATTATTCGTACTTTTTAGATTTTTCAAAAACAAAAAAAACATAAATTATATCGTGTATATATATATATGTTACAATCAAATTATATGTTCTTCCTTGACTTTTCAAAACAACTAGAGCTTCCAAGAAACTCTCTTGCTCTCATTTTCCACGGGTCCACACACACAAATCAGAAATTTGCACCTTACTTTACTCCTTTTCCCTTAAGGAAAGAGCTGGAAAGCTCCCTTGAGTCTTTCTCTTGATATAATTTTTTTGGTCTTATCTTCTTCTCCTATAATTTCCAAGTTGATAAACTAAATTTGATTACAATCTAAATTCTTCATCTAATTTTTTTTTTTACATAAATTATATTAATACACGTCCAAAAACAGCAATATTATTCGTACTTTTTAGATTTTTCAAAAAAAAAAACATAAATTATATCGTATATATACGTTACAATCAACTTAATATTATATATAAGTTAAAATCAACTTAAAATTTTAGCATTATTAGTTATTTTTTTTAGATTTTCAAAAAAATATATATATAGATAGATATATTGTCTTTAGCAAGTAGGTACTAAAAAACTATTATAATTAAATATTTATATGTTAAATAACTAACCCAACTTTGTGGTTGATCAAAATTCTTAAATGAATGAGATTAACTTTTTACGACATAATTATCAAAATTCTTAAAATTAATGTCTCTTTTGATTAATGTAAATCTCTATATACTTTAAAAATTAAATGATTCATATCTTTATTTTGTAATACAAATAAAATTTAGAATTGACCTTAATTACTACAGTACTTTTTTTCCACGGTAAGCATGTGTCTTGCACGTGCTGCCCTAACTAGTTGTGTTTAAAATTATTTATTTATCTATTCATTAATCACATGTTTGATTGGACTATGTCACTATTTATACAATATTTCTTCTTTTTTCAAACAAAAAAAAAAAATCTGTACTTTTTTACCCTTTAGAATTGTACTCTTGTGATTTTTTTTTAAGGCGTAAATGCACTTTTGGTCCCTACATTTTGGTCTGATTCTCGATTTGGTCCTGGAATTGATTTCGCTCCTAGGTCAGTCCCTAATTTCAAAAAATCGTTTTTATTTTGACCCCTGCCGTCAATCCAGTAACAGAAAAATCTGAGATGGCAAACGAAGTGTATAGGTGGCATGTTAGATGCTAACATAGTTAATAAATAACATTAATAAATACAACGTCAGCATCCATGTCGGCATTTTAATAAATAAAAAAGCCATCTCAGAAAATTAAAAAACAAATAACGAAATAAATTTTTTAAAACATCTTCTTTTCTTTTTTTTCCTTTTCATTATTTTTCGGAAGAACATTGTTCTTCTTCTTCCCTAGGACAGGAACTTCATGCTTCATGTTCTTCCCCAAACCAAACCCAAGAAATCAAACCCATAAACATCCAGTAAATCAAACCCAGTATGTAACAACCTAATCCAACTTTATAATTAAACCATGTGTTTAAGTGGTTAAGTATTATTAATATTTTAAGCCACTTACTTACTAACATTAATATAAGAGTATTTAATAAACATATTATTTTATAATGCCATTGAATAAGAATTGTAAAGATTATAAATAATTGAAATGACTATTTGTATTATAAATATATACTTAGTATGTACAAAACTATATTAAGTGGTTTCAGTTATTAGATATATAGTTGGTATTTTAATTAGGCATATGATGCATGAGATGTTGTAGTGGAAATTCCACCCACATGCAACCAATTGAAATTCAACAAATGTAAAGCCAAAGTTTCTTGCATGTTCACACTCTTAAACCCAAAGACCAAACACTTGGCTGGCCATGCAATTACCAAATACCAAGCTCCATCTCAATTCTTCCTTGACTTTTCAAAACAACTAGAGCTTCCAAGAAACTCTCTTGCTCTCATTTTCCACGGGTCCACACGCACAAATCAGAAATTTGCACCTTACTTTACTCCTTTTCTCTTAAGGAAAGAGCTAGGAAGCTCCCTTGAGTCTTTCTCTCGATATAATTTTTTTGTCTTATCTTCTTCTCCTAAAATTTCCAAGTTGATAAACTAAATTTGATTACAATCTAAATTCTTCATCTATTTTTTTTTTTACATAAATTATATTAATACACGTCCAAAAACAGCAACATTATTCGTACTTTTTAGATTTTTCAAAAACAAAAAAAACATAAATTATATCGTGTATATATATATATGTTACAATCAACTTAATATTATATATAAGTTAAAATCAACTTAAAATTTTAGCATTATTAGTTCATATTTTTTAGATTTTCAAAAAAAAAAATATATAGATATAATATTTTGTTCTTATTTTCTTTTCTTATAATTTATACTTCCACAAATTAGACTGACATTAGACTTTTTGTTCATATCAACTTCTTCAATGTAGATTGTATATATATCAAATAATTCATAATAAATACCCACTTTATGATTTTTTTTTCTTCTCTTCTTCTACCTATAACCTTATAGGCATGTATTTGTTTACACTAATTTTTTATATATTTGTTTACTCTAATTTCTTTCATCAAATTGAATAGATTTTTTGTCGTTTGTTTAACCTAAATTTATTTAGTTTTATCTGATTCATAGGGTTAGGATTTGAGAATCAATTATTAATAAATTTGATGATAAATTGTTACATCTATTTTATTATTTAATTTTACTTAAACTCGAAAATGTTTTCCTATTTTGTTTAGTTTATATATGATTCTTAATTAAGCCGTGCATCACACAGGCATAATACCAATGTACTATAAAACCAAAGTTTTTGACTTTTCATTGACCTCATGAGAGTCTGCCACATATATAAGCTTTGAAACTCCCACAATTTTCCACATTATTATTATTATTTGATAAATATTATTATTATTATTATTATTATTATTATTATTATTATTATTATTAATTTAGTTTTGGTTTAATAAAGCTCCAATCCCTCGATATATATGATCCCTCCACAAACCCCTGAGTTGCCATAGCTAACTGAAGGCCGCCGTACGTTGTCATCATAATCGACTCTCCTTATTCAGGTTAGGGTTTTTCGGTCAAATTTTTTTTATAAATTTTTTTAACTGTATATTTGTTAATGGCTTTGTGTACTTGTCTTTGTTAATTTTTTACTGTGAGGGAAATAATGTTATTATAGCGGATCATTAATTTATTTTTAAATAGCAAAGTCCCATTTGGAGTTTTTTTAAAGATAGATCAAGAGTGTTGCATATTGAACATATTCAATTCCATGCGCATTAACTATTGCTATTATTTTATAATAATGACGTTTTCTTATGATCTATAAGTTTTTTTTACGCAATGCAAATAGTTGAATATGTCATCATTTTTTAATGAATGTTTTATGCTTTATTATTTATATTAGTTTGAAATATTATCTTTTGACCATTGTACATATATACACTTAACTAACAAAGTTTCTATTTCTCAAAAAAAAAAAAAAAAAAAAAAAAAAAAAACTAACAAAGTTTCTGGGTAAAGTCACTAATTTGTTATCATATTTTAAATGAAATATGTAAATATTGTTTTGTGCTATAAGGTATATCTACATGTTCACTAAATTGAATTTAGTTAACGAATATTTTCAAAAAAAAAAAAAAAAAATTAGTTAATGAATTGTTTTAGGTCACCATGCTTGCCGTTTGGACAGATAGATAAATGGTTTAGAGACACCTATACCAAAAGCTTGGTAGAAAATATGCATATCTAGATGTGATTCCATCTTAAATTTGATGTCTAGTAGGCTTAAGTCTGTTTGTCAGGTCGTCTCCCATGTTGTGAAAGTCTATCAATTGTTTTTGTGGAATGAATAGCATGGTAAAAGCATAATTAGTGTGCCTTCTTCATTATAAAAAAAGACACAATATGGTTCTTTCTCAAAATATATTTATTTTTGTTTTGTCTTATAAATAAGTTTATTCACAAATTATATTTGAGATGAAAGTTTTATATATGATCAATTTTTTTATATATTTATTCAACCTTTATTTTGAAGTAGAATTATTGACTTTCATTTATTTTTAACTAATTGTAGTATTGAACAAAGTGATTTTTTTTTTTATAATGTGAAGATATTTAACATTTGCTAACTATTAAGTACATCGCACGGGTTAGCAACTAATTATTACTTATTTTTGAGTAAATATTAGAGGACTAAACAATCCAGTCTAACAATAGGCATGCAACGAGGGTTGTGCTAGGATATACTGGACTTGATTGGTCCAATATTGTTTTGCCATCTGGGTCTTAGAAACCTGGAGACAATACCGTGGTTGTGTTCATAGCTAAATCCAAAGTCCAGGCAAAAGTATCCAACGAATGTAGATTTCAAAATTAGATACCCAACAAACTGATGTGAAATTGCTCTAAGACCAATGGGCCATGGACTCCCATAAAATTTTGAAAACATTTTGAGCCCATTTGAAAATGTGTATTATATATATAATTTGAAATTTTGGATCCTATAATTTACAAATAATCCTCCTTAGTTTGAAAACTATACCCCAATTTGAAAGTTGACCCAAAGAACCAAATAAATAAATAAATAAAATCATTAGTTAGCCATCTAACCATAATTGTGTTGGAATAACGCTTTGATTGTTTGTTGTTTGTGACAAAGTTAAAAGTTCTGGATTTAGGAGCTATTGTGATGTTTGACTTCACCCCAAAGATTGCTTAGTTGCAATTTCGTCTTCTTCTTCTTTTCTGTTTTATTGATTGTGTATTTTTTTTAGTTAAAAGAATATTTAAAATGCAATAAGATAAGCCATATGGAATTTGTACGTAGGCATAATAATTCATTCAAAGTTAATGCATTTAAGAATCGAAACAAAGTCATGGATGAAAAAGAAGAAAGAATTTTTTTCCTTATTTATAGAGAGAATTATTTCAACTCTCTTCGTAAGGTTACTATGAGATCATGTGAGGACTTGATGACATACAACTTGTTTCATCCACCCACCAAAGAGCTTATCAAAAATTAATAAATGATTGAAAGTGGTACTATAGTCACTATAGTAACACCATTTTGTAAGGCACACAACATAGATGTTAAGAGATGAGGTTAAGCTTGACCTCAACAAGATGACTTTATAATTGGGCACCATTATTAAGTATATATTTTATGTTGAAATGAATTCTCAATTACATGCACTAAATTGTCAGTTTAGTTAATGTTTATTCTAATCTTAGCTTTGGATCATTGAGAATTTGAGAGGCACATGAATCATTTAGAATTGTTGATATTTGTTTGTTCGTTGCGAGCTAGACTACTTTACAAATCATGAAATAACTACCATTAAAAATGGGACTTTATTCTCTGGAAAAAGTTTCATTGTAATTGTTTGTTTGTTGCCTCTCATTTGGTGTAAGTAAGGTTGAAGTCTAAATAAAGTTGTTCACGGTGCAAGTTTAAGAATTTTGGCCGAGCAATGAAGATTAGTTGAACAAAATCAAGTGTATTCAAAAAGTTGTTGGGCTGAATGTTTCGCCTAATGTTCACCCAACACTTGATTGAGCAAACTTGTTAAGGAAAACTATTGACTTGGGCTTTCACATGCCTTTCTAGCTTCTCAATCCTTAAACCCTACACCACATTATATGAACAAATTATAATCCTACTATAAAAAGAGATAAATGAACAAAGAATCCCTTGAGAAAACCTTGCCAAAGCCACGAAATCTTTCAACTTTTCTAATTGCTATATTCTTGAAAGGAATTTTACCACTCAAAACAAAGATCACTTACCATGTGTTGGAGTAATGATTTGAAGCCCATAGAGACATGCAAAATCTTTAAAGATTTAACTTTCAGCATTGGATAACTATGAAGATTTGAGACTAGAGTCAACAATTGCAAGCAAGAGCAAGTAACTTGGTTATGGTGTCTCTTTAAATGTTCAAGAAGCCTTGAAAATAAATCTATATGACAACAATCTTCATAGTGGATTTGATGTAGTATTGGCCCCAAAGTGTTTTCCCAATTTGGTTTTCACTTCATGATCAATTCCTTGTCTTAGTGTGTGTGAGTTGTTTTGTGATTGTTGTTTATTTCCTTTTTTTTATATTGTACTAGAAATTGGTTAATTAACTGCCTAGACATATTAATTATATAATTAATAAATTGGTAGTAAGCCAACTTAGGGATCTACTAAACAATGTCTTTTCATAAATATATAATGTAGTTTGCGTTTGAGATTTAAAAATTTGTTAAATATGTTTAATTATATCAATTACTAGTTAAGGAATAGAAACTCAATAGTCTATCAACTTATTTATAGAGTTATACTTGTTATCTCTCCTTTAGTTGCTATTTGCAATTACAAATATAGTATTTTCAACCATAATTATTGAAAAAACTAGGTTTCGAAACAAAATTGAAGATGATTTTTAAAGAATTTTTTAATTTTTCATATTGAAATTATTGCAAAATTTAGTATAAAATCAATTTTATTTATATATAGTTTTCAAGATTTTTTAAAAAAACCCCGAGTTTCATTTATAGATCATACAAAATTTTTTGGTTGAAATATATTAAAAAATAGCTGCTTTGTATCTATTCTTTTGTTAAAATTGTAATAAAACAAATCAATAGCCTTCTAGAAATGATTTTCTGGGAGAGTGTAAGGGAGTAAAAAGTGAAAAATATAGATTCTAATTTTGATTAGCATCTAGAAATTTATTTTTAATCTTATACTACATGAGAAATGAAAGAAATGCACATGTTAAGGAGAGCTTGGAACACCTCGTCATTGGAAAGAAATTAAAAAAAAAAATTTATTTAACTCAAAACAGGTGCTGTTTAATAGAGCTATGAAGTTTGTGTTTTTTTTTTTTTTTTGGGCTGAATGAGTTATGAATTTTGTGTTGAAAATTTTAGAACTGACCTATTAATACTGAAAGCATATGCACCAAAAATTTTAGAACTGTGAAATTAATACAAGAAATTGATAATACCATTTGATAACAATAAATTTCGAAATATGAAATCCACATATATATATAATCATATATCATAATTTTTTTTCCCAAAATGGTCGTTCTTAACTCAAACAATGAGCATTTTAGAGTTGTATTACTTGAAGGCTACTAGTATATTGGTGGTGGTGACAATCATGATAACAACAACAATGCTAAGTGGGATTGAGGTGTACAGTGATGGTAATGCATTAGTGCCCACAATAACAATATAAGTTTGTAACAATTGTGATGGTGTTGTCGACAAGTTGGTGGTGCTTTGCAGTAACAATTGTCACGACCACAATAACAGTAGTATGATACACATGAAGATCACGATGGTTGTAGCTAGTGATATTGAGTCATTGATCATTATGGTGGTGGAAATAGTAATCACGGTTGGTAATTGATGGTAATGATAAAATGATATCGATATTGCTCATGTTGTTTGTGATTCAAAAAGAAAAAGAAAATATTAAAACAATCCAGAGGGTTGTGAGATTAATCACTAGGGGATATAAACACCCACTAAATTAGCATTTCCATAGAGTTAGGTTGCAAGTGGTTGGTGATTGAATAAATTAACTGTTAAGCATTGTCTAACATATTAAAGTATTAAAATTAATTTTAAGATTTTAGTTGTCATTCGTTTTCATACTCCACAAATATGCTTCCTGTATATATTGATACCTTGTAGATGTATAATTATCCTCAAATTTCATCAAATAAAAGTCTCTAGATTAAAATACAATGCTTTAAGAAAACAAAAAGAATCAAGAAAGTGTAAAGATAATAGATTTCAAGGAATTTAGTTTCCTTTGTTTCAAAATATGTAATCATTTTATGATCATTACATTATCCCTTAATCATATCAATGGCCTTAGTAGTAATCTTATGAAAGAGAGTTACTGGGGTTATACTTTGCATGAGGCAAAATTGATGAGACTGGAACTAACTAGCATATTAAGATCATATAGAAACTACCCCAGAAGAAAAAAAGCCTAAATGTTATTATGTCCTTAAGAACTTGAAGCTGCCTAAAAATAAATTAAACCTAAAACTTTGAAATTAAGATTTGGTTACACCAATCAATCATATGCTTAGAAGACGAAAAAAGTCAGCATTGGCTGAATCAATCTCCTGAGAATAATTTTTTAAAATGCCTCCTGAATGTTTTTCATTTAAGATCATTGTTCTCCCAAAATCATAAAAATGACCTTGCCGTCTTGTTTCCAAACTATGTACTAGAGTACAAAGTGTCATAACTTGGACACATTTTAGGTTAGACACCGCCTAAGACTAACATATATAACGCCAACACATTGTAATGGTTTTTACTTTTTAGGTTTGCTTCACTTCAATGGAAACTCCCATTAATGGCATGTAACAAACTCCAGCAAGCAACCCACCAACCATTGTTCCCCTTTGGAAGATTAAGACAAATGATTAAATGAAGAAGAGATATTGTGAGAAATGGTGACGTTTCAGCTACATGGCTTACAGTGAGAATCCATAAAGATCTTATGGAGTTTAGCTAAATGGAGCTTCCAAACAAAAGCTGGTTTGATGACAATCCCCAACAACCATACAAATTAGAAACATCAAACGTTTGTTGCTTTTCTTTCCAGTCCAATCCACAAACCTTATCTAATAAAGGCTTACACACCACCCACACAAGCACACACACAAGCATGTCTATGTATACATAGTTATATACATACATACATGTGTATTTATACATATAATAGAGAGAGAGAGAGAGAGAGAGAGTCAAGGTCTTTGAAGAAGGTAGAAGAAATTAGGCAGTGACATTACATTCAAGGAAGGAAGTAAAAGAAATAAGGCAGTGGCATAGCATTCATGGCGTAGAAAAGTTGTGCTTCCTTAGGAATTTATACCTACTCTAGCCAATAATTACTTAGGAGATTATACATCATTACATTATTGATGTTTTCTTCCTAATAGAACTTTACAAACACATGCCAAGAAAATTGACTGTGATTACTTATGAAGATATACTTGTCTTAGTCAATGATTAATTAGACCATATAAGACTAAAGATCATTACAAATCTGATATTTTCTTCCAAATAGAACTTCACATTGCACTTGCCAAGAAAATAAATGAACCTAGGACCACGAAGAGAGAGAGAGAGAGGGTATCAAGGATAAAACCTTGTCATCTACTTTGACCTAGAAAAAATAAAAGTTGGTCCCAATGATAATGTTTAAAATTATAAATTCACATCAAATGTTGAAATGTTGAGCCATTTGATCAACCTATATGAGAGAGAATAAATACATATATAGTGTTTTGCCGGCTATTACTCAAGAAACCAGAAAAGTTGTCGAGGGCCTGTATGTTGTGGTTCCTAATGTTCAAAGTAAAACTGTAAAAGGCGTAATAATAAGAGAACCTCAACCTATTTCTCAAAATGATAATTCCTTCAATTTCCTTGTACATGGAGATATTTACAATTGAGTTCCTCAAACTGTGATGCAAATGAAAACACAGAAGGGCCTCTTAATCTCCAAAGATTCCATGTCTTCATTGATATATAATTTTAAAGCCTTAAGTCATTTCTGACTTTCTATACAATATATAATTAATCTGTTCCCCCAGGCATTTGCTTAATCTTTACAAATCATACCAGTTCCTGGGGCCTATCTCATATATAAGCTCTTAAATTTTTAACAATAAAGAAAGCTAAAAAAAAAAAAAAAAAAGTTACAGATACAAATCCCAAAAAAGAAAAATATATAACTGATTCAAATTGCACAAAGTTTTTTTCATTTTTTAAATTCTTGAGAGGTATATGCAAGTGAGGATTCAATCCCAATTCATGACAAAAGAAAATATATAATTATGAATAGATGAGAAATAATATGAGTGTAAAAAAATGTCTATACAATATAATTTGGAAAAATCACATTAAAATACCCAAAAACTGTCACTCAAAATCCTAACATCTCTCACCATCTTATGAGATCTCCCAAATTATAGATACAAAAGAAGAACACAAATTTCATAATATATATAAAAAAATACTACAAAAGAAGTTTGCAAACATATTGGCATAGAGAGTAAATCATGGAATAATTATACCCAGATGAGTGAAAATCAAATGAAAGAAAATAAGTTACCTTTCTAGTCTTTCTAGATGAAAGAAACCCTAATGGGCATCTTGAAAGTGAACCAGAAGACAGAATTAGGGTCTCTGGTGATTAGGGTTTTCTCATGCTTCCAGCAACAGGTGAAACTGCCACATGATCTATTCTTTCCAAGATATATACATATATATAGGGTTTCTGAGGAAAGCTCAGATCATGCTGGCAGCTTCAACTGCTAGTGGTGCACGACAGCACCACTGTTATATGCACTATCACTGTGTTGTAGCGTATAGTCTCATAGATCCTCTTTTTCTTTATCAATTTTCTTCTCCAATTGCTTCTGCTTCTTGTGGTGGAAGACTTGATAGATAAGAAAGGATGAGAGGATATAAATAGATAGAGGAATTATAAAGGAGTTGCAGTTCTACTATCTTCAGGTATACTCTTGCTAGTTCCAAACTCATTATATATTTTTGTCTCATGTGAAAATGGTTCAACAAAATATATAAGGTAATAGTTGGTCTAACTGTCTGAGTTGTCTGACATTTCTGTCAATAATATATATATAATAACAACAACAACAAGGGCATATTACATATTGTTTGCCAGTGAATGTGATAGAGGCATGTGGTTTCAAATATATTAATTTGAGATGTTAATTTGCTCATATGAGTTCTTTTTCTATAATTATACCAATAAAATACAATAGTGCATTTAACAATTACAAAAATTTGCAGATAGGTAAAATTAATATTATTTTCCTAATTTTTTTTTTGGAATCTTATTTTGCATAATCATAGATAAGTAAAATGTCACTTTTCTACATCACAACTGGTAATGAGCCTTTTTTTTTTTTTTTGAGACATGATTTGTATGTGCAAGTTTTGACAGATTATGATGGATGCTAACAGAATAAACCTCAGATGCCACTTTTTATGCCTTTGCAAATAGAATTCAGGTGGGCAAAATACTTATGGTTAACCCTAATGATAAACATAGAAGTGGCAGCAATAGTAGTAGCATTGAATAAAATAGAGTTTGCAATTCCAATTTTGATTCACAAGATATCTTAGGTATATATCCTAAATCTCAACTGTTAAGTAGCAATATTAATTGGGATTCTTCTCCAACCCAATGGGCTTGCACACTAACATCGATAAATTGATAGTTAAAATAGCAAGAGAGGAAGAAACAAATCATGGTTCTTCTAATAAAGAAAACCAAAGTATTATATCTCCCAGTTAAATGTGCCCTGATAGACTAATCAGGAAATACTAGTTTAAAACTCTATCTTTACCTATGCTTTTCTTTTTAGAAGACTCTTCTCCTATCCATTTGAGTTCATTCTTTAAAAAAAATGATAATATATATAATTATATAAAAGCTAAATATTAAAAAAAAAATGTTAACTGATAAGAGAAAAGATTAGATTTAGTGCACTAGACCTAAGCCAACTCAACTTATAAGCTATCACATACATAACAAGAAATTTATATATTTGAATTATAGTTTAGTGATCAATATTCCATTATCCTACTAGATTTTTACTTTGTCTACATTAATTACTATAGAAAGAGTAGGATTTTAGTCTCATTAATTACTAAATTCGTCAAAAAAAATTATATTATTAATTTGTTAAAACTGAAAGGACAAAATTGTAAAAGCAAAAATAAAAATCCTTAAATTTAGGAAAATGAGAGAGAGAGAGAGAGAGAGAGAGAGAGAGAGAGAGAGAGAGAGAGAGAGAGAGAAGTGGCAAGGTGGCTATTTCTTAAAATGTAACTAAATGTAATGTAATGTGAAAAACATTATTAGAGATGACATGGTATAAAACAGGCAAAAAGATGGATGCGTGTGGTCCCTAAGGAAGCATATTGAATATTGTCACGCCTGCGCCACCACATGCAGACAGCTTAGTGAGAGTTTCTATATTTCCTAAGAGCCTTTTACAACTTTATAAGTTGGATAGATGACCCTTTCTTTCATATATATGCCAACTCTCTCTCTCTCTCTCTCTCTCTCTCTCACATTGGGTGCTTTGTAAGGTAAGCATCAACCATGAACCAAAAAGAGTATAAAACGCAAAAGTGTATAAAGGGGACCATTTTGCATGGTTCCACAGGTGTTGCATAATTAAGCTTCACACTAAGGAAAGAAAAAGCTTTTCATTACCAATTCACCCATTGAAATGAACCTTAATTTCCCCCAACTCTCTCTTTCTCTCTCTATTAATTAGGCACACAAAACAATAATCTATCAGAGCATTTACTACATTTTTTTTATAGTGATATTAATATATAAACCACCTTTAGTTTTCTTAAGTGATGATGGTAACATTTTTTATTTATAATTAAACCAAAGAAGCCATTAATTAGTAAATAAACATGTTTACAACTATAGGCATTTGATTGGCACCAGACATACACAGAAAAGCAATTATATATCATAGACCAATTGTCACATGATTAGGTATAGCATTTGGAGCATTAGTCTGTAATCCATCTGACTTTCCCAATTATAAGAAAATCATGCATATATTTTTGTCAAAGTTGTTGAGATTTGTACCCTCTCGTTTACTTTTCATAATTGTTTTTCTAAATTGGATTGTGTAGCTATATGGACTTATATAGGAGGACATTGTAGGAAGCATTTGTTGGAAAGTGACCGCATCGATAGTGCTTCCCACATATAGATTTTTCTAAAGAAAATGAATGGTTTACGCATGCACACATTTTGGATTTTTTAAAAGACTGTATTCAAAAGCTTGACTGCTTGGTTTTAGTTACCGCAAGTGCAGTCTACTGAGACTAGCCTATAAGAATTGATATATAAACTCACCTATACCAACTAGGTTTGGCTCTCGAGAGAATTTGCTTGTGGAGTACTGATGGATAAAGAGAAGCATTAGCTAGCCAAACCACAATTTGGTAGCCATACTTGTTTAAAAAGTCATATGGTTTTTCAGTTTTTTAAGGTATTGGGGTTTTAGAGCCTTTCTTCCATCCTTAATCACAATCTAAAGAAAAATACTTTCAGGATTAATTAAGCTAAAGTGGAAACTAGAGGAAGAATTGCTACTTATATAGTGTGTGTTTGGCATTGCCTTAAAAAACCAGCATTTTTTATTATTTAGTTTATTTTTTCTACTATTCATGGGTTTTATTGTACTTTTTGCTATTCATGGGTCCCACTATACTATTTCAACTACCTTTTAACTTTATCTACAATATTTTCAGTAAAAAAAATTTCAATTTAACCTAAATAAGTTGTTTCCAAACAAACATTTAATATGAGTATACTATTAGAAAAATGCATAGTTAATTTTCTCATCAAATGGTAACAGTAGCTAATTAGGGAATGAGAAAACTTATTAATCGTGTTCTAATAACTTTATGTGGGGAAAACAATATTGAAGGAGGAAGTCATTGTTGAAATCACTACATCTGAGATGACCAACCTAGTGTTTGTTTGGAGGTGCTCTAAAGGTTTAAGTAAAAAAAAATAGAGTGACGAGGGAACAAGTTTGCAAAGTGTCTGTGTCTTTGAATTTTCCATACCTTTGTTAGAACCAAGTTTAGTAAAATTGTAAAAATGTAATTTGAATTATCAAATTGAAATATCAAGCTACGACGAGAGATATTTTGGAACTAGAGTAAGGCACAAGATAATCAATAATTAATTATGTTTGAATTCTAAGAAGAATTAATTTTAACTAGTCATGTGTCAAAATTTTATTGGTTAAGTTTAAAGACAAATATTTCTTTGAGTTTGTAGGGTAATTCTAATGGATAATGTTTATTTTATAATATTTAGTTAATTATCTTTCTAAAAATTAATGATTAATTGAAATCTAAAATCTTAATGATCCCTCAGGATAATCTAATTGAAAGGTATTTTCATCAAACACATCGAGTTATAAAATCACTGAAAACACGTTATAGTTCATTTCCAAGCACCAATTAAGCACCAAGCTCCATATTCATCCAAGTTTCCAGAAATTTATCACCCAAACTACCACCGACTCCTTAAGATAGTAAAACTAAAGACATCTTTGCACATGATCAATAAAGTCTGAAGAAGTCGGACAAAAAAATTCCACCAAATCAACAGACAATGTTGTGATCTTGAACACTCTTTTCGTCCCAAGACTATGGATTATCACACATCAATCTTGCATATTCATTTTTTAATGTCATCACACATCATCTTATCGTGTCACATTTCACCATATCATATAAGTATTCAGCCCAAATGAACAAATGAAAACATGTTATTTGCACCCATACTCAAAAAAAAAAAAAAAAAACTAATAATAATAAAAAAAATAAAAAGAGCGAAAATTTAAAAAATGGCTAAAAAGTTATATCTGTATGCACTACTTGAAATGGTGTCACTCCTTCCTCACTTGCCAATCCTTGATCTATTTCCCTCTCTTCAAATGAGGGAGTTACACATTCATGATGAATATGCCAACTCCATGAACATGCATGAATCATGCTCATGAATGCGGCTTTTCTGCAATAATGTTATATTCATTGTATGTTTTCATGATGAGGACATGAAATGGATGGTGTATATAATTGTTTGATAATAATTTCACATGAGGTTAGGGTCCATTTGGTTAGGAAGATGGAAAAGTGAGCGGATAAAAACGAGGAAAATGATGGAAAAGTGAAAAAGTAGAAGAGGTTTTAGTTCCCTTATTTGTGTTTGGTTGGGGTAGAAAAGTGGAAAAAATGAAAAAAATGAGTTTGTATAAATTTACTTATATGCCTTCATTAAAATAATGATGCCCAATTAAAAAGAAAAAAAGTGGCAAACAACCAACCAAAAAAAAAAAGGACAATAACCCAAATTTATTATATATAAAAAATAAAAAAAATCATGCCCAAAAAAAAATGTAAAAAAAAAAAAGTCATGTCCAGTTAAACCAAAAAATAAATAAATAAAAAGAAAAGAAGAAGAGCAAAACAAATGAAAGCACCCACAAAAACGAAAGAAGTTGTACCTTATCACGCCCAGCAAAATAGTGGAAAAAAAAAAAAAACCCAATAGCATGTCTAGCACATAAGAGGAGGAGATGATAGTTTAGTCATTGACTATAACTATCTCTCCCCTATATTTTCTCTCCAATTTGGAGAGATAAAATTTTGGTGGATTTGAGAAGAAAACACCTGAGCCCCACTAATTTTCCATCCTCCCAACTCATTCACTAGTAGAGGGAGGAGGGGCAGAGGGGGGTGATGGCCCCCCTTTGGGTTTTGAATAAATCCCTCCCTCTCCTTGCAATTTCTATAAATAAAAAATAAAAAATAAAAAATAAAATCTATACTTTTACACATTGCCCCCCCCCCCCCCCCTAAGAAAATAATTTGGCTTCGCCACTGCAGTCCCATTCTCTACAACCAAATACTCATAAAATTAGTTTTTTTCCCCCCATTTTTCAATCCTCCTTGTTTCACTCCCAACCAAATGGACCCTTAAAGTTTAAAAGGTCAATTTTAAGGTCTAGCGAGATGAATACCTTATAACTTCCAATATCGTAACATAGACTTCAAGCTTAGATTTTAGGATTTAGATTAATAATTTATCTATGTCATTTCTATTTTTAGAATGTAATTAAAAGTCAGCATGTCATGCTAATACCTTAACCGGTTGGCACTTCAAAGTATTTGCGATGAAGACATTCAAATTTCAAAATCCCCATCCCTTATTGTAAATTTTGAATTATATATATATATATATATATATATAAAGGTTAGCATGTTGTAATTTTCCTTTAGATTGTAACTAGGAAAATAAACCATGTAAGTTTTATGTTTTTATGTAATTCTATGAAAGGAAATGTATATAATTTTGAGTTTTAATTGGATAAAAATATCTAATTTTGGTTTTCTTGAGTTTAGGTTAATCTCTTAATCATCCTATGCCTTCCCAGATGTGGTAGAAGAATGACACCTCTCTTCTCTCCCCAGGTCATAGAGCTAATCAATTGTCACACAACATTTAATGCAATCATGGTTGTTAGCGGTTGGTACACTCCAATTTGGAGAAATTATAAGGTCCTCATAGTGGACCACTTCACTTGTCTATCATTTCACTAAAAAACTCCTACTTATTTAAAATGACAGAGTTAGAAAATTTTCTTAAAAAGAAATTGATTACTAACTGGTAGACAAGTGACAGGTCCACCATGAGAACTGTATAATTTCTTCCCAATTTGTATAGGTTAATAAACTTAGATCCCTGGTCTTAATGAGGAATAATCCCAACACCTATTAGTGAAAGGGCTTGACCACTTAACTTTAAAAAAAAAAAAAAAACCCTTAGGGCCTGGTTGGTTTCAAAAAGTGATGTATCCAGTTTTCATTTTCTTTATTCTATATTCAAATCCTGAATTTGAATATAGAAAAAAAAAAAACACTTATTTTCACATTTGGTAGTGTTTGATAAGTTGTTTTGAATACATAATTTGAGTATAAAATACATCATACTTAGGTTTGGTCATTGTTTTTTATTTAAAAAAGAAAAAAGTAACTTTTCTCGCTGAATTTGAATATAGGAAAAAAAAAAAAACACTTATTTTCACATTTAGTAGTGTTTGATAAGTTGTTTTGAATACTAATTTGGGTATAAAATACATCATACTTGGGTTTGGTCATTGTTTTTTATTTAGAAAAGAAAAAAAGTAATTTTTCTCACTCATACATATCACATCACTCAAAAAAAGTAACTTTATATTTTTACAATATTTATAAAAATGCCACTGTATTTGTATTCATAGAAAATGAAAACGTTGAAAAGTTGTATTCATTTTTTATATTCAAATCTAACTCTTAGGATACTGAAAATGAAAATTGAATACAAATGCTAAAACCAAACCAATTTTTTTAGTGGTGGGATCCACTAAAAATTGAAAATAAAAACAAAAAACAATGCTTTTTTTTTTCCTAGCTAACCAAACAGACCCTTACATTTTTCTACTTGTTTATGCGCAAGTGCAATTTTTCTTTATTTATTTTTCAATGTACAATTATATTTTAATTAATTCTCAATAAAATAGTGAATAAAATTTCAGCAAAAATTTACATCTAGAAACTACCAACAATAATTAAGAGTCAAGTTTAAGCTATACCAATGACCAATAGTAACTTTATATAGAGTCATACTAATCAATATCTACTTTTATAATCACGGCCATGGACAAAATACTTTTTATACTTAATTCGTATGTTAACTTTCACGTCAATAATATTATCAAAAAAAAAAAAAAACCCTTATGCCAATAAGAACATTATGAATAATTTATATATGCATGCATTATAGATAATTTTGATTTATAAAAGGTTAAATTTAAGGTCTTGCAGACAAAATAGTTATTAATTCTTCGTCATCTTTAAATTTGATAGGTATCGAGAATATGAAGAGATCATACAATAGAATTGTGATTTTGATAAAATATTTACCTACTAAATCTCTCTCATTCTCTATCATTTTCGTCCAAATTTGAGAGAATCACATTAGCACATCATACTTTACATGAAAAGAATGATGAAATTAATATCTTTTTAAATCTCTTCCTTCTCAAAATAAAAATAAAAAAATTATAGGAACATTATAGATTTGTAAATTTGATTAAAACTTAAAATTAAATTAATTTTTAAGGGGAAAACATATATTTATATATTTACTGAATAAGAGGATTTTATAGAAGCAAAAAAATTACTCGGATCCAGGCCATCTTATTTTTGGGCCTGAATCATGGATGAGAGGTGAGAGTCGATAGAGATGGGCTCTTTCCTATCACAAGGCCAGGGCAGCTAGCATATGGGCTAAACCGAGTTAATGGTCCTGAATCACCTGATAACATAACAACCAAAAGGAAAAAAACTTAGAAGCTGGGAAATCAAAAGTCTAGACACAAATAATTTGATACTTGTTTATGTCACAAGCGGTTAATGGTAAGTAAAAATGTAAACTTAATAACAACTCTAGATGAGAACTAATTAAGGTTTACTAATTCAATTATTGTAAAAAAATTGTGAAAATTATTTATTTATAGCGTTGCTCTCAAAAAATAACAGGGACCATCTGTCTAGACTATTAATCACAATAATATATTTGCTTCAACAGTGTCCAAAAAAAATGCAAATTGCTAAATCAGTGTTTGGTAGCTTGGACTTGATGTGATCGGTCAGTCATGGAAGGACTAGAGGATGGAGATTTGGTACTATGATAGTAAGTATTAACAAATGGTGGTAGGTGGGATCTGAAGTCAAGTCTGATTGGTTTGGTGAAACTCATTCATGCCTATATGTACCAGTGACACCGCTACCACTGCCACCAAAATATTGAGAAAATTTCCCATTTATGATACTATTATGGTAACTATTGACACAATTTTTTTTTGAAGTGCTATGTCTATAATATTTTTACAACAAATTATAGATGGTTAGTTATTATTGGTTCAAATTTGAATTTAGCATTGAAATTACTTTTTTAACCCAACAATAACAACCAATAACAACCTGCCACTTAGGATTTGTTGAAAAAATATTGTATAATTGTTGTAGATATATTATTTCTTTTTTTTTTCTTTTTTACTACTTATTTATTATTCTTTTAAGACTTGATAATTGATACTTGCTAAGTTTTTATTAGTATATCACTTAATACATAAGCAAACCATCCAAACAAATAAGCATATTAGGGATTTGATGTCGTTTTAATTAATAATTAGATGCTAGAGATTTGTGTTTAATTTTAAATGTATCAATGCATTTGCATGAATTAAATGCTAATTTAAATAATGGATATCTTTGTTGAAATTAGAGAAAGTTCAATTAGAATTTAAAATTATAATTCAATTTTACGTCATGTGTCTACATTTATATGGAGACCACAACATAATTATACACTTAAGTTTTTTAATCTTTTTACCAAGTGAGTTAATGACTGCAAAATATTAAGAATGTAATATTAATA
Organism: Quercus rubra; assembly: GCA_035136125.1. Lineage (NCBI taxonomy): Eukaryota > Viridiplantae > Streptophyta > Magnoliopsida > Fagales > Fagaceae > Quercus > Quercus rubra. Next base: position 17,219,080 of record CM068732.1, on the reverse strand, counting down.
AATTATAAAATTAAAAAAAAAACTAATCACATATACTCAATAAAAATCATCACACAACAAAGATCACCACACATTCTATTTTATTAAAAATTAGGAAAAAAAATGATCATAAATAGTATTAAATTTAGGTAAGAATTTTAATATGTGACTAATTATGTTTACTTTTTTAAAAAATAATTTGACTAATTATTTATATTTTTATGATAAAAATTGTGTTTAATTTTAAATATATCTATATGTATGCATGTGTTATATGCTATTTTATTTTTTAGTAATTTAACTAATTGTTTATATTTTTATCATAAAAATTGTGTTTAATTTGAAATGTATCCATGCGTTTGCACGAGTTACATACTAATATGAATAATTGATGCCTTTATTAAAAATATAAGTAGATTTCAACTAATTAAATTATAAACCTCTAGAAATGTATTTAAAAATCTAAAATAATTATTATTTTTTAATCATTTAAAAAAGAAACAGCAAAGGTCCAATAAAATAAATTAATGAACCTTTTGTTATCCACTCCATTTTTCAGTTACTGCAATTTTGAAAACGGTAAACTCTTTTGGACTGTTTATAAAACCTGAACCAGACATACCGTATGTCTATACACTGTTTGCTGAGGTTTCCCATTTCCCACTATAATCTTTTCAATCAGAGAAGTCTCCCCCCAATACCCAATTGAGAGAAAAAACTGTAGAAAACAAGAACAGGATGGCTGACGAGCACAGTGCCCAAATTCCAAAAGTGAAACTTGGAAATCAGGGACTTGAGGTAAAACCCATTTCAGTTCCTTGGTTTTACTTTCAAATTTTCAATACCCTATAAGATAAAGCACAAAACTTTAACTTCATTCTTTCATGTACGCTTTTACAATGTGTTTGGAAATTGCTCAAGGTAGTACTAATTGTCCAAATTCATGTACTACAACTGAGAAAAAAAAGAATTTGATTTAAAACCCAGTTCATTGCTTGACTTCCCCACTGCAATGGCATAACAAAAATCTAAACTTTTTTGATCATATAGCTTTTCTTTATGTTCTTTTGCATTTAGTTTATATATCATGTTTGGGTTTTTTCGTGTCTGCCTATTAATCTTTTGAAGTGCTTAAATGGCAAAATGAGATATAAAGATTTCTTCTTTTTTCCAGGTATAAATGGGGTTATATCTTTTGAACTGATAGATCAACAAAATTAGAAGTGTTATAAGTCAAAAACTGCTAGAATTGATAAGTAAGATCAAAACAATTATAACATTGTGTCCCTCATTTTCTTTTCTGTATAGGGTTGAAGAAACAAACATTATATATTTTTGAGATGGTAGGCTGATAAATTATTCTCCTGTATCATTTGTCAATCTATTTGACGAGCCGTGATAGTGTTAAGTAATTCATTTTGTAAACTGGGATCACTTATTTTTACCTCAAGTAGACATGCTATCATCAAATTCATTTGGACTCTCTCTAAAAAAAGTGATCAGAGGCCTGAATTATGCCCCACTGTTCCTCTTTAGAATGTGGAGAAAGAGTTAAGAAATGGTTGTTTGAGTTCTTCTCCACAAAATAAGAGATGTTTTTGCTTGTTATAAACTTTTTAGATTGTAATGTAATTTGTCTTCCAGGTTTCAAAGCTGGGGTTTGGCTGTATGGGGCTGTCTGGAGTCTACAATGATCCTGTCCAGGAAGAGGTTGGCATATCAATCATCAAGTATGCATTCAGTAGAGGAATCACATTCTTTGATTCAGCAGATGTTTATGGAGCAAATGCTAATGAAGTTTTGGTTGGAAAGGTAATGCACCTGCACAATAATATTTTACTGGATGATCTATATTCATTTATGCTAGCTACAATGCATTTGAACTTTGAATACCTTTGCTGATTTATTTATACTGGCAGTATATCTGTGAGATGCATGACAGTTTATATGGGTTTACAATATCCATATCTACAATCACACAACTTAAAAGACTTTCCAAATTTTATTTCACTAATCTAATTAATTTTCCACAAAACAAAGAAGGAATCAAAGTTCCCTCAAAAAGTATTTTTTTGAACCTTCTTGCAATATCTGTTTGCACCATGTCCATATCTATAATTAGCTTCATATAAACATATAGAAAACAATATAACACAAATAAAGATGAAAAATTCAACACAAAAGGAAAATGCAGATCTAGATAGGATTTGGGGATTTAAAGATGTGTGTGTTCCATTGTTAATGGTTTGGAGAGAGAATGAGAGATGAAGAGCTGAGAGAGATGAAGATAGAGGGACAATTATTAAAAGCAAAGGAAAAGGTGTAATAAAACAATGAGCAAATGGAGCAAGGACAATGAGTAATTGAAGGACCGACAAAAATTAATATAACAACCAGTATCTGTATTGGATTCATTCATAACAGAGTGACTAAATTTTACACGGCCATCAACCTACCGCAACCCTCCTCCTTTTCCCAAGCTTGAGATCAGTTGTGAACAAAATATATAACACTAAGCATAGAAACAGGTAGAGCTACCCACAAAAATTAATAGCACAAAAAAAAGAGGTCAATTCTAGCTGTCCTTGTAGCTGAATTTAATTCAAGGGCTGAACTTTCTTTGAGCTTGGATTTGTATATATTTATATGGTTTAGATAATATCTCTTTGTAGACTAGGATATCCTAATTAACAAAGAACAATATAGGAAAAGTTTTGGCTTTGTTTGAAAAACTCTGTAAAAGAAGGGATTGAGAACAATATGTATCATAATTCTGATATGATATTGTAATTATATCTCTTGTATCAAGAAATTAATGCATTGCTCATTTCTGGGCTCTCAACCTTAATGAACGAAGCCACTTTCTTACCCTTGGGAAGAATCTATAACTTGTTAGCTACAGAGATCAATCTCCTGTGCCTCTAAAACCTGAAACATTGGAAATGGACTTCTGAAGAACCATTGTCCATGCGTTGTCCACATTAATTGAAAAGCCTTGAGCATTTCTTTTGGAAAATAAAATAAAATAAAACCATCACTTGCTTCTGAAGCCTTTGCCAGAAACATTTGTCATTATACCGGGTTTCATAAAAACGAAAGTTAAAATAGTGACAGCAAACCCTGATGGTGAAAGCTTCTATTTATCTATTCATTAGTGGAAACAGAAACTATATTAGTAGACCATCTTATGAGAACACAGACCACCATGATTGTTGTTACTTCTGCAGCTGGCTCAAGAGTACAGAGTTTCATAAAATTTATATCTTTTCAGGCACTGAAGCAGTTGCCTAGGGAGAAGATTCAGTTAGCCACAAAATTTGGTATCGTCAAAATGGAAGCTAATAGAGTTACAGTTAATGGTACTCCTGAATATGTCCGCTCCTGTTGTGAGGGTAGTCTGAAGCGCCTTGATGTGGATTATATTGATCTTTACTACCAGCACCGGGTTGACACTTCAGTACCTATAGAAGAGACTGTAAGTGTTTCAAAAATTCTTTCTCCCCCTTTTTAAAATGCATTCTGCAAGTGACATCAATTTTTATATATTGTTGCCTTAACTCAAACTCATAAGCAGTGCTGTTAGACTCTTTCAGCATCTTGAAGTTGTAAACTAGGTAATTCATCCATTAAATTTCTTATTTTTTTATTTTTTTATTTTTATTTTTATTTTTATGGTAGATTGGGGAACTTAAGAAGTTGGTGGAAGAAGGAAAAATAAAGTATATTGGATTGTCTGAAGCTAGTGCAGACACAATAAGGAGGGCACATGCAGTTCATCCCATCACTGCTGTACAAATGGAGTGGTCCCTCTGGACTCGTGAAATTGAGCAAGAAATAATCCCCCTTTGCAGGTAACTTCATATTCTATTCCAAATTATTAGAAAATCAAAATCTCTATTCACAATTTATCCATGCCTTCCTGCCCTAAAACCATTCCAGTTACTTTCTTCCATTATGTTAATATATCAGTCAACATCTCAAGTTCTTGAGACTTAAAACAGAAAAATGCTGTAGCATGTTTCTTGCATCAGAGAAATGTACATGGATGTATGATATACTAGCTCTATTAAAAAATATACCGTTTTATTTGAATTTTATATTTTTGGCAGTTGATTTATCTCCTAGGATAAAATGTTATATTTCCCCCACCTTCGGTTGTCGTGCCATTTGCATTTTCCCGTTACTATGCTGCTGCTACAATTTGTTTGAACACCATACTGTGCCGTGAAAAGTGTCCTTTAAGGATATATGCCAAAATGTACAGGGAGCTTGGAATTGGAATAGTACCATACAGCCCTCTTGGCCGTGGATTTTTTGGTGGCAAAGCAGTCATAGAAAGTATACCTGCAAATAGTTTTTTGGTATGTAGCTGGTTTTTCATTCCTTATCTGTGCATCTATATAAACAGATATTTTTTGGCTTGTTACAAGTTATTGTTTTTCTCTTGTTGCTTGTGAGATTAAGCTTGGACTGATGGCTAATTTTTACCTTTTGTCAGAACACAAATCCTAGATTTCAAGGAGAGAATTTTGATCAAAACAAGGCCCTCTTTTTTCGATTAGGAAAGTTGGCTGAAAAGCATGGATGCACCCCTGCACAACTTGCACTTGCATGGATTCTTCATCAAGGAGATGATGTGGTTCCCATCCCTGGTGAGTGGCTCTTGTGAACCTCGTTCACCTTCAATCTTGTATGTGTTGCTCAGATTTTCCAGCATCCTTTGAATTTCTTGGAAAGAAGAAAATAATTTGAGATAAACAAGTCATTAGAAGATTTTCCATTTATTGGTTGGGCTACTTAAAAATCAACCATCACTATAAGTTCAATATTAAATACTCTATCTGCTATTAGTCTTCCTCCTTCATCACCAGCTAGTTAAAAAAAGGGGGAAAAAAGGTACTCTTACCTACTTATGATGTTTCTTGGTAGCAAATGCCAACTTGCAAATCTGCCTTGTCATTCAAAAGCAGGAGGACATGATCATGATATGCTGTTTTGATATTCTGGTTTCAAAATAAATGAAAAGTTCAGATATATTATTTTCAGCATCACAACTTTTTGAAATTGGAGCAGTTCAAAAATCAAGAACTTCAGTTTTCCTTGTCCATCTAATCAAGCAACTAGGGAGAGTACAAAGTTATTTTGATCATGTTATGCAGCATAAAATTATGCATTAGTCATACTTCTTTTGTACCTCAAAACATCTGATGAGAAGTGAGAACAGGTCAAAGTATTTGTAATAAAACTTTACTCTACCTATGCAGAAAAAGGGCAAAAAAAAAAAAAAAAAAAATTAATCAAACTCGACTAAAAGCCTCAATCCCAACAGATTGGGCCAGCTACTTGGAACTTTTTTCTTTTTCTTTCCCTTTAGCACTATCAAAGATCATTCACTTCAGTTTTAGGAATAGAACTAAAAGTATATTTTTTTATTTTTCATACTTATCAAAAAAATATTTTTTATTTTTCATGAATCATGACTATAATTTCTTCATGGTTCCTTCGTATAATTCACAAGTTGTTCAATTTAATGATTATTGTCAACTTCCTTTCATCTTGAATCTTGAATTTTATCATTTTTAAGTTTTGTATGAGTTCCTCTGACAACATTTACAATTTCTGTATTTTAGCCATTATTTTATTTCTATCTTTTGGTCTAAAGACAACAATTTATTTGGTTGGCACTTATAAATTTTTTTTTTTTAGAAAAAATTATTTGATTAGTTCTTCAACTAAGATGAATTGAAGTATAGCCTGAATTATTTGTCTGACCTTGCTCATGTTTTCTAGGGACAACTAAGATTAAAAATCTTGATGATAACATTGGTTCCATAAGAGTGAACCTTGGTAGAGAAGATGTGAAGGAGATTTCTGATGTAATACCCGTCAATGAGGTTGCAGGGGATAGAATAAGTGATAATTTTATTCGCTGCTCATGGAAGTTTGCAAATACACCATCAAGGGACAGCAAATAAGCTTAAAAGACTTTATTTGATATTAGGTGTTTGTTTCGTGCAAAATTTATGGTGAAAGATGATGCTGATCAGATACTAAAGTACAGTCCAACCTATGCTCAAGATGGTTTTCATTGAGATGAATAACAAAGTACTGAATTTTTAGAATGGCAATGTTGTAAGGATATTACGTGTGCTAGTGTGATTATGATGTTGTTCTCTGTATTTGAAGTACTGTCCTCCATTTTGGGCACAATTAAATGTGTTGATGGCCAATATCTTAGAGATGTATTACAAATCTGGTTACCTCTCTTTATTTAATGGAGCCACAGTGAGAGTCATGAATCGTAGTGTAGTTTCACAAACTTCAGCCAATGTTGCCTAGTTTTACTGTGATGACAAGTTTTTTCACTAAAGGAACCTGCTAGAAAAAGCCTCAGCATCAGCTAACGTATCTATAGGATTTAACTCAAACAAAAGACTTAGAATGCATGAAGGGTTAAAAGCTATGTAAAGATCTGCAAGACATGAATGTTCTTTTGAGCTTCGCTCAAGCAATCATTAAAGTCAGGCAGAAAGTTCGCAAGACTGTTGCTTGAACTCGACAATAGAAACTTGAATTCAATAATTTAATAAACTGCTAGACAAATTAGATCTAAGAAAGATTGTAGCTCCAACGCATTTGTCTCATTCCCTTCAAGGATAATTTTTAATGTTGGGAGAACTTCCTCTAAGCAGAACAGCTCAAGTGGGAAACATTACATAAAGTTTATCGATGGGGACATGTACTACTTTAACATAAGCAACAAAAACAAGGCGTTGAAGATGCTGCATGATGTCATATTTAAAGACGAAAGAAACAAATAAAATGGCCTTATAAAAAATATAGTGACAACGTGACATAATCAATGATGTCAGAAAGTTTGGACTGCAGGACCGATTTTGTGGTCTGAAGTTCATTTTTGCTGTTTTTTAATGGCATAAAACTTTTTAGGTGAGGTTTAAGTCCCGTGTCCGGTTGCATTGAATCCATTGAGATTATAACATGTGTCTACTTTTGAACATATGTCACCATCTTAACGGCTCTAGTACACTATATGCATTGGCCTTAGGCCTCACCCAAATTTTTTTAAACTCGACTCTAGTTTCCAGAAGTTTTATTTTTTAAATCGGCAGGTTCCAGCTATGGCTGAAAATTAGCTTACCATTTAAAGGTGAACTCATTGAGTTTATTAAAAAAAAAAAAATGTGAACTCATTGATGCATGTATCTTTGAATTCTTTAGTATCACTTGCTATTTAGGAAAATGCTAGGACCATAATTTTTGCTGCAACTTGCTCACGTGACAAGTCGTGAGTGGAGGAGCAAAAGTAGTGGGTCCACAACTCCACCCCTCATGACTTGCCACGCGAACAAGTTGTGGTCCTAATATTACTTTGCTATTTAAAGGTGAGCTCCTTGATTCATGCATCTTGAATTCTTTAGCATCTTCCAAGAAGTATTGCTATATATATATAAAAGGTTATATTCATTGCATAAACTCTTATTTTTGCAAGGTTTGGGAGAGGTCATAGTAGGCAACCTCTTTTTTTTTTTTTTTTAGAGAGACTTACCTAACTTCAACTTGTCATTTTTGGTGAAAGGCAAATAAAAGATATGATTTTTTTTGAAGTAAGACTAATAAGAACAGCTGAGGAGCAGAAAGTTCAGATTCCTAGGATGAAAAAGTTCATGAAAGGGAAGATATGTGTGTCTGTAGATATGACACAAATTCTAAGCAATATTTTGTTTCACCATCTTAGTGGGACCATCATCCTTACTGCTACAAAAAAGTAGTGACTAGTCGTAGCAGCAATAATTCACCTATTAAGCCAAGTTATGTGCCTCATTGTTTGCTTCTGTACTTTCTTAGAAACATCCCAAATAAGATAATGCATGAATATAAATGAGAATCTCTTTTTCGGATTTTATAATGTCGGAGAACTTTTGGTGGGTCTCCACCCAAAGCTGGCAATTGGGGGAAGACTAAATAATATATAGCATAGGCATGTACATATGTGTGTGTGTATATAACTGACAACTGAAGTAAGGCAAACAAAGATTAGGATTTTAAAGTAAGAATAAGAATGGCTGAGGAGCAGAAAGTTCAGATTCCTAGGGTGAAACTTGGAACTCATGGATTTGAGGTACCTACTCTCTCGGGTTTTTTTTTTTTTTTTTTTTTTTTAATTAAAGTTTTTCTCTTGCATATGGTTGAATTGAATACCACCACTATAAATTTTTCCCGTGCCTAGATTAATTGAAATTTCAAATTAAAAGCTTTTAATTGAGAGAATTAATGATTTTTCCTGGTTGTGCTTGATAAGCACATGTTTGTGAAACATAGAATTTTGATACTTTACAGCCCTTGAGCCCCTCAAAGAAATCTCACTGAAAAGATAGCAATGGCTATTCTGCCTAAATAATTGAAATTTAACTTGAATGTAAAGTTATCTAATTTGCCATAGCTAGAAGATCCTCTTTCTTATCTAGGAACATAAAATTGAAGGTGATGACCAAATGAAAATCAAAACTGATTTAGGAGTGAATTGGTATTACTGATAAGCAACCTTTCAGAAGCTTTAGGTCTAATTTGGGGCAGGTGTACTGAACTAAAATTCTACGAGTCACTAATGCACAATTGGTATTGCTAGTACATCTATCCAAACTAAATAAGGACCCTTTTGCACATAGGTGTGTGCAGTAACAATATTGATTATGAAGATTAACAGGGCAGTTTGATTCCAATGGTTCTCATAAATGAAGCAGTATGATATTTGATTATCTTTATATATACCCCTCTCTTTACATAATGATTTTCCTACTTAACAAATGATGTTAGCTACACTAGATATTGTCTCTTGAAAACCAAGACAACTGCTGTGACAATAGCATGCTCAAATGTAGCCATAGTGCATAGATCCTAGTATCCCATGAACAGAGTCATAATATGTACATGGAGTTAATGTAAGTCTTAAGTGAATCCCTTACCAAATGTTGTTTGAGTTCCAAGACAGTTTGTTCCCCTTATTTGTTTTCCATTATGGCCTTAACCACTATCCTTAACTTCAAGTTCCCCACTTATTGAGAATCTTGAAAAGAAAACCAGGAAAATTTTGATAGATGGCAGAATAGAACAATGCATACTCATTAAATTATCAGTTCATGTCATCACCTTAATCTCATGTCATGTTTATGATTTACAGTATGATGCATGAGAATATGTGATTATTTTGTAATGAAATATAAATAATATATAATTTATTTTTTAAAATATGCGTAAAATCTTATATTAGGATTAGTCATCTGTAACAAAGTATTTTTCTCTTCTTCTTTTTTTTTTTTTTTTTTTTTTTTTTTTTTTTTTTTTTTTTTTTTCATTTTGATGTATTAAACTACTAATTACTGAATGCTCTTTTTTTTTATAACCCTCTACCATACCAACCAACTAAGAGCAAGGGTTTTTTTTTTTTTAAAAAAAAAAAAATTAAAATAAACATTGCTTTCTTTTTTTAATAATGAAATTTTGTGTTCTTTATAAATAAAAAAATTAAATATGTATATACACACACATGTATATTTTACTTTCTTTTTATATTAAAATTTTCATCTGCTCATATTATAAGCCAATTCGCTAGTGATAGAATATAACGAGGATTAGGTTTTTCCAATCATTTAGTTAGAAAGGAAAGAGAAAAATAGAGTCTTCCCACCATTCAAAAAACTTCAACTTGTAACCTCTATTCTAATGTTATCTTTAATACCAAACCAATTTATCTCTTTGAAGTATACAAAATATGATCATGATCTCTCTTTTTGAATACATTTGTTATCTCAATACGTTCATAAATATATGCTGAATCAAAACATACTCATTCCATGTGAAGAAAGTCTGCAAAAAAACAAAATGTCATATCAATCGTTGCTCAACAATGATTAACTAAACTGATTAGGAAAATAATTTGATATTGATAATCTATTTTTTTCCCCATAAATTGCAAATTTGCCCACCCAAAAAGATTATCAAACAAACAATTATTAGCAATTTCCCATTATTAAGTGTTATAACAACAACAACAATAATAATAATACAATTGCAAAAGCTAAAAGATGTCACTAATCCGATTATTTTCCTTTGACTAACCTTTGCTTTTGTCTTAATAAGTGGCACTGTAAAGTACTTCTAAATCAATTACTGAGAGTACTTTCTTTACGAAAACAAAATTTTTCCACAAAATGATTAAAAAATAAACAAAATAGAGTAAAGTCTCGTAAATTAACATCTAAACAAAACCCTAAAAAAATCAAATATAACTTGCAAAACAAGTAATTATTAACCCAAATAAAATAAAATCAATGAGATAAAGAAAAAAAAGTGTAACTACGAATTGGAATACTAGAACAAATAAATATGCATAGAAGCCAATACAAATTTTCCAAAAAGAGAAAGAAATGTGATGTGTCAGTTAAATCAACAATAACAAAAAGAACCATTAGTAGAAGAAAAAAAGTGGTTGTAACAACAAAAAATCCACCAAAAGAGAAACAAAATCAAAGAGAGAGAGAGAGAGTATGATCTTTTTTGTCATGGACAACTTGGAAGGAATAGGAGAGAGGTGGAAAGGAAGCAATAAGAAATTTATATGAAAATTAAGATAGAAGAAGAATGGTTGAAGTAGGTAAAAGGTTGAATAAAGTGAAATGGTAGAATTTAAGAAGATATAAAGGATAAGAATACAATGGTTGAAAAAGATGAGAGGTTGAATAAAGTAAAAATTGCAAAAATTAAAAACTAAAAAGTAAGAAAAGATGCAAATGATGTGGCACAACAGGAGTTTTGTAAAATTTATTGCAAAGCTTTCATTATTATATATTGAATGTATAGATAAGATGGGAAGTTAATAAACTTCCTTCTTGTCAAGTTATTTTCTGACCTATGACAGTATTTAATGATTCATCAAATTCACATGGACTCCATCTTGAGAAATAATCAGAGGCCTAGACCATTGCCTATAATCTTTTTGTCTGTTTAGTAATTTTTTCCCCTCATGAGAAAATGTGGGAGGAAAGAGCTTAAAATCCCTGTTTAAATTTCCTTCCACCAAAACAAGAGGTATTTTTCTTCAATAATTACTTAGAGTATTATTTGTCCTCTAGGTTTCAAAGTTGGGGTTTGGATGTATGGGGCTTTCAGGAGGCTACAATGATCCTGTCCCAGAAGAGGTTGGCATATCAATCATCAAGCACGCATTCAGTCAAGGAATCACATTCTTTGATACGTCAGATATTTATGGGCCACATGCTAATGAAGTTTTGGTGGGAAAGGTAAATTTACTTGAAAATGATGTCTCAGATGGTTTGTATTCATTTAGACTAGCTTGGATACCTCTAAGTACCTTATTCAGTTTGTTCATAATGTACATAACATCAATCTTGGGGTCTACATTGCTTAGATTATGATTGTGGACTATGGTAAGTGGTGAGCCCTTGAATATAAATTTGTGGGCTGGAAGTAATTCATTCTGTCTATGTAACTAAATGAATAATTTTCTGAACAAAATACCATTTGAAATTTGTTTGTATTTAATGAACAAGGATACCCTTTTCAACAAAGCATAATTGTAATAATTTTGATCTGTGTGGTTATAGAGATTACATAACCTTGGAAAAGCAGGTAATTGGTAAAATGTATCTCGTGATTGATTTTTATTTCTGAAAATCTGATAATACACTCACGATTGCACACTCCATACACGCTACCTTTTGAAATCGTGTTTTCATTGAAACGATTTCAGTTAAAATTGTGAAATTGTGAAATTGTGTTTTAAAAACATGATTTCAGCATGTGACAGTGTGTATTAAAGAGTGTGTGACTATCATTACTCTTTGAATTGTTTGTGTATTATTTTAAGAAGATATTGTAGAGCTAGCTTATTTTCAGAAAAGCATTCTCCAACTATAGGAAGCAAGCTGCTTTTTACCCTTTGAAAGAATGTAACTTGTTATCTAGAAAGATCTATCTTGTATTTAACAAAATCCTGAATCACAGGAAATGACTTCTGCAGAACTTCTTCCAAATTATAATTTTTGATATTAATTGACTGCCCTAAATACTTTTTTGTTAATTAAGAAAAATAATTTCTTTATGCCAAAGCTTTGATCATAAACATTTGTCACTTTGGGGTTACAAGGAAGCTAACCTTTTTATTTTCGAAAAGAAGAAAATAAATTGTTTTGTTTAAGTTGATTACTCAAACATAATGTTTTCACTCATGTATCATGCTATTTCTCTTTCGAGAAACAGAAACAGAACCATTTGAATGCGCATCTTTACTGAAACATTGGTTTTCTTAGTTACTGGTGGCTTTTTTTAGTTGGCTTATGAGTAAACAGTATAATTTAAAAAGGCATTTTCAGGCACTGAAGCACTTGCCTCGAGAAAAGATTCAGTTAGCTACAAAATTTGGTATTGTCAAATTTGATCTTAATAATGTTGAAATAAATGGTACCCCTGAATACGTTCGATCCTGTTGTGAGGATAGTCTGAAGCGCCTTGGTTTGGATTACATTGATCTCTATTATCAACACCGGATTGACACAACAGTACCTATAGAGGAGACTGTAAGTGTTACAAAACTTCTTTTTCCCCCTTTTTTATAAATGCATTTTTCACATGACATCAATATTTATAAGCGTAATTTCCTTTACTCCAACTCAGAAGTAGTGCTGTATTATTCTTTCACTTTCCTGAAGTTGTAAACTTGGCAATTCATACATGAAAACTTATTTTTTTGGATCGTAGATTGGGGAACTTAAGAAGCTGGTGGAAGAAGGAAAAGTAAAGTATATTGGATTGTCTGAAGCTAGTGCAGACACAATACGAAGGGCACATGCAGTTCATCCCATCACGGCTGTACAAATGGAGTGGTCCCTTTGGACTCGCGAAATTGAGGAAGAAATAGTTCCACTTTGCAGGTAACTTCATATAGTCTAAAAAACTATTGGGTGTTCCATTCAAAATGACTGGCCCCCAAGGTAAGGGAAGGGGATGAGGAAGATTTAATTATTTAAATAAGTGACCTCCACTGCATAAGGCATATATCTCAATGCATGGTTCCAGCCTGAGGAGCCACTTGGGGTTATTTGCATATATCTTTTACTATACTGCTGTCACAATATGTTTGAACTCCACATTATGGACTGAAAAGTGTCCTTTTGATATGCCAAAATGTACAGGGAGCTTGGAATTGGAATAGTACCATACAGCCCCCTTGGTCATGGATTCTTTGGTGGCAAAGCAGTTATAGAAAGTGTACCTGCAAACAGTTTTCTGGTATGTAGCACATATTTGTCTTGACTTTTTCTGTGCGTTTAAATTATGAAAAAAAAACACTGACGAGGAATCAATTCTAGATATTTAATTAATCAATTTCATGCACAATTTAAATCATGGATAATCAAGCATGAAATAAACAACACATGAAAAAATTACACACACAGACGAGGAATTTTTCATGAAGTGAAACCCAATTGGGAAAAAGACTCTGGGCCAAAGTTCAACCCATCAAATCCACTATGAAGACTGTTATGGTATAGACTACACTTGCTACACTTTCTAAACAAGTAAACCATACTTGAGCTCCCCACTTTTGCTTGCAACTGCAGACTCTTGCCCTGTGTCTTTACAGTTTTTTCATGCAGCAAGTCAATATGCTGACTGCCAAACAAGTCTCTTGGTTACTACTAGGTTCATAGTGTGTCAGTTGGCTAACAAAAGTTAATTCTTGCATGTGTTTTGAAGTTTAAGACTCAAACCCAAAACAACTCAAAAAAGAAGAACCATTTTGGAATCTCAACACATAGCTTGACACCTATAAATTGATCAAGAAAAGCTTGACATGTCTCGAGGCTCTTGACACTTATCGATTAATTGAGAATCATGGATCCAGATTCTCAATCTAGACCATTAATTCATCCAATCTGATGTTTTTTGTGCCCTACTTGCTAGAGTATAAAGGGACTAATATGGGACGACTTAAATAAGTGTTGAGAGCTGTGTTTTTATATGCTTAGGGTTTCATGACCGAGTTCTCACTCACCATTAACCAAAGAAGATCTCCAGACCAGTGATAATGCTAAAGTTACTGCATAACAAAGACTAGTTGTGGAAACCTTCTAGAGGGTTCTTGAAGTCATAAACAGAGTGCTCATATGAATAGAATCTGCCATAGAAAAGTTCAAGGAGTTGGAGTTGCGTGCAGTCACATTAGTAAATACAGTAGAGGTAGCTTCAGAATTAGAGTTAATTCTATTGTACAAACTTATATTCTATGAGTGGATTTGTTTTCTTGAGGAGTGGTGGTAAACCCCTGGAGAGTTTTCTTGTTAGGGTTTTCTCTTTGTAATCATATTGCTTGTGTTCTTTATTTACCGAAGTTATTTATTTTGGAATATTGGTTTGTGGATTGAGTTAAACAAATCTGAATTGGAAAGCGTAATTTGTAAATTAATTGAATCCATCATAAAATTGGTTAATTGATTGCAATAAGGGTCTGGATTCCTAACAGTTAGTCCAAGGCTTCTTGAAGATTTTGGTTAGACTTTGTGGTTTTAATGAATGCTCCAACAACACAGGTGGTTTTTTGATCTTGGTAGTGTGAATCCTCTCAAAATTAGGCAATGGGTGAGGGTGAAAGATCTTTTGCGCTTGGAATAGTTTTTCTCAAGGATTTATTGGCCATCTTCCTCCTTTGAAATCACTCCTCTAAAATCAGGGTTTAATTTTTGACTTTATTTGTCAATGGTTTGAGGAGTGATTGGCCCCAAAAATTGCCGTAAAAGCCTAAGTTGGTGCTTTCTTTAACAAGTTCTCTTGACTGAATGTTGAACAAAAGACCGTCAAAACTTTCTGTCCATGCTTCTGAATTTCTTCATATATTCATCCAACCAAATATAAGTCCGCTCAACCAAATTTTACAGATGTGCACAGTGAACACAATCTTCCGTCTTCATCCTCAATTATGCCAAATTAAAAATTAAAATTCTTGAACAATTACAAGGAAACTTTGTGATTTAATCAGCCAACACTAAAATACCTAACAAGACATACAAACAATTTTAATGGCCTTGTTGCAAATTTATTATTATTTTTTCTTGTTGCTTGTGAGATTAAGCTTGGGACTAATGTGTAACCTTTCCTTTCATCAGAACATACATCCTAGATTTCAAGCAGAGAGCTTAGAGCAAAACAAGACAATTTATTTTCAAATAGGAAAGTTGGCTGAAAAGCATGGATGCAACCCTGCACAACTTGCACTTGGATGGATTCTTCATCAAGGAGATGATGTGGCACCTATCCCTGGTAAGTGACTCCTTTTTAATGTTCATTCACCTTCAGTTTCAAGTGTTCATCTTTTACCAGCAGCCTTTCAACTTTAATGAACAGAAGAATAGCTTGGATAAATCAGGGGAAGAGAAAAAGTGGCATGTTTTTTCCACTGAGGCTGCTCTAAATCCACCATCAGTCAATCACTATAAAATCTGAAATACCTCCTTCATTATCAAGAAAAATGGATTAGAGTACTGTACCTACTTTTGATGTTATGAATGAACAAAACCCCACTTTCCTTTGTGACTTGCCAATTCACAACTAGTATGACACAATCATGGCATGTCCAGCAACTGTATTTAGGTAGAAAATTATTCAGTCCTATGACTTCTTGAAATTTGATGGTAATCTCAAATTTCCATCCGTTTTTCTTGTCCAATACACAAGCATCTTTGCAGCATACAAAGTTATGTGGCTTGTTTGAAGAGTAATCAAATCTTAGGTTTAGCAATATACTTCTTATGTAGGCTGTAGCTCAAACAATCTAGTCCCAAAGATGGACTTATACAACTCAAGTAAATTAAACTACACCTGGTGTTCATAACAGAAACTAAAGTCATAATTACGATTTTTCTTGAATTATGTCCATATATTATCTTGATGATTCTCATATAATTCCTGAATTTTTGAATTTATCATTTTTGAATCTTGTAATATTTCCTCTCTAAAAATTTAACAATTGCCCCCTCCCTCCTTTTTTTTTTTGGGGGGGGGGGGGGGGGGAGAGGGAGGGGGTATCCTTCGGTCCGAAGATAACAACACCTTAGTAGTAGTACTGTGTATATCACAACTTGCACTAATTTTTTAAATAGGGTCTTGAACTAAGATTTATTGCTTATAGGTGATATATTTTTTTAACATTTCTCATGGATTTGTAGGGACTACAAAAATTAAAAATCTTGATGCCAATATCGGTTCCTTTAGAGTGAAGCTCACCAAAGAAGATTTGAAGGAGATTTCTGATGTAATAACCATCAACGAGGTGGCTGGGCATAGAACAACTGACGCTTTTATTCACTGCTCATGGAAGTTTGCAAATACACCAGAAAAAGAAAGTAAGTTAGCATAATAAGCTATGTGCACAATGGGAAGTGCATGTCTTATGGAAAGAAATAAAATCATGAGGCCACATAAAGCTACTTCAAATTGTGAAAGATGAAGATGATCAGCTACCAAAGAGCAGTCCAAACTATGTTTGAGATATTGTTACTTACTGTTAAGACTATGATGAATGGTGTAATATTGAATTCACAGAACAGTGATGCTGCTTGTTCTGTGTGTTACGATAATTATGATTCTGGTTACTCTGTTGTTTTAAGAATTTTGTCTATTTTCTTCCATTTTAGGCACTTACAGGTATGGTGATTGCAAATTTCTTACAAATATTTGCTTCTTATCAACATCTTTACTCAATTGAGCTGAAGTGAAAGGTGAGAGAAGTGTATCTTACCATAGCTTCTTAAGCTTTGGCCAGTGCTGTTTATTCTTAGTCTGAGGCCAACATTTTGGGTACAGAAACAAAGAAATATGGAACGATAAGAATCTTTCTTTCATATATATACATACATATATATATATATATGGGTTTTTTTAGGAAAATTTTTTATGGGAAAAGGAAAAAGTGATTAACTTTTTTGATGACCTTTTCAATTTCCTATAAAAGGTTTTTTAAAATGGATGATTACTATATGTACTAAGGGCACATTAACCCTATATTTATATGCTTATGTACTTATGTGCTTAAGAGATGCTAGATTTAAAAATTTTGAAACTAGTATACTTGGAATGATTCAATAATCCATGTTCTATGGTCCTATTTACTTCAATTGTTATCCTGATTTAACTCTTGCTATTGATGATCCTAATATTCTTAAAGCATTAAATTTGAATATTTTGACATCTAGTTATGATATGGAAGATGGTAGTAAACCTCTTGCTATCATTTATCGTATTTATTATAGATTGTTGAAAACCAAACTAAACCCACATGCTAAGTTAAAAAATGCTGGTGATAATACTTTGCTGATCCAATGCTCCACACCTGATGCTAAGGTTACCCTTCCAAAAATGATTCGTTGGAAGGACATCACTCTTCCTAATGAATGGAAAGACATCACTCTACCCATGGGTCTCCTTGTTTGAAGGACCATATATTATGGAAAAATCGTGGAAGATAGGGTCTCTCAATAATTTCCATTAATGTAAGCACTTTGATCTATCATGGAGTAGCTTTTCATCCTTTCTTTTCTCTTTTTCTTTTTCTATATATATTTTTTCATTGAAGACTCAAAAACGAACGGTGATTTGCAAAAGAACCCTTATGACTCGTGAGTCATCCACTAACCACTAAATGGGAACCAACCTTTCTTAATGCTCTTCCCAATTTGTCATTCCATTTCTTGAGTCATATTGACAACCCGGGTCAATACATAATTTGTGAGCCAGCGATAGTCCAAGAGCCAATTCTTCCAAATTTTCATCACATCTTTCATTCTCCTCATCCTTTCAGATCTGCTCAACCATCTGCTAAGCAATCCTTTATGGATCTTCTGAAAAGCAAATGAGCTTCGTCTTCCTCTTTCACCCACCAATCCAAGGACTTTGATGTCTTCTTGAGTTTTAGAGGTGAAAATACTTATTATGGTTTTACATGCCATTTGTATCGTGCTTTGGTTCAAAATGGTGTTAATACCTTCATGGATGATAACCTTTGATTGGGAGAAGAAATTTTAATGGAACTTCTCAAAACCATTAAAAAGAAAAATTCGGAAGTCAGAGTAGGAGTGGATCCTTGGACTGAAATTTAAGGCTAGGCATTCCACCCATAAAGCCATTAAACTTTTAAATTTGGTACAATTTCAAAGTCGTTTGGGAGTTCAACAATTTTTTAAAGATTAAAAATCTTGATGATAACATTGGTTCCATAAGAGTGAACCTCGGTAGAGAAGATCTGAAGGAGATTTCTGATGTAATACCTGTCAATGAGGTTTCAGGGGATAGAATAAGTGATAATTTTATTCGCTGCTCATGGAAGTTTGCAAATACACCATCAAGGGACAGCAAAGTAGCTTAAAAGTCTTTATTTGATATGAGGTGTTTGTTTCGTGCAGAAATTATGGTGAAAGATGATGCTGATCAGCTACTAAAGTACAGTCCAACCTATGCTCAAGACAGTTTTCATTGAGATGAATAAAAAAGTACTGAATTTTTAGAATGGTAATGTTGTATGTGCTAGTATGATTATGATGTTGTTCTCTGTATTTGAAGTACTGTCCTCCATTTTAGGCACAATTAAATGTGTTGATGGCTAATATCTTAGAGATGTTTTACAAATCTGGTTACCTCTCTTTATTCAATGGAGCCACAGTGAGAGTCATGAATCATAGTATAGTTTCACAAACTTCAGCCAATGCTGCCTAGTTTTACTGTGATGACAAGTTTTTTTCAGTAAAGGAGCCTGCTAGAAAAAGCCTAAGCATCAGCTAAAATATCTACAGGATTTTAACTCAAACAAAAGACTATGAATGCATAAGGGTTAAAAGCTTTGTAAAGATCTTCAAGGCATGAATGTTCTTTTGAGCTTCGCTCAAGCAATCATTAAAGTTAGGCAGAAAGTTCGCAAGACTCTTGCTTGAACTGGACAAAAGAAACTTGAATTCAATAGTTTAATAAACTGCTAGACAAATTAGATCTAAGAAAGATTGTATCTCCAACGCATTCGTCTCATTCCCTTCAAGGATAATTTTTAATGTTGGGAGAACTTCCACCAAGCAGAACAGCTCAAGTGAGAAACATTACATAAAGTTTATCAATGGGGACATGTACTACTTTAACATAAGCAACATAAACAAAGCGTTGAAAATGCTGCATGACGACATATTTAACGACGAAAGAGAAAAATAAAATGGCCATTTACCTAAAAACTATAGTGACAATGTGACATAATCAATGATGACAGAAAGTTTGGACTGGAGGACCAATTTTGTGGTCTGAAGTTCATTTTTGTTGTTTTTTAATGGCATGAAATTTTTTAAAGCTCGACTCTATGTTTCTAGAAGTTTGATTTTTAAATCGGCGGGTTCCAGCCGGGGCAGAAAATTAGCTTGCCATTTAAAGGTCAACTCCTTGAGTTTATCAAAAAAAAGGTGAACTCCTTGATGCATGTATCTTTGAATTCTTTAGCATTATTGTGGTAACATAGCAAAGTTGTGGTAAAAATTGTGATCTTAATATTACTCTGTTATTTAAGTGTAAGTCTAGTCTGCTGTCACAAACTTTTCTACAACTTTGTCACAACTTTGCTATGTGGCGACTCATGAGTGGTGAAATCATGGACCCACTCATGAGTCGCCACATAGCAAAGTTGTGGAAAAGCTTGTGGTACTAAATTTACTCACTATTTAAACGTGAATTCCATGATTCATGTATCTTAAATTCTTTAGCGTCTTCCAAAGAAGTATTGCTATATATATAAAAGGTTATATTCAATGTATAAAACTCTCATTTTTGCAGGATTTGAAAGAGGTCATGGTAGGCAATCTTTTCCTTTCATTTTTTTTTTTTTGGAGAGAGACTAATTCTGGGACTCGAACTTATCATTTTTGTAAAAGGCAAACAAAAGATTTTTTGAATTAAGACTAAGAAAAACTGAGGAGCAGAAAGTTCAGATTCCTAGGGTGGAAAAGTTCACGAAGGGGAAGAAGATATGTGTGTCTATAGATATGACAAATTCTAGGTAAATTGTGGTTCACCATCTTAGTGGGACCAACATCCTTGCTGCTACAAAAAAATAGTGACTAGTGGTAGCAGCAATAATGCACTTGTTAAATGTGCCTCATTGTTTGCTTCTGTACTTCAATAGAAACATCCCAAATAAGATAATGCATGAATATAAATGATAATCCCTGGGGTCATTCATGGGCTATTGGAAATTTGACTCATTCTCTTTTTCGGATTTTACAATGTTGGAGAACTTTTGGTGGGGTCTCCACCCAAAACAGGCAATTGTGGGAAGACTAAATAATATATAGCATAGGCATGTGTGTGTCTATATATATATATATATAACTGACAACAGAAGTAAGGCAAACAAAGATTAGGATTTTAAAGTAAGAATAAGAATGGCTGAGGAGCAGAAAGTTCAGATTCCTAGGGTGAAACTTGGAACTCATGGATTTGAGGTACCCTCTCTCTCGGGTTTTGATTTTTTTAATTGAAGTTTTTCTCTTGCATATGGTTGACTTGAATACCAAATCACATTCCACCACTACAGATTTTTCCCATGCCTAGATTAATTGAAATTTCAAATTACAAGCTTTTAATTGGGAAAATTAATGATTTTTCAAGGTCGTGCTTGATAAGCACATGTTTGTGAAACATAGAATTTTGATACTTTACAGCCCTCGAGCCCCTCAAAGAAATCTCACTGAAAAGATAGCAATGGCTATTCTGCCTGAATAATTGAAATTTAACTTGAATGTAAAGTTATGTAATTTGCCATAGCTAGAAGATCCTACTTCTTATCAAGGAACATAAAATTGAAGGTTATGACCAAATGAAAATCAAAACTGATTTATGAGTGAATTGGTCTTACTGATAAGCAACCTTTCAGAAGCTTTAGGTCTAATTTGTGGCAAGTGTACTGAACTAAAATTCTACAAGTCACTAATGCACAATTGGTATTGCTAGTATCTCTATCCAGATTAAATAAGGACCCTTTTGTACAGAGGTGTGTGCAGTAACAATATTGATTAAGAAGATTAACAGGGCAGTTTGATTATAATGGTTCTCATAAATGAAGCAGTATGATATTTGATTATCCTTATATTCACCCCTCTGTACATAATGATTTTCCTAGTTAACAAATTATATTAACTACACTAGATATTGTCTTTTGAAAACCAAGACAACTGCTGTGCCAATAGCATGCTCAAATGTAGCCATGCATAGATCTTAGTAACCCATGATCAGAGTCATAATATGTACATAAAGCTAATGTAAGTCTAAAATAAATCCCTTACCAAATGTTGTTTGAGTTCCAAGACAGTATAATCCCCTTACTTGTTTTCGATTTTGGCCTTAACCACTATCCTTAACTTCAAGTTCCCCGCTTATTGAGAATCTTGAAAAGAAAAACCAGGAAAATTTTCATAGATGGCAGAAGAGAACAATGCATACTTATTAAATCATCAGTTCATGTCATCACCTAAATCTCATGTCATATTTACAATTTATAGTATGATCCATGAGAATTTGTGATTATTTTGTAATGAAATATAAATAATATATATTTTATATTTTAAAATATGACTAAAATCTTATATTAGGATTAGTCATCTATAACAAAGCATTTTTCTCATATTTTTTTTTTTTTCATTTTGATGTATTAAACTACTAAGTACTAAATGCTCTTTTTTTATATAATCCTCTACCAAACCAACCAAGGGCAAGATTTTTTTAAAAAAACTAAAATAAACATTGCTTTATGGACTTTACATTTAAATAGTTTAAATCCCACCTAAATTTCACTTGGGTTTCGTTACTTTTTAACTTTTGTCTAACCTATGTGTGCAAGTGTGAAAACATGCACTATGCAACACCAAACTTTTTTTAGTTTTTCTTCTTAATAGCCCATCCAGCAACACAATAAAAGTCCACTGAAAACCCATGATCATGAAGGGCAAAGAAAAGAAACTCACTGAAAACGTGTACTGGGCTTTAGTGAGTTTTTTTTTTTTTTTTTTTAATCTTTAAACTTCACCCTTTACTTCTCTTCATCATCATCATAATTTTTTTTTTCTTTTAAATTGGATATAATTTTCTCTCATCATCATCATATATCATTTTTTTTTTTCAAAATCGATTTGTTTTCTTTTGGGTTGAATTTTGGTGCCAAATAAGTTGTTTCAATAGTGATTTGTTCATAGAAGGTAATTTGGGTTTGTTGCAAAGAGAAGATATATATTTTTCTAAAATTTCCCTTTTACAGTAGAATTTTTTCAAGTTATGTATAATAATTTTAGTAAATACGTATGCTATACATAGTATTAAAATATATATTTTATCTACTTAAATTTTCAATTGTTTGTTATGGTTGATTAAGACTAAAGATATATATATATATATATTTTATTGTGCTTAAAGGAATAGTTAAATATAGGAAGTGAAAGCCATACATTAGAGGGATTATTAATTAATGTAAAATTATATGATTTTTTCTAGATTAATTTTTTAATAATTTTATTAAAGATTAAGGAGATGCATGATAATGGATGATTTTATTCAATGGAAGTTCATTTTCAAGCATAACTTTGATGGGAGATGCTAAATTCTTCATTAAAATATTTTGTACATCTTTATAGCAAAATAAACAATTTTTATATATTCATTTGAGTTTAGAAATATTATATATTTTTTTAATTTGATAATTATATATATATATAATATATTTATAAAATAACGGCTAACATATGAATGTATAATCCTACCCCCCATGTGAAAATTCTTGGCTACGCCCCTACACACACACACACACACATCTATATTTTACTTTTTTTATATATTAAAATTTTCATCTACTCATATTATGAGCTAATTCACTAATGATAGAATGTAATGAGGATAAAGTTTTTCCAATCATTATAGTTAGAAAGGAAAGAGAAAAATAGTATCTTCCCATTTCCCACCATTCCAAAAACTTCAACTTGTAATCCTCTATTTTAATGTTATCTTTTATCTCAAACCAATTTATCTCTTTGAAGTATACAAAGTATGATCATGATCTCTCTTTTTTAATACATTTCTTATCTCAATATGTTCAAAACATAATCATTCCTTATGAAGAAGCTTTGCAAATAAACAAAATGCCATATCAATCGTTGATCAACAATGATTAACAAAACCAATTGGGAAAATAATTTGATATTGATAATCTATTTTTTCACCACATAAATTGCAAATTTGTCCACCCCAACAAGATTATCAAACAAACAATTATTAGCAAAATCTCATAATTAAGTTTCTATATGTATCGTTATAACAACAACAACAACAACAACAACAATAACAACAACAACAACAATATAATTGCAAAAACTAAAACATGTCGCTAATTCAACTATTTTTCTTTGACTAACCTTTGCTTTTGTCTTGATAAGTGGCACAATAGAATACTTCAAATTCAACTATTGAGAGTACTTTCTCTACAAAATCATAAATTTTTCCACACAAAATTATTAAAAAATAAACAAAACATAGTAATGTCTCATAGTTTAACATCTAAACAGAACCCTAAAAAAATCAAATATAACTTGCAAAACAACTAACTAATTATTAATCCAAATCAAATCAACGAGATAAAGAAAAAAAAAGTGTGACTGGGAATTGGATTACCAAAACACCTAAATATGCATGAAGCCGATACAAATTTTCCAAAAAGAGAAAGAAATGTGATGTGACAATTAAATCAACAATAACAAAAAGAACCATTAGTATAAGAAAAAAAAAGGTGGTTGTTACAAAACAAAAAAAAAAAAAATCCACCAAAAGAGAAACAAAATCGAAGAGAGAGAGAGAGTATGACCTTTTTTGTTTTGGACAACTTGGAAGAAATAGAAGAGAGGTGGAATGGAAGCAATAAGAAATTTATATGAAAATTAAGATAGAAGAAGAAGGGTTGAAGTAGATAAAAGGTTGAACAAAGTGAAATGGTAGAATTTAAGAAGATATAAAGGAGAAAATTAAAAAAATCCATATAGGGAATCGAATGAAAATTTTAAGAAGACAATGATTGGAGGAGATGAAAGATTGCACTAAGAATACAATGATTGAAGAAAATGAAAGGTTGAATAAAGTGAAAATTGCAAAAAAATAGAAAGTAAGAAAAGATGCAAATGATGTGGCACAACAGGAGTTTTGTAAAATTGATTGCAAAGGTTTCATTATTATATTTTGTATAGATAAGATAGGAGGTTAATAAACTTCCTTGTTGTCAAGTTATTTATTTTTTGACCTTTGACAGTATTTAATGATTCATCAAATTCACATGGACTCCATCTTGAGAGATAATCAGAGGCCTAGACCTTTGCCTATAATTCTAGGACCCTTTTTGTTTGTTTAGTAATTTTTTCCCTGCATGAGAAAATGCGGGAGGAAAGAGCTTAAAATCCTTGTTTGAATTTTCTTCCACCAAAACAAGAGGTATTTTTCATCAATAATCACATATAAGTTATAGTATTATTTGTCCTCTAGGTTTCAAAGTTGGGGTTTGGATGTATGGGGCTTTCAGGAGGCTACAGTGATCCTGTCCCTGAAAAGGTTGGCATATTAATCATCAAGCATGCATTCAGTCAAGGAATCACATTCTTTGATACGTCAGATATTTATGGGCCACATGCTAATGAAGTTTTGGTAGGAAAGGTAAATTTATTTGAAAATGTTATCTCAGATGGTTTGTATTCATTAAGACTAGCTCGGATACCTCTGAGTACCTTATTTAGTTAGTTTATAATGTACATAACATCAATCTTGGGGTCTACATTGCTTAGATTAGGATTGTGGAATATTGTAAGTGGTGAGCCCTTGAAAATAGAGTTGTGGGCTGGAAGTAATTCATTCTGTCTATGTAACTAAATGAATAATTTTCTGAACAAAATGCCATTTGAAATTTGTTTGTATTTAATGAGCAAGGATACCCTTTTCAACAAAGCATAACTGTAATGATTTTGATCTGTGTGATTATAGAGATTACATAACCTTGGAAACGCAGGTAACCAGTAAAATGTATCTTGTGATTGATTTGTATTTCAAAAAATCTTATTACACACTCCCTATTGTACACTCCATAGACACTGCTTTTTGAAATCGTGTTTTCATTGACAAAATTTTAGTCAAAATTTTGTTTTAAAAACACGATTTTAGCACATGTGGCAATATGTATGCGGTGAATATGTATTATGGAGTATGTGACTATCATTACTATTTGTATTTATTGTGTATTATTTGGAAAAAATATCATAGAGCTAGCTTATTTACATAAATGCATTCTCCAACTCTAGGAAGGGAGCCACTTTTTACCCTTTGAAAGAATATAACTTGTTATCTAGAAAGATCAATCTTGTATTTAACAAAATCCTGAATCACAGGAAATGAATTCTGAAGAACTTCTTCCAAATTATAATTTTTGATATTAATTGACTGCCCGAAATTCTTTTATGTTAATTAACAAAAATAATTTCTTTATGCCAAAGCCTTGATCACAATTTGTCGCCAAACAATTTCCATGCTTTGGGGTTTTAAGGAAGCTAACCTTTTATTTGCAAAAAGAAGAAAATAATTTGTTCTGTTTAAGATTATTAATCAAACATAATGTTTTCACTCATGTATCATGCTATTTCTCTTTTTAGAAACAGAAACAGAACCATTTGAATGCGCATCTTTATTGTAACATTGGTTTTCTTAGTTGTTGGTGGCTTTTTTAGTTCGCTTATGATTAAACAGTATAATTCAAAAAGGCATTTTCAGGCATTGAAGCACTTGCCTTGAGAAAATATTCAGTTAGCTACAAAATTTGGTATTGTCAAAATGGATCTTAATAATGTTGGGGTATGTTTGATAGACTGTAATAAGCGTTGTAATGTAATAGTTATTCCAATGGTTTAGTTATTCTTTAGTTTGGTTATGTTTTTATTACAAGGAATAATAATTCCTTATGAATAGCTATTCTTCAAAATGAGGAATAGCTATTCCTTTTTAAAAGGTTGTATTAACTATTCATTGGTAAGTGGAATAATTTCAAAACTTAATATATTTCCAAGTAAATAAACTTTCCATATACATCTAAAAATTATAAAAATAAAAAATCATAAAAAATAACAAATATCTCTCTTAAATTTAAAAATAACAATTTTTAAGAAAATATAATTGTATGAATAAGAAATTTCTTAAAATAAATGTTAAGTTTCATTCTAATGTTATAACTTACAACCAAACTAATGAATAGGTTTAGTTATTACATTACAACACATTTTATTCATAGTAATAAAGATTACAATTCCTGTCGTAATTCTCATTCAGTGTACCAAACGTACCCTAATAAATGGTACCCCTGAATACGTTCGATCCTGTTGTGAGGACAGTCTAAAGCGCCTTGGTTTGGAATACATTGATCTCTATTATCAGCACCGGATTGACACGACAGTACCTATAGAGGAGACTGTATGTGTTACAATACTCTTTTCCCCCTTTTTAAAACGCATTTTCCATGTGACATAAACTTTTATAAGCAGAACTTCCTTTACTCCAACTCAAAAGCAATGCTGTAATATTCTTTCACTTTCCTGAAGTTGTAAACTAGGCAATTCATACATGAAAACTTATTTTTTTGGATTGTAGATTGGGGAACTTAAGAAGCTGGTGGAAGAAGGAAAAGTAAAGTATATTGGATTGTCTGAAGCTAGTGCAGACACAATACGAAGGGCACATGCAATTCATCCCATCACGGCTGTACAAATGGAGTGGTCCCTCTGGACTCGCGAAATTGAGGAAGAAATAGTTCCACTTTGCAAGTAACTTCATATTCTCTTAAAAACTATTGGGTGTTCCATTCAGAATGACTGGCCCCCAAGGTAATGAAAGGGGATGAGGAAGATTTAAATAAGTGACCTCCACTTCATAAGGCATATTTCTCAATGCATGATTCTAGCCTGAGGAGCCACTCGGGGTTATTTGCATTTATCTTTTACTATACCGCTGTCACAATATGTTTGAACTCCACATTATGGAATGAAAAGTGTCCTTTGGATATGCCAAAATGTACAGGGAGCTTGGAATTGGAATAGTACCATACAGCCCTCTTGGTCATGGATTCTTTGGTGGCAAAGCAGTTATAGAAAGTGTACCTGCAAACAGTTATCTGGTATGTAGCACATAGTTGTCTTGACTTTTTCTGTGCGTACAAGTTATGAAAAAAAAAACACTGTTTGAAACTCAAAGTCAGCTTAGTAATATAATTCAATTCTAGATATTTAATTAATCAATTTCACACAAAATTTAAATCATGGATAATCAAGCATGAAATAAACAACACAAGAAAAAATTACACACACAGATGAGGAATTTTTCATGAAGTGAAACCCAATTGGGAAAATCACTCCGGGCCAAAGTCCAACCCATCAAATTCACTATGAAGACTATTATGGTATAGTCTACACTTTCTGAACAATTAAACTGTACTCGAGCTCCCCACTTTTGCTTGCAACTGCAAACTCTTGCCCTGTGTCTTCACAGTCTTTTGATGCAGCAAGTCAATATGCTAACTGCCAAACAAGTCTCTTGGTTACTATTAGGTTCATAGTGTGCCAGTTGGCTAACAAATGTTAAGTCTTGTATGTGTTTTGAAGTTTAAGACTCAAACCCAAAACAACTCAAAAACGAAGAAACATTTTGGAATCTCAACATGTAGCTTGACACCTATCAATTGATCAAGAAAAGCTTGACGTGTCTCAACACCTATCGATTAATTGAGAATCATGGATCCAGATTCTCAATATACACCATTAATTCATGCAATCTGAAGTTTTTTGTGCCCTACTTGCTAGAGTATAAAAGGACTAATATGGGACGACTTAAATAAGTTTTGAGAGCTGTGTTTTTATATGCCTAGGATTTCATGACTGAGTTCTCACTCACCATTAACCAAAGAAGGTCTCCAGACCAGTGATAACGCTAAAGTTACTGCATAACACAGACTTGTTGTGGAAACCTTCTAGAGGGTGGTTCTTCAAGTCATAAACAGAGTGCTCATGTGAATAGAATCTACCACAGAAGAGTTCAAAGAGTTGTAATTTCATGCAGTCATGTTAGTAATTACTACTAGAGGTAGCTTCAGAATTAGAGTTAATTCTATTGTACAAACTTCTATTCTATGAATGGATCTGTTTCCTTGAGGAGTGGTGGTAAACCCCTGTAGGGTTTTCTAGTTAGGGTTTTCTCTTCATAATCATATTGCTTGTGTTCATTACTTTCTGCACTTATTTATTTTAGAATATTGGTTTGTGGATTGAGTTAACCAAATTTGAATTGGAAAGTATAATTTGTAAATTAATTGAATCCATAATAAATTAATTGATTGTAACTGGGGTCTAGATTTCTAACAATCACTTCCAGGCTTCTTGAAGATTTTGGTTAGTCTTTGTGGTTTTAATGAATGCTCTAACAACACAGCTGGTGATCTTGTCTTTGGTAGTGTGAATCCTCTCAAAATTTGGCAATCAAAGAGGGTGAAAGATCTTTTGCCCTTGGAATAGTTTTTCTAAAGGATTTCTTGGCCATCTTCCTCCTTTGATATCACTCTTCTAAAATCAGGGTTTAATTTTTGACTTTATTTGTCCAGGGTTTGAGGAGTGATTGGTCATAAAAATTTCCATAAAAGCCCAAGTTGGTGCTTTCCTTAACAAGTTTTCTCGAATGTTGAACTAAAGATTGTTGAAACTTTCTGTCCATGCTTCTGAATTTCTTCATATATTCACCCTACTGAGTATAAGTTCACTCAACCAAATTTTACAGATGTGCACAGTGAACACAATCTTCCGTCTTCATCCTCAATTATGCCAAACAATTAAAAATGAAAATTCTTGAATAATTAAAAGGAAACCTTGTCATATAATCAGCCAACACTAAAATACCTAACAACATATACAAACAAAGTGCTAGGGAGGAAAAGATTCCAACTGCGGGATTAGCAACATGTTATAATTATTTCTCAAAAAAAAAAAAGGATATACAAACAATTTTTATTGGGCTTGTTGCAACAAATTGTTTTTCTTGTTGCTTGTGAGATTAAGCTTGGGACTAATGTGTAACCTTTCCTTTAATCAGAACATGCATCCTAGATTTCAAGCAGAGAGCTTAGAGCAAAACAAGACCATTTATTTTCAAATAGGAAAGTTGGCTGAAAAGCATGGATGCAGCCCTGCACAACTTGCACTTGGATGGATTCTTCATCAAGGAGATGTTTTTATTCACTGCTCATGGAAGTTTGCAAATACACCAGAAAAAGAAAGTGAGTTAGCATAATAAGCTATGTGCACAATGGGAAGTGCATGTCTCATGGAAAGAAATAAAATCATGAGGCCACATAAAGCGACTTCAAATTGTAAAAGATGAAGATGATCAGCTACCAAAGAACAGTCCAAACTATGTTTGAGATATAATTACTTTCTGTTAAGACTATGATGAATGGTGTAATATTGAATTCACAGAACAGTGATGCTGCATGTTTTGTGTGTTATGATAATTATGATTCTGTTACACACACCAATATTCACTCCATGAATGCCATTGTCTATAACATGAATTGATTAGCTGTATCTTCAATCTGTTGTTGCATGTGATATATTTTGTCAATTCACTATCACCCCAAAGGTAGATATTAAATGAAAACATGAACAAAAACTAATGTACCTTGATGCAGGCATCAAAAAACATGATGACAGTCTACCACCATTTGTTCAGTACCATCACAAGAAAGTCCATTTTGACCAAGATTGATCCTTACATCTTTGAATTGAGTCCACAAACTATTGTAATGACTTTTCAAGGCCTTGTTCCTGTCATTTCAGCCTCTCTCTTAAACCCCTTCTCTCTCTCTCTCTCTCTCTCTCTCTCTCGCTTTCTTTTTTCTCCTATAAATGACATCAATCTGCATAATATGACAACAATTGTCTTTCATTCTTAGTGCCACCTAAATAACAAAGCCAGAAGAACATTGTGTGTACCTCTGAAGATATCCTCCTACGCTGATTTTCCATTCTTGAACAGAATTGATGCTGCACAAAACCCACAAATAACTTAACTGAAACACAGATGCCATGCAATCCGGGTGCAGATAATCAAAGGTCATTTGTATCCAAAAATCTCCTATAATTAGAATATTGTAAAGCCTAAAATTGAACTAGTAGGAATAAGAATGAAGAGCAATTCACATTGATAGTGAAAAAGAGCAAAAATTATTTTCAATTTCCAGTACAAGCAAAGACAACTACATCTTGGCTTAATGCATGAAACTTCAAGCACATTTTTATTCATATGCACACCTCCCCTGCCTTTCCCATTATGTTACCAACTCAAAGTTTCTAGTAAGTATCCATATTGATAAGTTTGAACTAAACCAAATCTCTTCCTTATCACTGACTAGCTAACATGATTGCAAATTGCATGTCCGTAAACAATAACTAAAGCTTCATAACAAGAACATTTGAAAGGGTATTATTAGGAATGACAAAAAGTGGATCCAAGGCGGGACACTTCTAAACTACCTTTAACAAATTCTTAGTACCAACTTCAAATTTAAATTGGCATAAGAAGAGAAACTACCTTACAACCTAGAACACATGAACCCACATTCATTTTTTTAATTTGGGAACATCTCGAAGCCTAGAAGTAGATAACTAATATAACTTAGCTTAGTTGTATATCTCCAACAGAAGAGGATAGGATAATCTTTAAAAAAGTTTGAAAGCACCACTTCCTTTCCCACCTGGAAACATAATTAGAGTGCCTCCAGGATCCATTTACTTAGACGTAAATATTGCTGAAGAAGCCAGTTAGGAATTTTTAACAAGAACTGAGAATGTCACATTGGAGACACAAGATGAAGTCCATTTTGCCCCATGGACAATTCTGTTAAGCAAATACAAAGAAGCTACCAAATGTTATTCACCCCAACACACCATCCCCCCCACCCCCCACCCCCCCCACCCCCCCCCCAAAAAAAAAAAGGCCTGCATTTTTACTTAAAAGAAAAGGGACCCTCATATACTCATCTCATCCACATAATATATTTCAAAACTAGTGTGTATTGAAAAGGAAATGTGAAAAACTGCCATATGACAGGACCTAAGCCTAAATTTGGCACTTGTATGAAATTTTTATTTTTTATTTTTGATAAGTAAATAATATGCATTGATAAAAAAGGAACCCAAGTACACTGGAAGTGAACAAGGGAAAAGAAATTACAAACAAAAATTACAAGAGTCTAGGAAATCAATAAAAGAAGGGAATGATTGACTTTGCAAGGCAAACAACCAATCCCTTAAGGTTCTAAAAAAGAGAAGCTTAAGGTCCGGAATGGAATTCTCATAATCTTCAAAACATCTACAATTTCTCTCCCTCCAAAGACACCACATTAAGCAATGAGGAATGATGGACCAAACATAACCATTTTGATGATGACCGAAGCTGCCTTGCCAACAACCTAACAGCCCCAAAACCGTACAAGGCATAACCCAAGAAACACCAAATAGGCCCAAAACCATAGACCATAGGTTCATAGCAAAAGGACAATGAAGGAAAAGACGGTCAACCAATTCACCATTTCTCTTACACATGAAGCACCAATCTAGAATCCACACCTTTCTCTTTCGTAAATTATCGATCGTCAGGCATTTCCCTAAGGCAGCAGTCCAAACAAAGAAAGCTACTTTAGAAGGAATCTTCTGCTTCCAAATGCTTTTCCAAGGAAAACCAAGGAGAGTGTTGCCAACTGAAATTTTATAGTAATCCCTAACCCTGAAGCCCTTATGCTTGTTAGGAATCCAACACATTTTATCCTCACCGAGCCCCCCTAAAGGAGAAGCGTAAATGGATTTCATGAAATCTGACAAAGCCTCTAAATCCCGAACATGCACCCCCCTAAAGAAGCTCACATCCCAAAAGAGGACACCATTGGTGAACAGCATAAGCTCAGCCACACTAGCCTCCTTGTTCCTGCTAAATTTGAACAAGGCAGGATATCTAACAGCAAGAGAAAACTCTCCACACCACCGGTCTTGCCAAAATTTCACTCTAGACCCATCACCAATATCGAACAGAATATGGCTAGAGAAGAAGGACCAACCCTGACTGATATATTTCCATAATCCAACACCATAGGGGCCATTCACAGATCTTGTACACCAGCCCCCCACCTAGAACCATATTTCGACTCTATCACTTGCCTCCAGAGGGCATCTTTCTCAATCCCAAATCTCCAAAGCCACTTCCTAGCAAAACTTCATTGAAGAGACTTAACTTCCTAATCCCTAACCCATCTAAGGAAATAGGAGCACAAACAGAAGCCCATTTAACCAAATGAATTTTAGGATCATCTCCTAAGCTGCCCCATAAGAAATTCCACTGGAGCCTCTCAATTCGGTTAGCCACACTAGCAGGAATAGGAAATAAAGATAGGAAGTAGGTGGGTAAATTGGAAAGGGTGCTTTTGATGAGGGTGACTCTACCACCCTTGGATAAATTTAAGCGTTTCCAACCCTCCAATCTCCTCTCCATTTTCTCCAGAATTGGATTCCAAATAGAATCATACATCAAGAATATCAATCTGAAACTTGTACAAACTTTTGCACATATTTTGCTTGCCATCAAGGGTTACAAACTACAGAATCATACAGCACTTTGTAATATACATGAAACAATAATATTATCCAACTAAGATCCAAGCTACCTAAGTATCAAAGAAAATTCATCTCAACATGAATGCCCCCCTCCCCAACCCTTCCAAATGAAAAAAAAAAAAAAAAGAAGGAATTTCAACTTCAGTGGCAAAGTTTGGATCTAACAAACCTAGGTGCCTATAAATTCTAAAAGTCTAACCTCAAATAAAAACAACTTACAATCTTAATTCAAAATTATTAATATTCATGTAAGGTGATAGGTTTCTTTTTTTTTTTTTTTTTCCTGAAAGAATGAGGTCCAAAACTTGATTTAAATTAAAGCCACAAGCGTTAACTTTCATTCACTTCACTATATTGGGCTTCCATGCTCAATTTTATTTGTTTAATAAAATTTCTCCCTAATTCACCATATACTTGTATTTAGTCTAAAATACAATAGGAAATCACATACTTGACATCCAATGACTCCCTAAAATCCGGCCATACCCACTCCTAACAACCACTCAAACTCTAGTATACCACTATCAAACTACTTCCCACAGTCATGGAATATAAGCAATCGAGAGAGATGAAAACTCACCTTTAAATCCCCTTGGAATGGATGAAAGTATGGAGGAAACAACTTGTTGGCTTTGGGTCTTGTCGAATTCAATGGTCATGAAGTGGTGATCCAGTGTGATTGCCTGGTGCCTGAAACAAAGGAGATTAGTATGAAGAGGGGTTGAATAGGAGAAGATCAAAGAACCTGATATAATTCGATGCCCCTCAAATGAATTTCATTAGAAACAATCATACATAGTACTTAAATACACAATAGTAATTTAAAATCTAAATAGCAAACTTTTGAATTCTCAAAATTATTAACAACTAATAAGTGCAAATATAAATATTGAATGGAAAGAAGAATCACCAACTGCACAAATGTTTGTCTTTCTTTTCCCTTTTTTTTTTTTATCCTCTTTGACTGGATCAAGCCATTACAACTCTCTTCGTTTTAGCGTTAAGCCTTTAAAAGAAAAAGAGTACTCCAAGTTAGTCTGCAAAGATAGAAACTTTTACTTCAAAAGTCAACTAGGAGAAGAACATATAAATGCACATTAAGAAAATATTGGGCAGCAGGTTAGCACAAGAAAAAGGAATATACATCATAAAACAGAATAAAAAATTGTTAGTTCAAAGCCTGCAAAGTTTTAATAGAAAGAAAGGGCCTAGGAATGAGCTCTAAGGCAAGCAAATGAAGCAGAAAGTGTATTAAGAACACGTTCGACCAGTAAACAACTGACCCATGCTTATGATTTTTAACTAAGCAGGAGCATCACTGCACGTTTATTTGAATCAGG
The DNA here is from genome assembly GCA_035136125.1 of Quercus rubra. NCBI lineage: Eukaryota > Viridiplantae > Streptophyta > Magnoliopsida > Fagales > Fagaceae > Quercus > Quercus rubra. Next base: position 17,184,933 of record CM068732.1, on the reverse strand, counting down.
TTGGAGGCCAACCTCTAGAAGTGACCAGTCACCTGCCCCCATATCCTTTTCGTACAAAGCAACAATCTGGCCATTATATTATGTAAATGCAAGAACATAATTCTTAAAGCAGATTGTGAAATAGTATGACTATATTTGGGCAAGTTGTAAATCTGAAAAAAAAAAAAAAAAAAAAAAAAAAAAAAAAAAAAAAAAACAAACATATCCACTTCACAAACAACTTCCTAAGGAAAATCAACATTGGAATTACTACGCAAAAGTCTAGGCAGGTGATCATAAGCATGGCATCAAGGCCTCAATTGGCCAAGGAAACTGCTGAAGCCACACCCCCCCCCCCCCCCCTCTCTCCCCCCTCTTTCAAAGGAGCAATAACGAAGGGAGATGGCCTCTTAGTTGGAGCTCCAATGCTGCACATACATGAACTTCAAGCTACTAATCATATTGTGAAAAATCAAAACAATCATACTAGAAATAGAATTAATGCAAATCAATGATGTTTAAGCAATCAAAGAAATTAGAATTGGTAGGTTAAAAAAAAACATAATGAATTTTTTGGAGTTAGAATAATTTTGAAAACTTTTACAATTAAAAGAAATTGAATTCTGTAACAAATTAAATTACTACTTTCATTAATTCTGCTTTTTCTTTGAATCAATGTCCTTTAGAATTGGGTTTATACCCCCACAAGAATAAGCTTGTTCATTTAGAGAGAGAGGTAGAGAAGTGACAAAGACACCTACAAGAATGAAACAATGCAACTAAAGGAGACATATCTATACTATCCCAAAAAAAAAAAAAAGAGAAGACACATCTTGACATTAAACAATGCAGTTGTCACAGAACAGGGACAACACAAAAGAAAATTATTTCAAAATTTTCATTGTGGTACCTTGGCATATTTCTTCAAATTTTGATTAAGAGGTTCTCGTTCTCTTTGTTTTCATTCTCATGTCGAATTGATTTTGAATTTTTTGCTCACCAAGTGGCATATCCTCTATCTTTGAAACGTTGGTGATGTTTGATGCAGCACGACTCCTCTTTTGTGATTTTGGTTCACCAAGTGGCATATTTTTCTTGCTGCTGTTTTTTTTATTTATTTTGTGTGCTTTTAGTAATGGCTGACGAGAAGTACTCCGAGTTGGGCACAACGTATGGTACAGTTTGCGCAGAATAAAACCTGGACCTTGGCAAAGAAATGGTCTGAGCCGTTGGCACAATTCTCTTTGAAATTTGATAGAATCGAGGTTGGGCTCCTTCATAGTTGTGGAAATTTTGAGGACATGTGCATTCTACATGGACACCCAACCTTTTAATGATAGGAACAACTTGTCTAGGTTTACTAGTCCAATGAGAGATTTTACATGAAATCTCAACGTGATTTCTATCACCTAGATTCAAGTCTTGAAATAGCGGCTGCAATGAACTGTGAAGTCTATAGTAAAACCAAAGATGATCACACCTAATTGCATCAAGAGTCTCACTTTGAGCTCTCGTTTAGTACCATTGATGGAAATGTTGACATCACAAAGATATTCATAGAGAACATCATCCAGCAATCCAAAAGCAAGACAAAGAGAAATTGTTGGAAATTCTGGACCAATGGAGAATGATATAAAACTTTCAATACTTCGATGGTTGAACCACTTTGGAACCTTATTTCCTGGTACTACGATTTCATATTCACATCTAGTATCCTCGCCATCAGAATTAACATGCAAGCTTTCAGATTTGAAGTACACCTTCTTAAATACAATGAACTCAGAGGTGCTGAGAAATGAAGGAAGGTCAATCTGAAGTGACAATCCACTAGATGACTGTGGATCCATTGATATGTTGCTTCCCAAACCTAAACATGCTATATCTTGTGGAAGCCCTAACTTTTCTCCAAACTGCATACAATAAGAGAATTTAAGAAACTACAATTTAGCAAACTAGTAATGTACTTGGGAAGGTAACCATAATTGCTTCTTGGAAAATGTTAAGCTTACTATCAATTTTACTAGAAAATCTTTATAGACTGGAGTGACAATGAATGTGGTTGGTGTACATTTAACAACATATGTATAATGTTTAAATTCTTTTCTGTGATGCACACCAGTTTGTAAGATGTATACAGTAAAATTGGTAGTATCCCTAGAACTTCTTGTATATCTTAATGAGAGAGAGAGAGAGACCTGAATCAATAATTTTCTTGATGATTGCGAATCCAACAAGAAGCAGCTTGACACATCTACTTTTGTTATACTATGTGGAAGCCTTGGAATTTTCACAAGCTCAGCACACCCCTTAATACAAAGTGTATGTAATCTATCAAATCTAATAATGCTTTCTGGGAGTATAGCTACATTGCTTGGATATATATATATAATTGTTTCAAAGAGAGGGTACAGCAAGAAGTCAAAACAAAATCTAATTCTGAAGGAATTGAAAACCCATGAAGACTTAGTTTATTCAACCTCCAAAAACCATCTTTGGACAATCCACCATAAGAATTACATTGTAGTTGTCTATCGGTCCTCACAGCCCTTGGAAATTCAGCACTGCCATATATGGTGAGCTCACAAAGATTTTTCAAGTCATAAATGCTAATTGGAAGATGTACCAATTGGTCTTTAGAACCTAGGAGTAACTGCTCAAGCCTAGTGAGATTTCCAAACGATTGAGGCAACTTTGTAATAGCAGTCTTATTCACATCTAAAAACACTAAACTTCCCATTTCTTGTGAAATCTCAGGAAAGTTCTCAAGGCTTGAGCAGTTAAAAAGACAAAGATATAAAAGAGATTTCATCTTGAGCAACCTTGGAAGACTTCTAAGTTTAGTGCAACCCTCAAGGTCCCATGCTATAAGCTTATCAAGACATCCAACAGACTCATGAACCTCATCTAAACTTTTACACTGACGAGAAAGCAAACACTTTAGGTTTGGTGTGGCCATTGACAAGTCAGGCAACATCTCAATCTCTTGACAAGAACTGAAATCCATATAAGTCAAGCTTTCGAACTGTAACCTCACAAAAAAAGTAAAATATAAATATAGCTTCAACCAACTTCAAAATTTAGTTTAGAGAAATAATAATTAACAAATACTAATAATAATACCTTGAAAGGCTTGTCCAGCTTGATGTGGCTTTGTGGCATTTTGAGTGCAACAAGTTTTTGAGGATGAAATGCAGTTGGCAAGGAAGAGAAAGGATATTCACTCCAATCAAGCAACCTTAATCCATTGGGAAGATATTCAATGCCTCCACAAACGTGTACATTACTAATTATAAGCAATCTAAGATTTTTCATCTTTTTAAGAAAGTCTGCTTTTAATTGCACGTTTTCTGGCGAGCATAACATTATGCCTTGAATTTTATCCGACCCCTAATTAGAAAAAGCATTAAGTGAATAATAATACACAAAAGTATAACAAATATTAAATTTTAAACAAAATCGATTGATAAACTTAAATATTCTTCCAAATTAAAAAGAAAAAATCAATACATCTTCCATGTGATAGGAAAAAAAGAAAAAGAAAAAATGAATCAAAATAACTCATACCGTATTTTCATTTAGTACTACAAGAACATCTTTAGAACTCCATAGTCTGCTACGTTTTCTGGGCTTTTTTGGTGATTCTTGATGAACAATTTCCCTACCCATTTGTTGTAACAAGTCATGCATCAACAATTCATTACATTCACCCAAAGTTATGAGGCACTTATCAATAAGTTTTTGAATACCATAATCTGGGCATAAATCACAAGCATCTAGTACATCTACAACATAATGCTTTTGGAGTCCCTTGAAGAAACATGCAATATCAAGGAGAATATCCTGTTCAATTTCGTCCAATCCTTCATAACTTATTTTGAGTATACCTTGAATATTTTTATTAGGGATTCTTTCATATTTATCTAATGCAATTTTCCATTCATGTTTAGTTCTTCCACATAAATCAGCACCCATTTCTACTAAAGCTAATGGAAGGCCTTTGGCATAATGTATAACTTGGTTTACAATTTCTAAATAATCTTCCATGGGTTGTTTTTTTTGGGAAGCATGTTTACTAAAGAGTTCAAAAGCTTCATGTTCATCTAATTCCTTAACCTTGTAGGATGAATGACCTTCTCCAAGAGTAGCTAGCAAGTGTCTGTCTCTTGTTGTTATAATGATTCTACTTCTAGAAGCAAACCAATCACATTTTCCTAATAATTTCTCCATTTGGTCCACTTCATCCACATCATCAAGAATTACAAGAATCCTCTTTTTGTTAAGCCTTCTCTCTATTTCATTGATTCCACGAGATGCATTGGCCATATTCCAATTTGTATCTCCTAGGGTCTCAAAAAGAAGTGTCTTTTGTAGATTGATTATGCCATCATTTGTTCTTGATTTGTCTCTAATATTCTCTAGAAAGCAACTTCCTTCAAATTGATTAAAAATTCTATTATAAGTAGCTTTTGCTATTGTTGTCTTACCGACTCCACCAGGGCCATATATTCCTACCACGTGTACTCCATCTGACTCAATATCTAAAAGTAATTCTATGGCCTTTACCCGAGGATTTATTCCAACTGGATATTTAGCAACATATAGTGGTGTGTCCCTTAATATGGGACTCAAGATCTCTTCAACAATTCCTTCAATAAATTTGAATTCAAGATAGCTGCCAATTAACAAGAATTGAAAACACATAATGAGTTAGACTAGAAAATAGAAATACAAACTTGAACTAAATTCAAGATGTTCAAGTTGTGCATTACAATACTAGTGTTGTTAATTAAAGTGGCATGTAACTTAAAGTAATTACTATCACTATGCTAGGTGCTAGCACTTCTTCTTTTGGATAGAAAATTAATTTTAACTTTTAAGCTTGTAAGCTCAAAGTTGCATAGAAAAACCAGCATCTTAGTTAGGTGAGGACACAAACTTATTGGAAACCCATTCTAATACTTTGGATTTGGGAAATTGTTCTAAAAACACCCAATTAATTGTTAAGGTTATCTTCTGTTGAAATCTTTTATTTCTACTATTGACCTATAACTAGGGTTTCTTGACACTATGCCAAGAACCTTGTAATTTAATTGGCACCTCCCCATATACAAAGTGCTTAGGGGTCTAGGGGAGAAGGATTTAGCTGCAAAATTAGTAGCATATTGTAACACTAATTGGCTTGGACTCCTTGGTTTTAACTACTAAGTTGCCAAGAGTTTTGTAGTTTAACTAGGTCCTAATGTTTCTAACAGAATTTAGATTCCCCCATCCGAAGTCCCAACTATTAAATTATCCACACACAAAAATGCAAAGCCCAAATTAAATAATTACACTCATTAATAAAACCCACATTCCTTCATAAAATCCAAAATAAGATCTAATAGACCATAAAGTTAAAAACAATATAATACAAATTGAGTCAAATTATTCGGTTAAAAAGTCAAATAGATGGGAGAAGATTTTATATAAAAATTCTTATTCCATCTCTCAATTTGATTATAATATTTGGTCATTTTGGTGTTTTTATTATTTTATTTTTATTTTTTAGGGTTATTTTGTCATGACCAAGGTTTTCGGAGGTATTTTGACCATTTAGAGGTTCAAGGGTAATTCAATTGTTTTGAAGATAGATATTGAGTGTATTTCAATCATGGTTTTAAAAACCAGTACGGTGAAAGAACCGGAAAATGTTCTAATTACCGGTTTTATGGTCGGACCGAGGTCCGACCGATGGTCGAACCGATGACGTCATAAATAATTTAATTATTATTTATTTAAATTATATAAATAATTAATAATTTTTTAATCTACTAAAAACATAATTAGGCTCATATTCAAAGTTTTCCCTAGCATAAGTGAGGTCAAAGTGCAAGACAATAGGGAATGGGGATGATGAAGTGCCAACAATACCAAGCATCTTTGTTGTTTCAACTTTCATATCAACAACTCATGCATTTTTATCTATAGCTTTATCTTTTAATAAAAAGATACACATAAATTCCACAACAATAAGTTCATTAGTCATTACATTTACATCAAAATGGCAAATAACAATTAAGTTCATTACATTCAAATAGCAAATAAGTTTTAAAGTTACAAACAAACAACTACTAAATTATAAGATCCAAGCCTCATTAGTTATGAAGAAAATTGAAATCAATATCATCATGTGAACCAAATGCTCCACCACTAGCATCATTATCATCATCTTCATCCTCATCTTCTTCATCTTCAACATGACTAGGATGATTTTTATCTCTAAATCCGGGAGGAGCATCATCTTCATCACCAAATGATTCCAAATTAATGTCATCATCATCCTCAATTACTTCATTGTCCATATCTATACAAATTCCAAAATCAAAGAATAATAAATGAAATAACGATTCTAATAATCATTTCTCATAAATCATAAATAATCTAATTAAAATATGCTACTAGGTAAAGAATTATTATAAGTTAACCTCTTTGTACATGGCTAGAAGACCCTTCTTCAATTGGATAGGCTCTTTCTTCATATAATGCATTCTCTATCTCCTCATGATCTAGAAATGGAGGTTCCTCATCTTCCACTACCCAAAATTCAGTTTTATCGATACTTGCATAATCAATAGGATCAAAATTGAACTTCTTCCTTTTGACTCTATATCATAAGATGAACATAATCAATAATTTAATTAGTAACAAAATCAATTATATTTCACAATCACAAAGAACACACTTGACCAAATCAGTGAATCACTCATATTTCCCCACAAAAACATTGAAACAAGGAGATTATATAATATATACCTTTCTTTCAATCGGTAGTTATAATGAACAAATACAAGATCATTAAGTCGTTGATGCTCTAATCTATTTCTTCTTTTGGTATGTATTTGTTCAAAAACACTCCAATTCTGCTCACATCCCGAAGAGGCAGCTGTTTGGCTAAGAATCCGAATTGCAAACTTTTGTAAGGTTGGAGCACAAGATTCAAACAACTTCCACCACTCATCTAAGTTCCATATACAACATAAAACAAAGATATAATAAATCAATAAACACAACTATACTTATCCCAAAAATATTAAAAAAAAAAAAAAAAAAAAAGCTATGATCTTTAAAACATATTTTCATTTTGTTATTAGCTAAAGTAAACAATATCTTACCCGGCTGAGATGTCTTGGCTGATTCTTGAGCAAGTTGGGTTCCAAAAGTTTGTTCACGCTCTCGAAATAGCCTTAATTCCTCCACCAACTTCAACCGACCAACTGAAACTTTTGATTCAATAACATCTGTCACAGCAGATTGTGTCTCTAACCTCTTATTAAGAGTGGATGAGTCATATTGAAATGCAGGATTCAACCAGTAAGCAGCAGCATGAATATCTCTATAGAATTGATTATCCCAACGATCCTTGATAATATTGACATAAGGCTCCCGTAGTCTCTTATTGTCCTTGAAAATTTTTTTGATTCCATCAATTACTCTATACATGCCATCATATACATAACCCATAGCTGGTTTTTCATCAGAATCAACAATGCGTAATAAACGAATCAATGGTGACATAATATGCACAATTACATGACAATCATTCCAAAATTGATTGTCAAGAATGATTTTCACCACTGCCTTTGCTTTCTTATCTTTTGCATATCTTGATTCAACATAAAATTTGCTAGTCACCAATGCTTGTAAGTCATGCTTATGTTCCTTAAGACTCCCTAAGGCAATGAAAGTAGTAGCGAACCTAGTTGGTCCTGGACGCACAATTTCAGTCCAATTTTTTCTAGTCCTCAACCAAGCTTGCAAAGCCACATGGTTATAGATGAACACTGTGATCTTGGATGCACGCTTTGCAAGTTTAGCTATATGATCCATCTTCCCAATCTCCTTAAAAATTAAGTTTAGGCAATGTGCTGCACAAGGTGACCAACTAATGTTCCTATATTTTCCACACACAATTTTTCCAGCAGCCACATAATTTGCAGCATTGTCAGTGACCAAATGTACTATATTTGCAGGACCAACCCAACTAATAATTTCATCAAACAAGTTACTCAAATTAATAGCATCCTTAACTAAGTCAGAAGCATCAACAGAACGTATAAAAATAATTCCTTTAGGACAATAAACAAGAAAATTAATCAATGTTCTATGCCTAGTATCAGTCCACCCATCAGCCATTATTGTACAACCAGTGTCAGCCCAATATGAACGATGAGAATCAACAATCAATTGAACTTCTCTTTTTGCATCTCTCAACAAAGGCACTCGAAGGGCATGATAATTTGGGTCTCTATATCCAGGACCATAAGAAGCTACAGCATTGAGCATAGGTTGATAATAACTAGAATTCACAGCATTAATTGGAATGCAAGCATCATACATCCATCTTGCTACAGACATATCAACCCTCCACTTTTTTTCTTTGCCAGCAAGCACACTTTTAATAGAAGGTTGAGCTCCCGGTGTTGTTCTAGGAGCGAAGTAATTGTCAATATTACCAACCTTTCTCTTGCCAAGATTGAATCTTGGTGGAAAATTACTAGGACCACTTCTATTTCCCCTACTTAACCCCCTACCTCTAGGAGTAATTTCTTGGACATCTTCAAATTCTGGTGAGTCCTCTAATGGTGAATAATTAGATGCTTCTTGATCCTTTTTTGTTTGTTCTTTAGATTTTGAAATTCCCTTCAAATTCTCAACCATTTGAAACCTAACATCATAAGGTACACCCATACATGCAGCCACATCACCTTTAATTCCAGCTAGATGTCTTTTCATCCTATTGATGCCCTCTCCTTTATAACTTTTCCCACAATATATACATCTATAACTACTTTTTCCGTCTTTCAACTCTTCAGTTACATGATCCCATGCGGGATCACATTTCGCTCTCACAGATGAAGAATTAGCATTTGACCCGGTAAATGCATGTTCATTAGATGGTACAGATGCAGACTCCATTTCACTCAACAATTTCAGACTGGCAGCAACCATTTTATCAACAAATAAATTCATCAATACAACATTTACAATCAATAGTATAATACAATACACTGTAAACTATATTTCACAATCAATACTCTGTAAATCAAATCCCCAACAGACACAAAATCACAGATAAACTAAAATGACATTGTAAACTAATAATTGAAGTTACCACTTACCAGTGAAATCACGAAAGGAGAACTTGAGATGAAGCCGCAAACATGGATATAGAATCTGAGATGAAGTTGAGAGAAATGAAGAAAAAAAAAAACAGAGAAAATTATTAAAATCAAAATCAAGTAATCAAAATCATAAAAAAAAAAAGAAAAGAAAATTAATTATTAGTTTAGTACCTGATGAAGCCGAGAGAAATGAAAAAAAAAAAAAAAAAAAAAACAGAACCGAGAAAATGAAAAAGAAAATCAAAATAAAAAAAAAAACTTAGAAGTTTAGAAGTAGAACATTACCTGTGCTGCTATGCAGAGAGCAGAGCAGGGAGCGCCGCAGCTAGCAGCTGTGCAGAGAGCATCGCTGCCGCTGTGCAGAACGCGCCTCTGTGTAGAGAGAGCGCTTGACTGAGGCAAGCAGCGAGCAGCGAGCTTGAGGCAAGCTTGACTGAGGCGAGCAGCGAGCTTGACTGAGGCAGAGGCGAGCTTGAGGCGTGCCGCGTGAGTGAGATTTTCGTCTGAGCTTGAAGCTTGAAGGTGAGGACTGAGTGACTTTAGTTTAGGCTTAGGGTTAGATTTTCATTTTAGGACAAAAGGGCCAAAACGACGTAGTATAATCACCTGGGAAGTAAAAAAAAAATAAAAATCCCCCAACCGGTCAAGAACCGGTTCAACTTCCGGTTTTTCTGGTTTTTAGGTTGAACCGGCCGGTTTTCATTGTACCTCCGGTTTTTAATATATTTCCGGTTTTTTGTCATAACCGGACCGGATTAGAGGCCGGTTCTCGGTTGAACCGGTCGGACTGGCCGGTCCGATCCGGTTTTTAAAACCATGATTTCAATCCTTTCAGAGTTTTCAAAAATTATATTGATCATTTTGTTGTTTTTGTTACTTTGGGGGTATTTTCTAAATTTGAGGTACAAAGATATTTCTGTCATCTTGGATGTTTCGGAAAGCATTTCCATCACTTTGGAGGTTTTGATTGGAGGTTTTAGAGTTATTTCATTCATTATACTATTGTATAGATTTCGAGTGTATTTTGGTGATTTTGAAAATTATTATTTTGTTAATAAATGTTTTTTGGTAATATATATATATATATATATATAAAGCAGATTATTGGATAAACATGCATGCATAGGAATGGCAATTTCATCTTGACCAAACCCCAATTTGTCTCTCTGCTACAAAGAAGTGATGGGGCAAGGACATGATAAAATACACGTCCTCACCACTGAGGTGGGGTAGGGATGGATTTTGGTCGCCTCGCCCTAACTCACACAAAGCATATTTACTTAAATACTATTATACCTTTTATGATTACAAAATTACCACTATGGGTGCTAGGAACTTTGTAGTATTTTTTTATTAAACAATTTAGCATGTAATTTGTGTTTTTTACTAGTGTTTAACTTCTTTATTTTATTCTTGAGTATTATTTTTTGGGAAAATAATGTGGTTTTTGTTATTATTTTGACATATGGAGACTTTGTACTATATATATTTTTTCTGAGGGGAGATTTTTTACTAATTAATGTCCGGTTAGTTAATTTGGTCTGGAATTTTATTATATTAGTGTTGAATATTTGTTTTAAATTACTGAGTATTATTGCTTGGTAAAAATTATGTTTGTGAAATTAAATATTTATATTATATTATTGTATATCTTAATTAAGTTCTAGGCAAGTTGGTGCTAAACAGGTTGCCTCGACCTGCAGGGAGGGGCAGGGCCGTAATGCCCCTTCATTAGGTTTTACAGAGGGCTTGATACGGGTAATAACTATATATTTAGTTAAATCAATAATAAATGCTAAGCACTAAACTCATTACTTAGTTAAATCAATATACGGCACTATTTGAGCAAGTTGGTACCTCTCTTCGGAAAATTCTTAGGTACACTCAGAGTATAGAGAAATTGTGTTATCTTTTCTCACATTTATATTGGACCTCACTATGAATTTATTAAGTAGATCCCACCATAAATGTGAGAAAATGGAATATCACTTCTTATGTTCTGAAAGTACTTAAGAATTACTAAGCACTAATAAGTTCTATGGAGAGGAAGGGAAGGGCATGGGTTTAAGCTGTGGAGATTAGTATGTAAATATTTCTAATTTTCTCAACAAAATAAATAAATAAATGAATAAACCCATTATCGTTTGACCCAAACTTGCTCATTTCCTGGGAGATTATACCATCTCCTTCTCACTTAATGGCCTGTTTGGATGTTAAAAAAAGGAGGGGGAGTAGAGTAGAGAGAGGGAGAGTAATTCAATTATCTTGTTTGGAAGTTTTTTAAGAAATGAGAGGGAGGAGTTTGGAGGGGTTTCAACTACCTCTAACCCCTCATTTTTAATTCTCACAAATTGGAGAGATTTGGAGGGAGAGTAGAGTACATAAATTATTGAAGATGTAAATTACCTAATTTACCCTTATTATATTAATAAAATTACAATGTTTTGTAACGCATGGTGTATTGTTTGGATCAACATTTATATACTCGCCCTTGCAATTCCTTTTGATTGACTTGATATTAAGAGAAAATAACACACACAAATACCAAGGAATTTGATTCGGTTAACCCTTTTGCATTGAGAGCTCAATTGAATTTCATGGTAGATTATATATAAGCTAGCAAAAACACCTCATATTGTTTATGTGATATAAGTGCCTTCATGTAAGCAAAGGGGATTCTGTAGTTGTAGCCATCATGCGGGGTTGGGGCTGGGTTACCAAGCACATATCCCTGTATCCAAATTCAATGAAAATTTACTTCAACAAAATTAAATATTTTTTCATTGAATTATTTTAGTGCCAAACATTTTTTTCTTATTTTAATTATTATCAATTAAGGATGGTTTTTTTTAGTATAAGAAAAAAGTAGAAAAAATATTTAATCATAGACCAATGTTGATTATTTAATTCACATTAAAAAAAATTATCAAAAAAAATATTGCATGCTATAGTCATAATTATTTAATCTAACAAATTAATCATAGACCAATATTACAAATCCATTTTCAAATAGGGATAAATTTGTCTATTTAAATCATTTTCTCTCCTCTCCCTCTTAATTTTTAAAACATCCAAACAAGAGGAATGATTAATTACTCCCTTCCCCTTTACTAATTTTAAAAACATCCAAACAAGATAAAGGGAAATCATTACCCTCTACTCTCCTCCCCTGACCCATCTACTCCCCTCCCCTCTCCTCTTCTCCCTCTCTAAACTTCCAAACAGTCCATAAGGGTACGTCACATCTATAGGAATCACATGTGAAGCTATATTTTTTGTAAGGTGGGTGTAATACACCGAGTGAATTATATAAATTAACCTCATTTGCCACCTGTTACAAACATTAAAACTCATATAAAAGCATAAAATTAAAAAATTAAAAAAAAAAAAACATACCCATACTTGTAATGCCAACCCGATAAATTAGTGGCTTCATTTAGAGCTTCCCTCCACCTTTTCAACTTCTTGCTATCCTTGAATAGCTCTTCATGTTTAGCTAACGCTTCCCCAATCTTACCCTTTTGGTTATGTACTTTTGATGGATCTACATCATAAAAAATAGACAGCACCACCTGGTCATTCTTTTTACACTCAAGAATTTTGATAAGCTCATCCAAAAACCAAGTAGAAGATGCATAGTTTTGAGAAAATACAATTATTGAAATCTTTGAGCTTTCAATGATTTTGAGAAGCTCCACAGAAATTTCTTCTCTCCTTTGAAGGTCATCATCAGTAAAGGTATTAATACCCTTTTGATGCAAAGCATTATACAAGTGACCCGTAAACCCGTAGCGGGTATCTTCCTCTTTGAAACTTAAAAACACATCAAAATTCTTGGATTGATGGGTGAAAGAGGAAGATGAGGCTCCTTTGATGGTCACAAGCGCCATTGGGATTTATGAGCACACAGAAATAGAAGATATAAACGGAGGAGGAGAAAGAAAAATGTGATTGAAATGGGAATTTAAAGAGATAATAATAGGGTCGCGAGTTGGTTGAGGAAAGTGAAGAGGATAGACACAAACTAAGACCCTTTTGAAATAGCTAGACTTGCTTTCGGTTTGTTCAAGTTTCAAGTTTTCAACCACTAAGCTCTATTTTCTAAAAATAAAATACATAAATAAACTTCTACTCTCAATTTTCTAAGCACCACCATTTTGACCCGTATATAAAATGCAATTTCTTAGAAGCTTCAACAACCAAAAAATAATTCTTCAAGCTTTTCAAGCGCCATAGATTTCTGCTTTTCACGTGGCAATGGGTAGAGGAGTTTGAGAAATATTGTTTGGGTGTTTTTGATACATGTGTAAATAAAAAAAAATATAAAAATGTGTATAAATGTGTTTAAAATGCTCATAAGGTCGCTTGAAATAGCCTAGCAAAGAGGCCGAATATCTTAGAAGTTCTGTGTGAAGTCAAAAACAATTCTTTGAACTTTGCGCAAAATGAAATGCATCTATGTTTACAATTTTACTGTGTGTTTGTGGATTTTTGTGTCTTGGGTATGTTCTCGTTATTTTTTTGGTTGTTTGTACTTGGTGCGTGCTTGAAGATTCAACACTGTTTTATGAGAAAACACGTTTGTTCTTGATTTTTACAAAACCATAACTTGTTGATCTTGATTTCACTCTTTTTTTTCAATGATTTTTTTATTTTTAATGGTAAAAGTGATGAGGTGGATAGTAAATGTCTCACAGATCGAGCAAAGAAATGTTAAAATGACCCTTATCACATGTGGATAAAATATAACTAACCCTTTAGTCAAGGCATGATGCATGTGAATACTCATCAAGAGACAGAATTCATTATCTTGAGGTTTGTAAGACATTAGAACCAAGACGTTCAATGAATCTAAGCACACAAAAGTACAACTCTCCAAAAAAACCAAAGTTCAATAAAAGTAGTATTTTTCTCTTTTATTTTTTAATAATTCGATAATTATAACAATAAAGGAAAATAGATACAAATTTTAGTTCTCCCAATAAAGAAGAACAAGTTATACCATTAAATTATAAAACTTAATAGGCAAGTGCTTTGATGCCTGCAAATATAGTCCAAAAAACATTTGCTTTGGCCCTTAGGCCATGGACTAGAGTAGAAGCCACATAATAGATTAAAAAAAATTTACAATTTATTGAGGCGATAATAAATTATAATTAAAGTAACATCATTTTCATATGTATTAATCATTTATATCTCATTTATTATATATCAATCACAATAAATTATGTCAATAATTATGAAGAATTATGCCATCAAATTTATTACCACAACAAAAAGACACTCGCTTATTTTTGTCATTCCAAATTGCCTAAGCATGAAAATCATTCACTACGGTTGCATATTAAAAAGTTTTATTAGTCACATAATCAATGTGGGAATCTGTTCATAATAAATTTTTTTTCTTTTTTGAAATCTGATCCATCTTGTAGTTTAATTAATATAGGCTTGAATCAAATACCCAAGTTAGTTACTTCTCAAAAAATAAAAAAAAAAATACCCAAGTTAGTTTTCTAATATTAAATTCAAACAGCCTAGCGTCAACGCACCAGTGGTCTAGTGGTAGAATAGTACCCTGCCACGGTACAGACCCGGGTTCGATTCCCGGCTGGTGCATTTTTTTTTCACTTTTATTTTTGGGAGAAATTAAACAATAGTATTATCAATTGCATACTTTTTTTTCTTGTTGAAATTGATGACCTTCCAAAATTTTCCACTTCTTTTTTTGAGAGAATTAAACAATAGTATTACTAATTGCTTACCTTTTTTTTTTTTTTTTTTTTTGGAAGTTGTTGACCTTTCAAATTTATCAAATTTCCAAATCTAGACGCTCATACCCAAAAAAAAAAAAAAAAAAAAACCTCCATTTTTTATTTGCTGGGAGAAATTAAAAAATATTATTAATTTCTTACCTTTTTTCTTTTTTTAAATTAACAACTTTCCAGATTTATCCAATTTCAAAACCCAAATGCCCATACCCCCCCAAAAAAAAAAGGCAAAAATGAAAGACCTCTATTTTGATTTGAAAAAGTTTAAGCCCACAAATTATTCTATAACTTTTTTTTATTCAAAGTCGTGATGTGGCAAATTAAACAATATTATTATTAATTGCATACTTTAAAAAAAAAATTGATGACCTTCTAAATTTATCCAATTTCCAAACCCAGACGCCCATACCCCAAAAAAAATGCAAAAAAAAAAAAAAAAAAAAAAAAAAACCTCCATTTTGATTTGGAAAAAGTCCAAGAACACAAGTTATTCCACAGTTTTTTTGCCACTATGATGTGGCAGATTAAACAATAGTATTATTAATTGCCTGCTTTTCTTTTCTTTTTTTTGAAATTGATGACCTTCCAAATTTATACAATTTCCAATCCCAGAGGTCCATACCCCAAAAAAATGTGAAAAAAAAAAGACCTCCATTTTAATTTGAAAAAGTCTTAAGACCACAAATTATTCCACAAATTTTTTTGTCACAATTTTAATGTAGCAGGGTATGATTGGTAAAGAAAAAATGGTAGGTTCATATGAAAGTGATGGTTAATCACTCAAATTTAAACAATAATATTATTAATTTCCTACTCTCTTTTTTTATTATATAAATTGATAACTTTTCAAATTTATCCAATTTCCAAACTTAAATGCCTACACACCCAAAAAAAGACCTCCATTTTGATTTGAAAAGGTCTATGACCACATAATTTTTCATAACTTTTTATCATAATTGTGACATTATAGAGTGTGGTTATGAAAGAAAAAATTGTGAATCCTAACCCACCCACATTTTACCATGCCAAAAATGTGACAAAAGAAATTGTAAACTAATTTTTATTCTTAAAACTATATCTTAGTAAGGAAAATACTATCGAATACTTTTAGAGTAATGATTAATAATCCATTTAAAAATATATTTTATGTGAAAAGAAAAAAATAATTAATATTTTGATAAATTTTTCTATTTTCCTCTTCTAAAATGGATAATTAATCATTTTCTTAAAAAGTCTGGTTAGCATGACCATTTTTGTAAAAGAGAAAGTGACATAATCAATGACGGAAGAGATGGCAGCAAGTGGGAAATTGCTCAATTTATTCGGGGAGAACTGAAAGTTCTTGTCAGAGTGTACCATTCTTATCACACATTAAATTATTCACATTATCCGAAAGAAATAGGAACACTAATCAATGACATAATCAATGATGAAACAAAGGTTGAAAATTGGAATAATGTAGGCTCAAATTTGGTAGTATTTTGATTCGATACTATAAATATGTGTAGTGGCTGCCAATGACAGTAGTTATCACTTATTCTCACTTCAACTCCTAATCCTAGGTACATGTCTTTACTAAATTTTTAAAACTAAACTAGTCTTTACCTTTTTCTTTTGTTTTTTGCAATGTTATTATTACCTCCACTGCTCTATATATATCTGATGTTGTTGATAAATGAACAGGGAAATCCTAAGACATTGAAAATCTTCAAAAGAAGAACACAGAATTTGGAAGATGGCGGAAGGGAAAGAAGTCCAAATTCCAAAGGTGAAACTGGGCAATCAAGGCTTCGAGGTGAAAAACCCAATCCCATTTCTTGAATTGTGAATAAACCCATTTCCTTTTTTTTTTTTCAAGAAACCTCCACTTTGTATATGTCCAACTCACATTTCTTTGGAAACCCATCTGCATAATTTGGTCTATTTCGAGATTTTAAGGTTACATTAACCCATCTACATATTAGCTTCTCGGAATATGTGATGGAAGCTTATCCAGTACCATCAATGATAGCTCTTTTATTTTTATTTTTAACAGAAATGTTCTTGAATGATGAAACTAATTTGTACTGTAAACTTACAAGATAGCTCATTTAATTTCCATGAAATGCACGAATTTGCATGGCTATAATTCCTGATGATAGTTTTAAATCCTAAGCCTTAATCTTTTGAGGAGACATGAAGGAAGGAAAGATTAGAAGAAAATTAAAACTGATTTTGGGAGTTTCCAAGTTACCTTTATGTGATCAGAGATTCAGAAGCTTCTAGGTGTTAGGAGTATTATTATGAAAATAACACTCTTGCAGATTGTACGGTATATGTACAGTCTATTTTTGTAAAAATATGATGGGGTCCTGGGTACCAAGTTAACTGAATGCTAGTTAGAGACACAGACGAAAAAGGTCATGGCCAGTGTGTAGAGTTTCCACTTCTTCAAAGTCTAAGAGAGGTGATTGGTAGTCTTACCCTCCCACCCCCCCTCCTCCACCAAACTTTTTTTTTTTTTTTCGAGAGAGGTTTTTAGAGAAGTGTTCCATTGTAGCTGTCTTGAGATGTGGCTTGCTTGCTGCAATAATGATGTCTTCTAAAGACATTTGGCACCCTTCAATAAGTGAAAATGATAAGACATACTTTTATTCACAACAAATTTTACAATTATTGAGTTGGTTGACTCTAATTGAAGGAGAAAAATTTGTGGGTCTGTGAATGACAGTTGTGTCCACCACTCATAGTTGACCAACTCAGAAATTATAAAATTTGTTGTGAAAAAAAAAAAAAAAAAAATTGTGTCTATAGTATTACTGTTCAATAAGAAATTCCTACTGCAGCAAGAATTGCGTCATCCCTAAGAAACACAATTCTATATTCAAAGCATGAGCTTGGATCAACCTCAGAGAACAGGAATGATTTAATAAGAGGTAATCTTTAAGCTTTGGCCTAGTGAGAAACTACTTGTGCCAGAAAGTTTAAGTGGGAATGACAAAACAAGAGTTTAGAGCAATTTGATTATACTTATAATTGAATTGTTTTTTGAGATTATGATGCCCTTGAAACTCTGTCATGGTACCAAAGCAGCCATCTATATGCCTCATAACCAAGTCAACATTATAAACTTCAGATTGAGGTGATTGGGAAACTTTTACTATAAAGTCTGACTCCAAAAAGATTTGTTTTTTTTCTTGTGAAGACGAGATTTGTGACAAATGCCATCTCTTAAATAGTTACCATTCTCTTGCCTAGTATACTAAGAACCTTTTTTGGTAATCGTCTATGCTATATAATCGACTACTGTTGTGGTGAGATGCTGGAATCAACAAACTCCTGGTCTCTCATCCTTTTGATTTTCAGCATGTAATATTTGTATGTATTAAGTCCATCAATCTTGTGTGCTTCATATGTTGTCATGTGGGAGGCTTCAGAGATTAAAATTGATAGAAAGGATAGAAACTTTAGACCTTAATAGTTCTTTTTCTTTCTTACATCAAGAGTCTCAACATAAGGCTGGACCTGCATAAATAATCTATAACCTTGAAATCTTGCAAGTAATCTTTCCCAATGTTCAAGATGCGTAGGTTCTAAGGCTTTAAGGAAATTCTTTTTCTACTAAAATAGTTTGCTGCGCTCTATTTTCTTTCTATTGCATGTTTTGCCAACTTTTTGTTTCGCATTTCTTTGTAATTCTAAACTCTCTCTCACTTTTTTTTTTCCAGGTCTCAAAGCTGGGGTTTGGATGTATGTCCCTGACTGGAGCCTACAATTCTCCTATCCCTGAGGAGGACGGGATCTCAATAATAAAGTATGCTTTCAGTAAGGGTATCACTTTCTTTGATACATCTGATGCTTATGGACCCCATTCTAATGAAATTCTGCTTGGAAAGGTAAACGGCACTAATTTTTACTTTTTCTCGCTCAAGAAGTTAAATGTTTTTGTTCCTATCTGGCAGTAAATCTTAAGATGGTTGAAGATGTGGAAATTTCTTTGTGATACTATCTTCTATATGTTTTGTTGTTAGTGAATTGATTAATAATGAGGACCATGTTAAAACTCTGTGCTATTACGTGAAAGAAGTTTATATCTTTCAGGCCTTGAAGCAGTTGCCAAGAGAGAAAATTCAGATAGCCACCAAATTTGGCATTGAAAAAGTAGGATTTCCTCACATGCAAGTGAACGGTAGCCCTGAGTATGTTCGCTCATGCTGTGAGGCTAGCTTGAAGCGTCTTGATGTGCAATACATTGATCTGTATTATCAGCATCGGGTAGACACGAAAGTACCCATAGAAGACACTGTAAGTGATTCTCTTGCTCTTTCACTAGATGCCTACGAAATTCGTGCTTGTTCATAATTTGAAATTATCAAATTCTCTGCATTCATTATTTCATTGTAGATGGTGAGATCCAGGTGGTAAATTTGATTTGATACATATTTTTGGAATGTAGGTTGGTGAACTTAAGAAACTAGTAAATGAGGGAAAAGTCAAGTATATTGGTCTATCTGAAGCCAGCCCTGATACAATAAGGAGGGCACATGCTGTGCATCCCATCACAGCTGTACAAATGGAGTGGTCTATCTGGACTCGTGATATTGAGGACGAGATAATTCCACTATGCAGGTTTATTCAGTTCATACTTCACAAATGATATTTTTATTAATTTTGGTCTCATGAGTGCTTCAATGTTTACACCACTGACATGTTCTTCCTTTCTTGATTTGAAAATTTAAAATTTAGAGCTTCTTGTTCATTGCCCAGCTGTAAAAATGCTTTTGTTCATGTAGGGAGCTTGGCATTGGAATAGTTCCATACAGTCCTCTTGGCCGTGGTTTTTTTGCTGGCAAAGGAGTTGTGGAAAATTTGGATGCAAATAGCTCCTTGGTACATATTTCACCAATGTTTTTTCTCATTTATGCATTGACTGTCAAATTGCCTGCATTCTTTGATCAATGCATATTTCAAGTTTATTGAATAAAAAAAGGAGGCAGTTGGGTGGTGGGTAACTTAAAGACACCCCTAATGTTAGGGAGCAAATTAGAACTTCTAGTAAACTTCAAGAACCAAAATAGTTATATTCCCTTCATTTTTTTATAAGTAAATCAATTTTATTGATGAAAAGCTATACAAGTACAGAAGAAACCTGGGGTATTTTGCCAATACATCTAACAATTCCCCTTGAAAAGTCCAAAGTAAAATGAATCTATGAAATCATATAGAGTAGAGTTTATCAAGACTTTAACTTCATCATGTCTGTAGATAAAAGGTCCTCCTTTTCCTCTCCTTCCATACTTGCCCACATTACACATTATGGACTATTTTCTACGCTATTTTTCTTAAAGAGTTGGACCTTAGCCACTGTTTATTCAGTTGGCTTTAAAAGAATTATACATTGTAACATCTAATATGTATATTTTTTCTTAAAGCAATCTCCACTGAAGAATTTTCACATAAATGCAGCATTTATTTTATTTTGAAGTTATCATAATTGCTATTTTTTTGGCAATATTATATTTTTTAGCTTAAGACTAGCTATGATCTATCGTATTGAGTTTTGAGCTATTAAGAATCAAAAATGATAATAAAATAAGCTTAACTAAAATAAGAATGTTATAGATAAGTTGGGGGGAAAAAAAGAGAAGAAAGTGTACAAAATGAAGGTATTCCTTTAAAGATTGGTGGCTCCTATTGATGCAAAGATAAGAAAGAGTTGCTTAAGACAGTTTGGTAATTTACAAAAGAAAGTGATTGATACACCAATGAGAAGGAATGATTTAATTCAAGCCAAGAGAACAAAACGAAATAGAAGAAGACCTTAAAAAACATAAATAAAAGTAGTAAGAAAAGATATTAACTATGGAGGTGATAGAGTATGATTTTGTAAGGGTAGAATGGCATAGAGGAATATATATGGCTAAGAATACACATGGTTGACCAAGTTCTTTAACATAGGACGAATGCAGAATGGATGCAGCAAAACAATTGAAGAACCAAAAAAATAAAAAGATAGATATCCTAGGAGTAAAGTACTAATAATGTAACTTACTAATAAGACTTAAAATAAAATCCAATTGACCAATAAATTAAATAAGAATATAAAAATTTCTTCACACTTCCCGCATTATTGTTTGGTTGAGAATTTATAGCCGTCTCCAAAGTTTTGGGATTGAGACTCTGTTGTTAAACTTTAGAACCATCTTATATAAAGGATTTCAAGAATTTGGCATTTCCCCTTAACAGTAGTAATAGTAACAATAAATTAAAAAAATAATAATAATAAAAAAAAAGTTTTAAATGAAACTGACATCCAGCTCTTCTTATTTTTTCTTTTTTCTTATTAGGCGTTGCACCCTCGTTTCCAAGGAGAAAATTTGGACAAGAACAAGACCATTTATAGTCGCATAGAAAACCTTGCTAGAAAGCACCAATGCTCTCCTGCTCAGCTAGCACTTGCATGGGTTTTCAAACAGGGACAAGACGTTGCACCCATACCTGGTAATTGGCTTTCAATTTTTTTTTTTTTTGGGTCATGATTGATTACATTAGTAAAAAAATGTGCTCTGTATTTAAGTTTCAAAAACAGATGAGGAAAAGTGGCTGAAGATTTTATTCATTGTTTTTTATACCATTATCTTTTGCGTGCTTCAAATTGAGTTAGCTCGACTCCAAGTCTGTAATGCACTTCCCCTTTTAAGCTACAACAAGTAGAATTAAGATCACCTGCATCTTATAGAAGACAAAGTTGACATACAAGTCAAGGAAAAATATCACAAGTATCCCTATTGAAGTTCCATAAGGTTTTCCTGCCTCAACTTTTAAACTTAATAACTATATAAATGGATAACAACCCATTTCATGGCTGGAGATTACGTAAATATTTCCTGCTATAGTGCCATAACGGCCTCAGAAAAAAAATCAGAGATTATAATTTAATGTTAAAATATTTATAAACATAGTTAGGTTGTGGTCATAACTTAAAAAAGGATTTTATTATGGGTTCATGTTTGTGATCACAATATCTTGAAGGCATCATTGGCCGTACAGCTGGCTAGTTTTTAAACTTTTTGAATGAGTGGCAGTATGGTTTTGAGGAATAAAAATTAAAATCACGAGTCAACCATGTGTAATTTCTAAAATATATTAGTAGATCTGCTAAATATATTGGGAGCTGTGTTTAGAAAAATCTAACAGCATTGATCAAGGTTTAGTTGAGCTGGTCAGAAAAACCTATTGGCATTTGATTTACTTTTCACTGGAAGTGTTACATGAATGAAGATGATGAAGCAGAGTGGAATTTTATGTTCAGTAAACCCTTTGGTACCTCCACAGGCAGAAAATTTGGAGTTTTTTTTTTTTTTTTTTTTTTTTTGGCAGCAAAAATTGATAATCAAGAAGAGAGGATTGATAGTTCCATGGATATTTTAAGAACGATTGTAAATGTAAATGTATATAATTTTGAGTGTATATATCTTCTTTTCTCTTTCAGCAAGAAAGTTCACTAATATGCTCATTTTCAATTATATTTATTTAGTATAAACACTATCAGTTGCTTTTTTACTCAGATCCCTTTTGAATTGTTTGTGAAATTTTATTATCCAATTTGCCAAATCTCTTATGCCTCCTACATTTTAAAAAGGAGGCAAGTTGAGACTTTCAAGTTTGGCCTGCTATTTCTCATGTTCATTTGGCTTGAGCTTTTACAGGGACAAGTAAGATCAAGAACCTGGAAAACAATATTGGCTCTTTGATCGTGAAACTTACAGAAGAAGACCTGAAGGAGATATCAGATGCTGTACCAATCGAAGATGTGGCGGGTGGAAGAAGCTATCAAAACATGGATCATTTTCAATGGAAGTTCGCTAACACTCCTCCTAAAAATTAATTATCTCCACTATGGAGCTGTCCATTTCACTTGGATAATGCTATGTTTTTGTGAAGTGAATGGCTAGATTTATGTTAATAACTAGCTATGTATTCACTCAGTAGATTAGGAACACTATTATGTCTTTCTCAGAAAAGAAAAAGAAAAAGGAACACTATTATGTAAACTTTTTGAGAATAATACCAACGTGGTTGCTTTATGTCACGCTCTATTGGATGTTTTGATAGTTTGTTCCTCACTTTGTTTTAGGGTAAATTACATGTTAGACCATATTCTTTAGGAGTGGTTACAAATGAATTTTGAAGTTTAAGACTTACAAATTAAACAATCTAATTTTTCTAGTTTCAAATTGAGTCCTAAAGTTTTAAAATTATATCAATTTAAACCTTGAACTCTTTAGGTTTGAGTAGGGGGTTTAAATTAATACAGTATTAAAAGTGCGGGGTTAAATTTGAAACTTCCCTTAAAGTATGGGTTTTAAAATTTAATTTGCTTTTTTTTTTTTTTTTTCCTTATATAGATATTTTGGGAGTTTGTTCCTCTCCTTTTGCATATTTACTAGTCAGCACTTGTGCAATATGTGGAAAATTTTGACAATTTGTTTTTTATTTTTATGTTCAATTAATAATGAAATAGTAGATGAAATGGATAAGTGTTTGTCTTAAACCCTTTTTAATGATGTGATTATTTTCTAACAAAGTATAGTTGATACTTGATGCAATATGTAAGATTTTCTAAATTACACTATCAATATTTGTTATTTGAAAGTGTTTTTAATTTCTTTTTCAAGGAAGCATAATATACTTTACATTCAATTATTATATAAGCCAAAATGCTTTGTAAATAATATAATGTATGGTTAGAATTTGTTTCTAGTAGTTCTTACAAACGGTTCAACCTCTGTATGTCTTGAATGACTTAAAAAGGACGCAAATATAAGTAAATTCATTACATATATTATTAAAAAAAAAATACAAGACTAAAATAAATAAATAAATATGTAATTTTATCCAGAACCTACCTACATTACACTGAGAATATGACATAATTGTCACTAAAGTAACTTCTCTTTCTACACAAACCTCTCCTCTCAAAGCATCATTGAATTGGACTGAATGGATTAAAGTGGACCAAATAGACAGAACTAGGTCGAAATTGACTGAAATAGACAAAATAGACTTAAGTGGACCGAACCGTGAATATCAATTTCCACTATTTCCATAGGATATACACAACTTGAGTATCATAATGTGGTTTTGACATTTGAATCCAAACTTCATGAGAATATCTAGAACTGTGTACATCAACATCCACTATTTTGTTAGGTGATACAAAATCTAAAGGAAATTTGGACACTTGACATCCAAACCTTCTAAAGAATATCCATATTTGTGAATATCAATGTCCACGATTTCCATAATATATACACAACTTAAAAGTGTCATAAGGCGATTTGGACATTTGACATCCAAACCTTCTGGAAAATGTCCAAAAATTATGTACATCAATATCCACCATTTCACCAATCTTGAGGAGGCTTGAACATTTGATATCCAAACCTTCCTAAGAATATCCACATATGTGAATATTAGCGTCCACAATTTTCCGTAGGTTATACACAACTTGAGTAACTTAAGGTGGTTTGGACATTTGACACCCAGATCTTCTAGAGAATGCCCAAACTTTTATGTACATCAACATCAATCATTTGGTTAGGTGATACACTCTCCTTAGAACGTTTGGACATCTGACATCCAGACCTTCCATCAAACATCTACATTTGTGAATATCAACACCCATGATTTATATAGGTTACACATAACTTGAGTATCATAAGGTGGTTTGGACGTTTGAAATCCAAATCTTCCAAAGAATGTCCAAAATTGTGTACATCAACATCCACGATTTGGTTGAGCGATACACAATCTTAAAAAGGTCTAAATATCTGACATCCAAAACTTCTAACGAATATCCAAATTTACCGAATATCTACGTACACGATTTTCATAGGTTTTGCACAATTTGCGTATCATATGATGGTTTGGATATTTGATATCCATACCTTCCAAAGAGATTTGTGTACATCAACATCCATGATTTTGTTATCCGAAGGATATTTGGACATCTAAGATCACTTTGAAATTCAAAGCACCATACTCATTAATAAACTCTTGTCATAAACCAGACAACATGAAACCTATAAATGGCTAAATGTTCTTTCCAAAACCAAATAAACCCACACCATTAATCTAACTAATCGCAGAACCACGCAATGCATGAGAATATATATAAATATTATATAATAGGATGTAATATATAAAAAGTAACACTTACTTCAAGTATTGTCAATTTTTTAAAAAGATTTCTACAAGTATTTTTTATCTTTTTATCTCTACAAATATATTATTATTTTTTGTATGTTTGATTAATATTTTTTTTAAAGTGAACCATATCTTTCTAATTTTTGTTGTAGTGTGTTATATTAACCTAATATACAACTAAAATTTATAAGTTTCAAATCTCTTAAAGAATAAGAAGATATCATGTAATCAAAATTCATCACAAAATTTCAAATTTATCTTAACCAAAATTAAAATGAAACCAACGAAATAAATGATTGACTTTATCATAATTTATTGTTCAAATAATTGGTAGGCATATTCAAATTCATAACCATGTTAATTGTGTTTTGATATAAACTCAAATTCCTATTTCCAAAAAAAAAAAAAAAACTAAGTATTAACCTAAACCAAAATTCAACCAAAGCTATAAAAGGGAGAGAGAAGACTTTGTAATGAAAAATTATAAAATTTTTTTTAAAAAAAAACCTGAAACACATTTTTTTAAACAACCATCAATCTTAATTAAAATTATAAAAAAGAACAAAAATTCACCGAGAGAGAGAGAGAGAGAGTACTCATGGTTTTTTGTGTGGTAAAAATATGAATTGAATGAGAGAAATGATATTAAATTTATACAAATAAAATGGGAAGAAGAAGAGTCAAGTTATAAAAAAGAGAATAGAAAATAATGAAGTGTAACAATAAAGTAAAGAGTAGTGGGGGAGGTAAAGAGGCAATGAGGGAAGAGAAAGGTTGGAGGAAGTGTAACCATAAACGTGTACAAACAAAATGGGATGAAGAAGAGTCAAGTTATGAAAAATGATGAAGGAAGTGTAATGAAGTAGAGACTAGTGGGGGGAGGTAAAGAGACAAAGATGGAAAGAAAAGTTTGGAGAAAGTGTAACCGTAGTAGGGAAAAGAAGAAGTTTTTATTTTTGTTTTTTTGTAGATAGTAGTGAGAAGAAAAGTTTGAAAAATAAAAGAAGAGATAAAAAATAAGTGGATGATGTGGCTCAATGATTGAATAGCAAAATGTATTGTGTGTGTGTATTTAAGGAATAGGGTGGAGAGAAAATAACACTCAATGTTGAAAGGAGCTTTCAATATAGACAATAAACAATTAGAATTTATGATGACGTGTAGTGCATTACATTTGGCCACAAAGAATTAATTTTGCAATAGACAATCAATAAAGATGGAAAATCAAAAAAAATAAAATAGAATAGTGATTTGATTGCTGATGTGGCTCAACAAGAGCATAGCAAGATATATATATATATATATAAAAATGAAAACGCTTCCATGACGGATTCTACAACCATAGAACCCACTTCAATTCCAATTGGATCTCTAGTCAGTAGTCTCTACTCTAGCTAGCTAACATTTGGGGGAGAGGGAGAAGGACGCTAAAAGCTGAAAACAATGTTTGTTTGGTTACATGGACAAATTTTTCATGCATAATAGGGAGAATGGTTGGGTGGAATCTATATATATATATATAGGTAAATCTAAGAGAAAGTTTAATTAGAATTTGAAATTAGAATCCAATTTTGTGTTATGTGTCTAAATTTATGTGGGGACCACACTATAATTATTCATTTAAATTTGTGCTATGTGTTCACTTAAATTTTTTTTTAATTTTTGTGTCAAGTGAGTTAATGAGTACAAAATATAAAAAATCTAATATTAATGAATTATTTCAATAAAAAAAAAATCACATATACTCAATAAATATCACCACACAACAAAGATTACCACACGTTTTATCTTATTGAAAATTAGAAAAAAATTATCATGAGTAGTATTAAATTTGGATAAGAATTTTAATATGTGACTAATTATGTTTACCTTTTTATAAATGATTTGACTAATTATTTATATTTTTATGATAAAAATTGTGTTTAATTTTAAATGTATCCATATACATATGCATGTGTTACATGTCATTTTTTATAATAATTTGACTAATTATTTAAATTTTTATAATAAAAATTGTGTTTAATTTTAAATGTATCTATATGTTTGCACGGATTACATGCTAGTTAGAATAACTGACTAGACAAAATTTGATAGATTTTTTTAACATATGGCAAGGCTCACAAGTGTCTGTAGCTAATCTTAACAAAACTAATATATCCCCCATCTCAAAAACAAACACTCCAGAGAAAATGACTGATTTTCGCCCCATCAGTTTGTGTAACGTAGTGTACAAGCTCATTTCAAAAATTTTGGCCAACAAATTAAAACCTCTTCTGTCTCACATCATCACTGAAAATCAGAGTGCCTTCACCTTTGATCGCCTCATCACTGATAATGTGATTGTGGCTTTTGAATTAATGCATTTCTAAACCACAAATCTGCAGGAAAGGAAGGATTCATAGTAGCCAAACTTGACATGAGTAAGGCTTTTGATAGGGTAGAATGGTGTTTCATTCATGGTGTGATGGAAAGAATGGGCTTCAGTTCAAGGTGGATAAATTTGGTTATGGAGTGTATCTCCTCAGTTTCATATTCAGTCCTTATAAACGGTGCTGCTTATGGAAATATCAAGCCAACTCGTGGGATCCGACAGGGCGATCCCCTCTCCCCTAGTCTCTTCCTCCTTTGTGCTGAAGGTCTTTCTGCCCTCATACATGAAGCTGCACGGAATCAGTGCCTGACTGGCCCTAGAGTAACCCATCTCTTCTTTGCAAATGACAGCATCCTCTTCTGCAAAGCAACCCCTGATGAATGCCAAGTGTTAAAGCTAATCCTTCGTAGATATGAAGAAGCCTCGGGCCAAAAAATTAACACCGACAAATCCTCAGTGTTTTTCAACCCAAATACAAGCCAGGATATTAAGAATGAGATCTTTAATATTTTGGGGCCAATGCAAAATTCAAAGCATACTAAATACTTGGGGCTTCCTTCCTTCATTGGGAGATCTAAAACACAGGTTTTCTCCATATTAAAAGAGATGATTGGACAGAAGTTAGTCGGTTGGAAAGGTAAACTCCTTTCAATTGGGGGGGGGGGGGAAGAAGTTCTCATCAAAGCAGTGGCCCAAGCGATCCCGGCATACATTATGAGTTGCTTCCAACTCCCACAAAGCCTATGCGATGATTTGGAGAGTATGATGAGAAATTTTTGGTGGGGTCAAAAGCAAAGCGAAACAAAAATGTGTTAGGTCAGCTGGAAAAGAATGTGTTTTTTGAAAGTTGATGGTGGCATGGGGTTCCGAAATTTTAAAGCCTTTAATCAAGCCATGCTTGCAAAACAGGCGTGGAGAATCCTTTCTAACCCTTCTTCCCTAGTTACCTGGGTCCTTAAATCCAAATACTTTCCCACTAGTGATGTTCTAAATGCCAAGCTTGGGAGTTTGCCTTCATACTCTTAGAGAAGTATTCACGGCAACCTTGAAGTCATAAGGAGGGGCTCCCGTTGGAGAGTAGGCAATGGGAAGCTGATCCACATTTGGGAGGATAGGTGGCTGCCTACCCCATCCACCTACAAAGTTATTTCTCCTCCAAACAATAATCCTGAATTTCCCATGGTTTCTGCTCTCATTGACCTTCTCACAAAGTGGTGGAATGTCTCCTTGGTCAAAACATCGTTCCTCCCATTCGAGGTGGACTCTATTCTAAGGATTCCTTTGTCTTATAGCATGCCTAAGGATAAGCTAATTTGGTTAGGCAATAAACGAGGAGAATTTACGGGGAAAAGTGCATATCACATTGCATTCAACCTGCTTGAAACAAAGAAGGGTGGGGAATGTTCTTCAGGGGACCATATAAATCACTTTGGAAGAGACTTTGGCATCTTAATCTGCCTACCAAGGTCAAGATATTTGCATGGAGAGCTTGTATCAATGGTCTCCCCACCATGGATGCTATTTGCATCAGGGGAATCAGCAACAATAGGGGTTGCCCAATCTGTAAAAAGGATCCTAAATGTATTAACCACGCCTTTCTCAGCTGTGACTTCTCCATTCTTGTCTGGAATCAATGGCCGGAAAACCCCTTAGGCATGCAAGAGGTTCGATGGTCTTTTATTGACTCAGCCATGTTCATCCTCTCCCACCACTCTCAGCAAGTTCTGGAATTTTTCTTTGGAATTGCTTAGGCCATATGGTATAATAGGAATAAGGTAGTCCATGAGGACTGCTGCCTTTCTCACCAACAAGTTTGGCAATTGGCTATGAGTGTGGTGGAAGACTTCAATAATGTTGCTGCTTGGGACTTCTCTCAACCAAGAGCTCTTCCTGTCAAATGGACCTCCCCTCCTTCAGGAATCTTCAAAGTTAATGTTGATGGGGCAACTTCGAACCATGGGGGGAACTCAAGTGTTGGAGTAATAGTCAGAGACTACACTGGTCAGACTGTTGCAGCCAGCTACAAGATCCTTAAGGCATGCTATTCTGCAAAACTGGTGGAGATTATGGCCCTGCTTCAAGGCATTTTGCTTGCCTAGGATTTGCATCTCCCTCGGGTTATTTTGGAGTCAGATGCGCTGGTTGCAATTCAGGACATAAATAACAAGTTTTCAGGCAGCAGCTCGGGTCATCTCATCCTGGATATTCTGCATATTTGTAGCTCCTTTGAGTCTTGCTCTTTTCAGCGCATAAGCCGAGACTTCAATCAAGTGGCTCATGAATTGGCCCATTATGCTCGCAAGACTGGAAATTCCCAACTTTGGATGGGTGTAACCCCGCCTTTTCTTTCTTTGTTAATTCATTTGGATGTTGCCTAATATGTAGTCTGTCTGGTTCTGCTTCTACAGATCTTTGTATGGTTGTTTTTTCCTTTATGGTTTAATGAAAACCGAGTCCATTTTCAAAAAAAAAAAAAAGTCTCACAAGTGTGTGTGTGGGGGTAGTGTCAAATAGTTAATGCTTAATTTAAAACAGAAAAGTTAACTAATGTCTTGGCCACAATGATTTAGAAAATATTTTTTAATGTATTTTACGGAAAAAAAATTGATTTTTAAACCCTTTTTTTTTTTATATATATTTATCAAGATAGTGATTAGTGTTATAATTTTCTTTTTCAAAATAATCAATTAATAAATGCACACTCAAAATTACCAATAAATAAATCCGCAGCCATTAACCCCTACGGTTTTCTTAAAAATAAAAAGTAAAAAACTCAACTCTTTAGGCACATCCAATTCATTTGGTTAGAAACTTTAGAATTCTTTGAAGTCAGCTATCAGTGACTACGTTTTGAATCTTTTCTTTTAAATTGTGCTTACTCTTTTAAGATCGTGTCACGAATTTAATTATAATTGTAAAATAGTGAAATTATGTTTAGTGAAAAATGTTAAATTTAAAATATTTTTACAAATTTTACATAACAAATTGTTATTATTAGATATAAAAAAAAAAAAAATTTGTGGTGAACTCATATTAAGTCATCAATCTACTATTTAAGATTAGTTATGAAAATATATTTAACATAGGTTTTATTTGAAATCCTGTATTAGTTAAGGGGAGTAGAATCCGGTGCAATATTTAGGGTATTGCACCAGGTGCAATTTACCATTTCCACTCACAATTTTTTTTCACTTTTTACTTTTTAAACTTTCACTTTTTACTTCTATAAAATTTTTCTTAACTTTTTGAATCAATGGTTGAGATTGATAGTTACAAAAAAGTAACTATCAATCTTAACCATTCAAAGGAATTGGCAATACCCTAGGTATTGTACATGATCTCAATCCTAGTTGAGGTGGCATTATGTGTACTACACCGTTACGTAACTATCATTAGAGCACTAGCAATAGAGGATGTAAAAAAATACCTAAGAATTGAAAGTCAATAGCAACTTTGGAGTTTTAGGAACCGGTTGATAAAAAAGTTCGAATAACATTATTTGTAATTTTTTAAAATATATGTAAATAAAAAATACCTAAAAATATATTTAATGTTATTTAAAAACTGAAAATAAGGTAGATGCATAGTTAGCTTACGCCTTACTTTCTTTTCTTCTTTTTGGGTCGAAATTAGCGTTTTACTATGTATCTAACATTTTATCATCTCAGCAACTTATACATACAGTCATTGAAAAGAAAAACACAAAATTTGGAAGATGGCGGAAGGGAACGATGTCCAAATTCCAAGGCTGAAACTGGGCAACGAAGGCCTTGAGGTAAATCTAAACGCCACTCCTTGAATACCCATTTCAATTTTTTTTTTTCCATTTTAAGAAACTTCCACTTTGTATATGTTCAAGTCATATTTCTTTGAAAACCCATCCACAGTAACTCAACACTGACTGACTATTAAGTTTGAGTCTCAAACTCAAATCACGAATAGTTGAAAACCAATGATGGGTATTGCGTAGTTACCTTTTTGTGATCATAAGCTGTGAAGTGTTATCATTATGAAAAAAAAAAATCCTCTTGCATATAGTACCCTGTGTGTTAAAAGTATGGTGGGGAGTGGGGACAAAGTTAACTAGTGTGTTAATTAGAGGCAAGGAGCAGTGCATCATAAATTTGAAACGATTTCTATGAAGCTGTTTAGTTTAGTCACATGCTATAAATTGAGAATAAGTTTGTAGAGAAGTGTTAAACTGTACCTATCTTGAGATGTTGCTGCAAAAATGATGTTTTCTATACTCATTTGACGCCCTTCAATGAGAACTTACTACCACAGAAGGAATTGAAAGTCATCCCTAAGAAACACAATTTTATATTCAAGTCATAAGCAGTTAATGGCTTCGGTTTTGTAGTCATTTAACCACATATTTTTAACATTCCCCCGCACTAGTGAGTTGGGATTTTAAATGCGAAATAGAGTGGAGGAGACAAAGATCGAACTCAGGATCTCATGCTCACATACCATGCTAAATTACAGATAGTCTCAAAAGCTTAAGCTATTAGGATATGATAAATTTAATTATTTATCCACATACTTTTATGATTTAATAGGAGATAATCTATAAGGTTTGGAATAATGAATAACTATTGCGGCTGCAAGTTTAAACTTGAATGACAAAGCAAGAGTTTAGAACAATTTGATTATACTAGTTATGATTGAATTGTGTTTTGAGGTTAATGATCCCTTGAGACTCTCATAATTCAATTGTGCTTTGAGGTTATGATGCCCTTGGAACTCTGTTATGACACTACACTATAGCAGCCATTTGTATTGCCTCATAACCAAGTCAACATGATGAACTAAACAGATTGAGCTGATTGTTAAACTTTTAAGATAAATTTTAAGTCCACAGGGATTTGTTGTTTTCTTGTGAAGGCATGAGATTTGTGTCAACACTACAGATGCCATCTAGTATTCTGAGAACATATATATGATACACATACACCAATTTGATTTGGTGGGGAGATTTTGAAGTTGAGTGTCATTTTAATACGTATATGTTGGGTAATGATCTTAAACTATATAATTGAGACTATGGTCATGGAGAGTTTCTGGAATTAACAAACTTATGTTCCTTCATCTTTTCCATTCTCAGCACTTAAGATTTGCATGTTTTAAAGTCCTTCAATCTTGTGCTTCATATGTTGTAATGTGGGAGGCTTTGGAGAAATAAAAGTTGATAGAAAGTATGGAGACTTTAAACCTTAGTAGTCCCATTTCTTTCTTCCATCAAGAGTCCCAACATAAGGTTGAACCTGCATAAATAATCTATAACCATGAAATCCTCTGGTTAATCTTTCCCAATGTTCAAGATGCATAGGTTCTAAGGTTTTAAGGAATAGTTTTTGTACTAAAATATTTTGCTGCGCTTTGTTGGGGACATAACAACTTGGGGATATTCTAGTTGAGTTAATATAACATATAGGGATAACATTTGACCCAAAAGCTTAAGCCTATGAATTAGAGCCTAATTATGTCATATGAACCATTCACTCTTGCCATTATTATCCAATGTGGAAACTCACTACTTAACTAACTACAATACTCACTCATGAATATTCCAACACGCTCTATTATCATTCTACTACATTTATTCTTAACTTTTTGTTTCTCATTTCTTTGTAATTCTAAACTCTTCTTTTTTCCCCCCAGGTCTCAAAGTTGGGGTTTGGATGTATGTCCCTGACTGAAGCCCAAAATTCTCCATTCTCTGTGGAGGATGGAATCTCAATAGTAAAGTATGCATTCAATAAGGGAATCACTTTCTTTGATACATCTGATGTTTATGGACCCCATTCTAATGAAATTCTTATTGGAAAGGTAAAAGACACTAATATTTACTTTTACTAGCTCAAGAAGTCAAATGTTTTTGTTCCTATCTGGTAGTAAATCTGAAGATGGTCACAGATGTGAAAGTTTTGTTACTACTTTTTATATTATCTGTTAGTTAATTGATCGAGGACCACGTTAAAATTCTGTGCTATTTAACTGAAAGTAGTTTATATCTTTCAGGCCTTGAAACAGTTGCCAAGAGAGAAAATTCAAATAGCCACCAAATTTGGCGTCCAAAAATCAGGATTTCCTCAGACACAGGTGAATGGTAGCCCTGAGTATGTTCGCTCAAGCTGTGAGGCTAGCTTGCAGCGTCTTGATGTGCAATATATTGATCTGTATTATCAGCATCGGGTAGACACAAAAGTACCCATAGAAGAAACTGTAAGTGATTCTCTTGCTCTTTCAACTAGATGCCTGCAATGGGTGATTTTAAAAATTCTTGCTTGCTTTTTTGTAATTTGAAATTATGAAATTCTCTGCAAATTCATTATTTCAATGTAGATGGTGAGATCTAAGCGGCAGATATGATTAAATACATCTTATTGCAATGTAGGTTGGTGAACTTAAGAAACTGGTAGATGAGGGAAAAGTCAAATATATTGGTTTATCTGAAGCCAGCCCAGACACAATAAGGAGGGCACATGCTGTGCATCCCATCTCAGCTGTACAAATGGAGTGGTCTCTCTGGAGTCGTGATATCGAGGAGGAGATAATTCCACTTTGCAGGTTTATTTTGTTCACAGATGATGTTTTTTATAATTTTGGCCTCATGAGGACTTCCACATATAAGAAGATTACACATGTTCATTTGTTCTAGATGTGGAGTTAAATTTAGAGCTGCTTGTTCATTATTCATTGTGTCTTCCCTTAGGTTTCAAAGACCATTATCTTCTTTGAATGACTGCCACTATAAGGAAAATTTATTTGGTTTTGTATCCATTTTGTGTAGGCAGCTTTGATTTCATTATATGTAATTATCTTATCCAAAAGCATGAGAATCCTCTCTTGATGCCTTTGTTCATGTAGGGAGCTTGGCATTGGTATAGTTCCATACAGTCCTCTTGGCCGTGGTTTTTTCGCTGGCAAAGGAGTTGTGGAAAATTTGAATGCAAATAGCCGCCTGGTACATATTTCACCAATAATGTTTCTCATTTATTTGTGGACTTTCAAATTTTCTGCACAATTCTTCAGGCAATAATTGTTTTCTTTTTGAGCAATGCATACTTCAATTTTATCGAGTGAAAAATTCCTACAAGGGAAAACAACTATTTTAGTTCTTGCAGTTTACAAGAAGTTCCAATTTAGTCTCTAATATTTGAAAATTTGCAAACAAGTTGCTGACATTTTTAACGTTTTTCAACTAAGCTTTTCTATCTGCCTCACAAATACAATAGATGACCTGTCACGTCAAATAGCTAACCCGACATGACTTAGATGATGATTTGCCAATTGGAAGTCCACCTAGAATGATAGGAAGATGAGGTAGAAGAGTAATAACTATTCACAGATAAGTGAAAAGAAGAAAAAGGTCAGTATATGTTTCCAATTTCCAAATCATCGCTAAGTTGTGCCACGTCATCTGTTGGCATTAGTTAGCACTTGGTTGTGTCATGTCATCTACTCATTATCACTCATCACTGACCCTCTCCACTCACTTCTGCTCTTCTCCTTCCCTGCCAAACAACCCCAACCGCTCACCCAAAACTGGGGTGTTATCCACTTCAACCCATAATCTAGTAAACAACATGCAGGAAAGTTCCCAACCCAAAAAGGAGTTAGTCAAGTAGCAGGTTGATACCAAACCCAAACTGCCTCAACTCGTTGACCTCCCTAATGTTAGGGAGAAAATATAACTTCTTGTAAGCTTCAGGAACCAAATTAGTTATTTTCCCTTCATTTTTCTATAAGTAAATCAATTTTATTGATGAGAAATTATACATAAGTATTGAAGAAACAAACGGGTATTTTTGTTCCCTAGATCTCTTATCTTTGTGTTCCTTCGATCTCTTTTATGAACTAAATCATCTCAAATATATCCACAAAAGAAAATAGTGGAAGACTTAAGGTAACATTAGTAGTAGTAAAAAATGATATATTGATTAAGGAGGTGACAAAGTATGATTTTTGATCGGATAGAATAGCGGTGAAGAAGAATACATATGACTGACTCCGATCAGTTGACACAAGACAAAATCGAAATGGATGCAGCAACAACTTGGGAGAGTCGTGTATTGAATAACAAAAATACTTTTGACTAAAGGAAATTTAAATAAACTACTAATAACCTTGTTCACTCATATAAACTCTGGTCCATATGGAGTTAGTTTGTGGAAAAATATTAGAAGGGGGTGGCCCTTTTTATCTCGGTTTTTTCTGTATGAAATTGGAGATGGATCAAAAGTGCAGTTTTGGCTAGATAGATGGTGTGGATTGTCTCCTCTTGTAGACTGCTATCCTGAATTATATTGGATTTGTCGAAACAAAGAGGCGAGTGTGGCTGATCTAATGAGGTACTCCAATGGAGTCCTTCATTGGGAGATACATTTTTGTAGGGATGTTCATAATAGGGAATTGGAAGCTTTCTGGAGCTTCATAAATACCATTTATAGTACTCCTGTAAGGGGGATTGGGGAGGATAAAAGATGTTGGCTACCTTGTAAGAGTAAGGGGTTTATGGTTAGTGCGTTCTACCATCTTCTAGTTGGCCACAATGAACAATTTTTCCCTTGGAAAAGCATTTGGAAGCAGAAGATTTCTTCTAGAGTTGCTTTGTATGGATCGTTGCCTTGGGGAAATGTCTGACAATTGACAATTTAAGGAAAAGAAAGGTTTGCATTTTGGATTGGTGTTATATGTGCAAATGTAATAATGAAATTGTTGACCATCTATTCCTTCATTGTTCGGTTGCTCTGGAGTTGTGGGACATGGTTTTTGGTTTATTTGGAGTTTGTTGGGTTATGCCAATGTCTGTTGTTGAGCTTTTTGCTTGCTGGCAAGGTCGATTTGGTTGCCATCAAAATGGAGATATATGGATGGTTGTTCCTTATTGTTTGATGTGATGTATTTGGAAGGAAAGAAGTAGTAGCCAGTAGGTGTTTTGAAGACAATGAGCATTCTATGCCTGATCTCAAGTTTCTATTTTTCAGAACCTTATTGGACTGGTTCTCAGTGTGGAGAAACCAACCTTTTTCTTCTATTTTGGATTTACTTGATTTATGTAATTTTTGTATTTGATATGTACTCCCTTGTATGCTTCCTGTGTACTTGGGTGTCTCTTTCTTTTTGAAATCAATTAATCAATAAATCCTTATTACTTATTAAAAAAAAAAAAAAAAATCCAATTGTCCAATGAAAGTACAATTGACCCAAAATTCATAAGACTTGTTGTTTACTGTGAAAGTGTTTTAGGGTTTGATAAGTAAACCCTAACACATAAAATATTATTTATATATAAAGTACATGATATTACTGTTTTGCCCCTATTACTCATAACACTCCCCCTCAAGCTGGAGAGTATATATCATACAATCCTAGCTTGTTACATAATAAACCCAAACGAGTCTTACATAAAGCTTTAGTAAACATATCAGCAATCTGGACTCTTGTAGAAACATATGGAGTAGCAATTACACCATCTTCTACTTTCTCCCGAGTAATATGACAATCAACTTTAATATGCTTGGTTTGCTTATGGAACACAGGATTGGAGGCAATGTAAATTGTTGCTTGATTATCACAATGCATAGTCATAGGCAGCTTCACAACAAATCTTAATTCCTCAAGTAAATGCTTAATCCACATAAGCTCACATGATGTGTGTGCCATGGCTCTATACTCAGCCTCTGCACTAGACCTGGCAACAACAGTTTGTTTCTTCTCCAAGTAATCAGATTTCCTCCTAGAAAAGTGCAATACCTAGTAGTGGATTTTCTATTTGACGGTGATCTAGCCCAATCAGCATCAGTGTAAGCAGGGGTGCCAATTCGAGTTAGCGTGTCGGGTTCGTGTTATGTCGAGATAGGGGTATTCGACTAA
Organism: Quercus rubra; assembly: GCA_035136125.1. Classification (NCBI taxonomy): domain Eukaryota; kingdom Viridiplantae; phylum Streptophyta; class Magnoliopsida; order Fagales; family Fagaceae; genus Quercus; species Quercus rubra. The sequence continues at coordinate 17,147,587 of CM068732.1, read as the reverse complement.
ATGTCTCAACCCTAATCCGACCCATTTAATAATCGTGTCATGATCCTTTAACCCTAACCCGACCTGTTAATAAGGTGAGTTGACTTGACCCAACCCATTTGACACGCTTAATAAACGAGTCGTGTTTGGTTGACATGAACGTAACACAAATCATTTCAACCTGCATAATATTAAATATAACATCCATTTAGAAATAATTTTTTTTCATCCCAAAAGGAGTGCATACACTTCAAGTCTTCAACCCACATTCAATATAATATAGTTCAACAAAAATATAACATTCATCTAGAAATAAGTTCTTTGCACTCCAAAAGAAATGCATACACTTCAACCCAAATTTAAAATAATATAGTTTAACAAAAATAAAATAACATAATTCAACAAAAACAAGTGGGCCATATCATGCAATCAAGAAAAACACAAGGCACATGGGTTCAAAGTTTATTGTACAAAAGCATTATGCAGAAAAAATAAACACATGAGAGAGAGAGAGAGAGAGAGAGAAATAACTGGTTTGAGAGTTGACTCTTTGAGTTTGAGAATTGGGCGTGAGAAGGGAATGCCAAATTGCCAATACCAAATTCTTGCTAAGAAATTGGCTGCATTGAAGTTGGATTTAAAAAGGTGGAATGAGACTGAGTTTGGCAATGTCACTTTTAAGAAGCAGGCCCTTTGGAGTAAGCTAAATGATTTGGATGCTAAAGAGGAGACTTTTAGTCTATCTACTGAGGAGAAGTTAGATCAAACTAATCTTCGTTCAGATATTGAAAAGTTGACTCTTATGGAAGAGACTAGTTGGAGACAAAAGTCTAGGGTGTTGCATTTGAAGGAAGGAGATGCCAATACCAAATTCTTTTATAGAATGGCTAATTCCAACAGAAAAAATAATGGTATTGAAAGCCTAATGGTTAATGGTACTTTGTCGTTGGATCAAGGTATAATTGTAGATTACATTACTCATTTCTTCATGAATCTATACTCTGAGCAGCAGGTTGAGCGGCCGTTTCCAGATTCTTTGGTTTTTCCAATGATATTTGGTGAGAATGCGGATTGGTTAGAGGGGCCTTTTGAAGAGGCAGAAATCTTTGATGTTATTCAAAGTTTCCATGGTGATAAATTCCCTGGTCCTGATGGCTTCCCTATGGCTTTTTTCCAAGCTTGCTGGGGGATTGTTAAGCCTGATCTCATGGCTGTATTTCATCAGTTTTATGCCAATGGTCAGTTTGAGAAAAGTTTAAATGCAACTTTTGTTACTCTCATTCCTAAAAAACATGCGGCTTATGAGATTAGAGATTATCGGCCCATTAGCTTGGTTGGGGGGGTTTATAAAATTATTGCTAAAGTTTTGGCTAATCGTCTCCGCTTGGTGATGGAGGATTTAATCTCAGCATCTCAGAATGCTTTTGTGAGGGACAGACAGATCCTTGACCCTGTTCTTATTGCTAATGAATGTCTTGATAGTAGATTGAAGTTTGGGGTGCCGGGGTTGATTTGTAAACTGGATGTTGAGAAGGCTTTTGACCATGTAAACTGGAATTTTCTGATGCAGATGTTAGAAAGAAGTGGTTTCTCTACCAAATGGAGACAATGGATTCTCTTTTGTTTATCTACTGTCCGTTTCTCCATCTTGATTAATGGCTCTCCTTGTGGTTTTTTTGGTAGCTCTAGAGGCTTGAGGCAAGGTGATCCGTTGTCTCCATTGTTGTTTGTTTTGGTGGTGGAAGCTCTTGGTAGAATGTTGGACAAAGTAGTTCTTGAAGGTCGCATGTTGGGTTTTAGTGTGGGTAATGTGGAGGGAAGATCCATGGCGGTGTCTCATCTCCTTTTTGCGGATAACACGCTAATTTTCTGTAAGGCTGATTTAGATTATATTTTGATTCTTTGCATGATTCTTATCTGGTTTGAGGTGGTGTCAGGCCTAAAGATTAACCTGGGCAAATCTGAATTGGTTCCGGTTGGGGTAGTCAATAATATTGACCTTTTCTTGGTTGTTCTTGGTTGCAAGCAGGGCTCTCTCCCAATGAAATATCTAGGTCTTCTTTTGGGTGCTAAATTCAAAGATAAGACTATATGGAATCCTATTCCGGAGAAAATGGAGAGGAGATTGGCGGATTGAAAAAGCTTATACTTATCCAAGGGAGGTAGAGTCACCCTTATCAAAAGCACTCTATCTAAATTACCCACTTATTTTCTATCGTTATTTCCTATTCCTGCCAGTGTGGTTAAACGAATTGAGAAGCTCCAGTGGAATTTCTTATGGGGCAATTTTGGAGATGATCCTAAAATTCATTTGGTAAATGGGATACTATTTGTTCTCCTATTTCTTCGGGTGGATTAGGGATAAGGAAGATAAGACTTTTCAATGAAGCATTACTTGGGAAGTGGCTTTGGAGATTTGGGATTGAGGAAAATGCCCTTTGGAGGCAAGTGATAGAGTTGAAGTATGGTTATGTGTGGGGGTGCTGGTATACCAGAGCAATGACTGGCCTTTATGGTGTTGGTTTATGGAAAAATATCAGTCATGGATGGCCTTTCTTCTCGCGCCATAATCTGTATGATATTGGTGATGGGTCTAGAGTGAAGTTTTGGCAAGACCGGTGGTGTGGAGAGACTTCTCTTGCTGTTAGATATCCTAACCTGTTCAAATTTTGTAGGAATAAGGATGCCAGTGTGGCTGAGCTTATGTTGTCCACCAATGGTGTCCTCTTTTGGGATGTGAGATTCGTTAGGGGTGTGCATGCTCGGGATCTTGAGGCTATGTCTGACTTCATGGTAACTATTTATGGTTCGTCTATGAGGGGTCGAGGTGGGGATAAAATGTGTTGGATTCCTAGCAAAGTTAAGGATTTCTTGGTTAGAGATTATTATAGAATTTTAGTTGGCACCGCTTCCTTTGGGTTTCCTTGGAAAAGTATTTGGAAGTAAAAGATTTCCTCTAGAGTAGCTTTCTTTGTTTGGACTGCTGCTTTAAGGAAATGCTTGACGATTGATAATTTACGTAAAAGGAAAGTGTGGATTCTGGATTGGTGCTACATGTGTAAGAGAAATGGTGAATCGGTTGACCACCTATTCCTTCATTGTCCTTTTGCTTCGGATTTTTGGTCTATGGTTTTTGGCATTTTTGGAGTTTCTTGGGTTATGCCGTGCACTGTTTTGGGGCTGTTATGGTGTTGGCAAGGCAGCTTTGGTCATCATCGAAATGGTTGTATTTGGTCCATCATTCCTCATTGTTTATTGTGGTGTCTTTGGAGGGAGAGGAATAGTAGATGTTTTGAAGATACTGAGAGATCTATTCCGGACCTCAAGCTCATCTTTTTTAGAACTTTAAGGGATTGGTTGTTTGTTTTGCAAGATAAATCTTTCCCTTCTTTTATTGATTTCTTAAACTCTTGTAATTTTTGTATTTGATTTCTTTTCCCTTGTACACTCCCTATGCACTTGGGTGGCCCTTTTATATCAATACATCTTATTACTTATCAAAAAAAAAAAAAAGAGAGTAGTACGGCTAAAATAAATTTTTTTTAAAAAAAAATAGATATTTATTAGAAGGTTTAGAGATTTAGGATTCGTAGGGTTTAGAGATCTAGGATTTGTAAAGTTTCAATTCCCAGTTATATCTCTTGTAAATTTTTGTAATTACTTACTTTTTTTTAAATTTAAAATATATATTAGATATAAAAGGTATTTGATAAATCTAAAATAAGATGAATATTTATTTGTTATATGAGTTAAATAGGTTGTGTTAAGTGGGTTATTTCAAATTGACACAAATAAATTGGCGTGTCAAACCTGTCTATTACAGGTTACGTGGGTTGACCCGTTTATGATCCAAACCCATTAAAGCCCAACCCTAACCCAAAAAAACCCATGTCGGGTTCGTGTCGTGTTCGCAGATTGGGTCAAACATTAACACCCCTAAGTGTAGGCTTCTACCCGTAGGTGACTATTAGCTTTATACAAAAGACCACGGCCTGGATGTGCTTTAAGATATCTCACAATTCGAATAACTGCCTCCCAATGTGGAAGGCGAGGATCTTTCATAAACTGGCTCAAAACACTAATTGCAAATGATATATTTAGGCGAGTAATTGTGAGATAATTTAGTTTACCAACCAAACGACGATATCTCTTAGGATTAGATAACAACTCTCCCTGATTTTCATACAATTTGACATTAGGATCCATAGGAGTCTCCACTGGTTTAGACCCTAACAAGCTAGTTTCTTCCAAAATATCCAACACATACTTCCTCTGTGATAAACTGATGCCTTTTTTAGATCGTGCTACCTCAATATCCAAGAAATAACGAAGTTTACCCAGACAGTTCGAAAGGAGTTTTGAAGGTATCTTTTCAAATCATCAATACCATGCTTGTTATCTCCAGTAATTATAATATCATCAACATATACTATCAACAAAATCTTTTCTCTATCAGAGGTATGAGAAAATTCAGAGTGATTAGAATGACAACGTCGCAATCCAAACTTTAACACTACTTCACTGAATTTACCAAACCAAGTTTTGGGAGATTGTTTAAGACCATAGATGGTCTTATGCAACCTACACACTTTTCCAGACTCCCCTTGAGCAACAAACCCAGGTGGTTGCTCCATATACACCTCTTCCTTCAAATCACCATTCAAGAATGCATTTTTAACATCTAACTGAAATAATGGCCAACCCAAATTAGCAGCCAAGGACATCAAAATCCGAACAGAAGAAATTTTAGCAACAGGTGAGAATGTCTCGGCATGGTCAACACCATATGTTTGGATATAACCTTTGGCAACCAAGCGAGCCTTCAAACGCTCAATAGAACCATCAGGCAAATACTTTACAGTATACACCCAACGACAACCAACAATAGTTTTCCCTGGAGGACGAGTAACTAAAAACCAAGTAGCATTTTCAGATAGGGCAGACATTTCTGCCTCCATAGCAGATTTCCAACCCGAGATGGACATAGCCTCCTGGACAGACTTAGGGACAATAGTAGAATTCAAGGATGTGGTAAAGGCATAAAGAGATGGAGACAAGTGACCATAAGAGACAAACTGAGAGATAGGGTGAGAGGTACAAGAACGCTTACCTTTGCGCAAGGCAATTGGAAGAGAGGTAGGATTTGGAGTTGGATCACTAGGCGGGGTAGAGGTCTCTGTTGGAGGTTTCTGCCAGCGACAATATACTTGGAGTGGTTTTTGAGGAGATTCAATAGGAGACACAAGTGGTAGGAGAGGAAGACAAGGAGGAGAATTGTCACTAGCAACCAAATGAGAGAAATAGGATTGAGATTCATCAAATGTGACATTAGTACTAATGAAACGACGCCGAAGAGTAGGTGAGTAACATCAGTATCCTTTCTGGGTACTAGAATACCCAAGAAAAACACATTTAATGGATCTAGGATCAAGTTTGTCACTCCCTAAACCTAATAAGATATGAACATAGCACACACAACCAAAGATCTTAGGAGGTAGATGAAACAAAGGTGCATCAAGAGAGAGCACAGTATAAGGGATCTGATCACCTAGAACAGTGGAAGGCATATGATTAATTAGGTGACAGGCAGTGAGAATAGCATCGCTCCAATATGATTTGGGAACATGCATATGAAACTTTAAGGCATGAGTGACCTCTAACAAATGACGCATTTTGCATTCAGCAACACCATTTTGTTGTGGAGTATGGGGGCATGAAGATTGGTGAATTATACCATGATCATCAAAAAATTGAGACAAAGATGTATGAAAATATTCACGAGCATTATCAAACCGAAAAATATGAAGCAAAGCATTAAATTGAGTCTTTATTTCCATATAAAATGATTTGAAAAATGAGTACAATTCAGACCGTTCTTTCATAAGATAAAGATAAGTGACTCTAGAATAATCATCAACAAAAATGACAAAATATCTAAATCCCAACAATGAGGGAGTGTTTATTGGACCCTAAATATCAGAATGAACTAAATGAAAATGACTACTAACACGACTCTCACGCCTAGGGGCAAAAGGCACCCTATGGTGTTTACCCAATTGACATGCTTCACATTGTAAAGACTCAATTTGATGACACGACGGAACTAATGACTTCAAATTCTTGAGAGATGGATGACCAAGGTGACAATGATGCTGAAGAGGCGAGATAGACAAATGAGAAGCCACAAAATGGGAAGAACCACATCGATCCAAGTAATAAAGTCCACCGGCTTCATGCCCTCCACCAATAATCTTCCCCGTCTTGAGATCCTGAAAGATACAATGAGTGGATAAAAAAATGGCAGCACAATTCAAAATTTTAGTAAGCTTACTAATTGACAAAAGGTTAAAAGGAAAATCAGGAATATACAAGATAGAAGAGAGAGAAAGATTAGAACTAAGATTGGCAGTGCCCAAACCAGAAACTGTAGTGGCTGAGCCATTTGCCAATGTAACATTGGGAAGACTACTAGATTGCTCAAGGTCAGAGAGTAAACTTGAGGTACCTGTCATATGATCAGTAGCACCTGAGTCAATGACCCAAGGGTCCTGAGTGGCAAGACAAGCAGCGGAAGTACCTTGTTGAGCCAACGTAGCAGTAGAATTAGACCCAACAAAGTTGGAATGCAGAGACAAGAGGCGATTGTACTCTTCCTCAGGAATAGAGACTACTCTAGATGTTGGTGGAAGTGACTTTGAAGGTGGTTCTTGAACTTGAAAACTAGCTTGGTTAGCCGAGGGTTTACCATACAACTCCCAACAAAAGTCTACTGTATGATTCTCACCATGACAATAAGTGCACTTACGAAGACCACGTCCTTTACCACGACCCACTTGTTCACTCCCACGACCCCCTTGGTCACGACCTCCACGGCCTCGGCCCCCATGACCTCGACCTCCACAACCATCTCTATTACTCCCCATATAAGTGGTAAAGTTAGATTTATCACCAGAAGGTAATGCATCAATATGGGAGGAAGAGAAAGGGTCAATACTCGAATCAGATAATGTGGCTTGTCGAAGTCTACCAAAAACTTCACTCAATGAAGGGAGGTCTGGACTAGCTAAGATTTGTGATTTTACTAGATTCAAACTTTTAGGCAATCCAGAGAGGAAGTGAGCAACATGCATAGAATCTTGTTGTTTCTTCATAATTTTAACATCAGAGGGGATAGGTTGATAAATATTGAGTTCTTCACATACACCCTTAAACTTGTTATAATAGTCTTCTAAAGACATATCACCCAAACTCAAGGAGAAATAATTTTGATGAAGATCATAAATCTGCTTCAAATTGTTAACACCAGAGTAAAGTTCCTTGGCTTGTTCCCAAACAAGTTTAGCAGTTGGTAAGAAAACCAAACTACAACTGATCTTAGACTAATGCTATTCCACAAACAACTCCTAATTTGTGCATCTTTGGCTCTCCAATCAGCAAATTTAGGGTCTGTAGGTACAAGAGGTTCTTTATCACGTAATCAAACTTCTTTCTACCAAGAAGAAAGACTTCAACTGCCTGTGCCCACTGAGCATAATTACTACCATTTAGACGAATGGAGGTAATTGATAACATATCAGGAGATAAGAAATAATTAGGCGGCTGAGCACTGTCTTTGGACTCCATAATAGCAATCTGAAGAACAAACTAACACTAAAGAAATAAGCTGGACTGAATTAAAACAAACTCCAACCAGCAACCAATATACTTCAATCAATCAGCCACGTCAAGAGTAACTCATCTATGAACGAATCAACACCAAACTATTCCAAAAATCAAGGCAGCAACAAATCCATACCAACACCAAAAAAAAAAAAAAATTGCTCAATCCACCACTAAACATCAACCTAAGGCTGCCTGAACAGATACGCAGAGAATGTATTGAAGAAGAGAAGAAAATCAGACCATGGTTGAAACCTTCAATTGTAAAAGCTCTGGCGGCGACGCTAGGGTGCAGGAGCAGCGGTGCGAGGACCAGTGAGTAAGCTAGGATGGTCGCCGGAGGAGGGCGAGTAAAACCCTGCCTCTCTCATGATCAGGCAATGTCGATTTGGTGTCGCGAGACTGGAGAAAGGGTCACCAGCGCTGGACAACTCCTTCAGCCACTAAATCGAGATCGTCGGAGTCTCTATTAGGGTTGTTAGAGCTAGCGAGTAGGGATATGGTTGTCGGTGACAACAATATCGGTGGGTGGTGGTTGGTGGTTGGAGGGTTAACGGCAGCGGCGGCTTGGTGGCTCTGATACCATGTTGTTTACTGTGAAAGTGTTTTAGGGTTTGATAAGTAAACCCTAACACATAAAATATTATTTATATATAAAGTACATGATATTACTGTTTTGCCCCTATTACTCATAACAAGACTAAATTAAAATAAACTTTTCTTCGCACTTTCTGCATTATTACATTGTTCAAAATCTAGCCAACCCCAAAAGCTTGGGATTAAGGCCCCAAAAGCTTGGGATTAAGGCTTTGTTGTTGTACTATAAGAACCATATTATAGAGAGGATTTCAAGAATTTGTTCTCTCTCCATAATAAAATAGTAATAACAACAATAAAAATTATTCAAATGAAACTGACAACCAGTTTCTTTATTTTTATTTATTTTTTATTTTCTATGAGGCCAAGCACCCTCGGTTCCATGGAGAAAATTTGGAGAAGAACAAGACCATTTATACTCGAATAGAAAGACTTGCTAGAAAGCACCAATGCACTCCTGCTCAGCTAGCACTTGCATGGGTTTTCAAACAAGGAGACGACATTGCACCCATACCTGGTAATTGGCTTTCATTTTTTGTTTTTTGTCCTGATTAATTACTTGTCAAAAATGTGCTATGTATTTAAGTTTTCAAAAAGAGAAAGAAAAGCGCTGAGGATTCTATTTCTTGTTATGAATACTATTATCTTTTGTGTGCTTCAAATTGAAATTAACTTGACTCCAAGTGTGCTCTTTTCCCCACTTAAGCTGAAACAAGTAATATTTAGATTTCCTGCATCTTATTGTGGACAAAGTTGATATAGAAGTTGAGGAAATATATCAGAATTATCCCAATCCAAGTTACGTAAGGATTTCCTGCCTCAAGTTTCAAAGTTTAGCATATAAATGGATATCAACCCACTTCATGGCTGGAAATTACATATATATTGCCCACTCTGATGTCATAACGGCCTCAGAAAAACTCAGATTTTAATTTCCTGTTAACATATTCATAAGCATAGTCCTAGGCTGTGGTCATAACTAAATCAGATTTTATTATGGGTTACGGTTTGTGATCACAATGTCTTGAAGGCATCATTGGCCATACGGCTAGCTAGTTACTGACTTTTTGCAGGAGTGGTAGTTTGATTTTGAGGAATAATAAATCATGAGTCAATTATGTGTTTTTGATATTAAAATTGCTAAAAAATATATGCAGTTATGCTAAATATATAGGGAACTGTATTAAGAAAAAATCTAACGACATTAATCAAGGTTTAGCTGAGTTATCTACTTTTCATTGAAAGTGTTACATGAATGATGATGGTGAAGCAGAGTGGAATTTTATTATGTCCAGTGCACCCTTTTGTACCTCCCACAGGCAGGAAACTCGAAATTTGATAATTAGGAAGAGAGGACTGCTAGTTCCATACATAGTTTAAGGGTGATTGTGTGTATATATCTTCTTTTCTCTTTCGGCAGGAAAGTTCACTAATGTTCTCATTTTCAATCTTATTTATTTAGTATAAATAGTTGCTTTTGTATTAGAGCCCTTTGGAACTGTAGATTTTAAAAGTTGAGGCAAGTTGAGACTTTCACCTGCTATTTCTCAATGTTCATTTGCCTTGAACTTTAACAGGGACAACTAAGATCAAGAACTTAGATGACAATATTGGCTCTTTGAACGTGAAATTTACAGAAGATGACCTGAAGGAGATAACTGATGCTGTACCAATCGAAGAAGTAGCTGGTGGTAGAAGCTATCAAGGCAATGAGCAATTTCTATGGAAGTTTGCTAACACTCCTCCACAAAACTAATTCTCTATTTACACTTTCATGGATATTGTCCATTTCGCTTGAATAATGCCATGTTTTTGTGAAATGAATGGCCAGATTTATGTTAAAAACTAGCTATGTCATTCACACCACAAAATTAGCAACACTAGTTTGTAAACTTTTTGAGAATGATAACCAATGTGGTTGCTTTATGTCATGTTCTGTTAGATATTTTGTTCCTCACTTTGTTTTAGGGTAAAATACTTGCTAGACCATATTCTTTAGGAGCGGTTACAAATTAAATCTTGAAGTTTAAGACTTACAATTATTTATTTATTTATTTATTTTTTAGATTGTTACAAATTAAACATTATAATTTTGCTAGTTTCAAATTGAACCCTAAACTTTTATAATCATATCATTTTAAACATTGATATGATTTTAAAAGTTGAGGTTCATTAATTTTGCTAGTTTCAAATTGAACCCTAAACTTTTATAATCATATCATTTTAAACATTGATATGATTTTAAAAGTTGAGGTTCAATTTGAAATTAATGAAACTATAAGGTTTAATTTGTAACAGTCATAAATTTCAAGTTACAATATTAAACCACCTCTAAATATAGGGTTTTAAATATTATTTGACTTTTCTTATTTAGATTTTATTTTAGTTTGTTCCTCTCTCTCTCTCTCACGCACACACATGTAGCATCCTTGTCAAATGTTGTAACATACATTAGTGATATTAGCCATCTGCTGCTTTTGTTACCTCATCACAAACTACAGAATTAGAAGTTGATTGAGAACTTTGCAAGTTATCTCCAGTAATGATCTTATCATCAACATAAAATAACATTGTGTGGTACCGTGGTCAATGCATCTAATAAATAACATTGTCGATAAAGTAACCAAGATGTCTTATGAGGATGCTGAATTTTGTAAACCATGTTCTATCTTTACAGGATACGATGAAGTATACACTTTATAGAAGAATGAGGCAAGCCTAGAGGATGCATCATCTAAATCTTTTTTTGAGTTAAGTTTTTGTTGAGAAAGACATTCTTCATGTCCATCTGAAGAAATTGTCAATCTTTAGAGGCAATGACTACAATGATAATGCAAAGTGAGGAGAGGTATGCAAAAGGGCCAAATGTCTCCTAGGTAGTCAATGGTGTGCTCTTGTGTGAACCTGTTAGCTACAACATTGGCCTGGTAGCGGTCAACAGAACCATCAAATGTTGAATGTGTATGGAACGTGAACATGTAATGGAACATCTTGTGTTTCCCAAAGACAACATGATGGGAGACTCTGACTTACTTAGTGATAGGATTGTAGCGTCGATAACAAAAACCCTTTTGTTTAAGATCATACCCCAGGAAGTAACACAGTTGAGAGCGCATTTGTCGTTTAGTGCGAGTGCGATCACTAGGTTAGAAAAAAATAAAGCACACACCTGGAAACTTGAAGGTGAAGGTATCCAATTGATGGTAGAATGAATGGCAATGGGAGATGCTTCTCCCTTATAGGAGGTAGGATCTTATAAATATTTAATTTTTTTATTATTATTTCAACCATACTACCCACTCTACTATCTTATAGTCACATGCCCAATTCTCAAACTCAAAGTCTCAAACTAGTTATTGCTCTCTCTCTCTCTCTCTCTCTGGATGATAATTATAGTCGTAGTTAGGATTAGTCTACTATTTGATCAAATTCTTTCAATATTGATACTTAGCATTTGGCGAGTTCCAAAGATATTATATTTTTGTTGAACTATATTATTTTTGTTAAACTATGTTATTTTGAGTTTGGGTTGAAGTGAATACACTTCTTTTAGAGTGTAAAGAACTTATTTCTAGATGAATGCTATATTTTTGTTGAACTATATTATTTTGAATGGGGGTTGAAGACTTGAAGTGTATGCACTGCTTTTGGGATATAAAAAAAAAATATATGCATATATATATATATATATATATTTCTAGATGGATGTTATATTAAATATTATTCAAGTTGAAATGGATTGTATTACATTCGTGTCAACCTAACATGACTCATTTATTAAGCGTGTTAAATGGGTTGGGTTAGGTTAACCCACCTTTTTTTTTTTTTTTTTTTTTTTTAGAACATATCAGGTTAAAGTTGAAGGATCATGACATGATTATTAAATAAGTCGGGTTAGGATTGAGCCATTTCGTTGAATACCTCTATCTCAACACGACATGAACCCGATCCGCTAAATTTATATGGGAACCACACTATAATTATGAATTATCTACTTAAGTTTGTGCCATGTGTCTACTTAAAATTTTTAATCTTTGTGCTAAGTGAGTTAATGAGTGCAAAATACTAAAAATCTAATATTAATGAACTATTTCCCAAAAAAAAAAAATCAAATATATTCAATAAAAATCACCACACAACAAAGATCACTACACGTTTTACTTCTTAAAAATTAGAAAAAAAAAATTATAATAAGTAGTATTAAATTTAGGTAAGAATTTTAATATGTGACTAATTATGTTTACTTTTTTTTATATAAATAATTTGACTAATTATTTATATTTTTATGATAAAAATTTTGTTTAATTTTAAATGTATCTATATGTATGCATGTGTTATAACTTACATGTCATTTTTTTTTTTAATAATTTGACTAATTATTTATATTTTTAAAATAAAAATTATGTTTAATTTTATATGTATCCATGCATTTATATAAAATTACATGCTAGTTGGAACAAGTGACTAATCAAAATTTGATAGCTTTTTTTGACATATGGCAAGGCTCACAGGTGTGTGTGGGCAGTCACAGATAATCAATGCTTAATTTAAAACAGAAAATTTAACTAATGTCTTGACCGTTTCTCAAAAAAAAAAAAAAAAAACTAATATCTTGACCAAATTGATTAAGAAAATATTTTTAAATGTATTTTGCGGAAAAAGATAAAAATAATTAATTTTTTTAACAACCTTTTTTTATTTTTCATAATAGTGTTATAATTTTCTTTTTTGAAATAATCAATTAATAAATGCACACTCAAAATTATCAAAAAATAAATAAATATATCCGCAGTGATTAACTGGGCCGTTAATGCACCTAAAAATTTGCCCCTTTCTTATTCTCAATTCAACCCCTAGGGTTTTCTTTAAAATAAAAAGTAAAAAACTCAACTTTTTAACCACATGATCCATTTGGTTAGAAACTTTAGAATTCTTTGAAGTAGCTATCAGTGACTAAAGTTTTGATAATTTTCTTTTAAATTGTGCTTACTCTTTTAAAATTGTGTCACGATTTTAATTATAATCGTAAAATAGTCAAATTAAGTTTAGTGAAAAATTTTAAATTTAAAATATTTTTATAAGTTTTAGGTGACAAATTATTATTATTAGATAAAAAAATATTTGTGGTTATGAAAATATATTTAACACAGATTTTATCTGAAATCCTATATTAGTTGAGGTGGCATTATGTGTACCTCACACCGGTATGTAACTATCATTAGTGTTTTACTATATTTAACACTTTAATGAGAAAATCAAAAGAATAAGCAACATATACATACAGACATTGAAAAGAAAAACAGAAAATTTGGAAGATGGCGGAAGGGAACAAAGTCCATATTCCTAGGCTGAAACTGGGCAATCAAGGCCTTGAGGTAAATCTCAAAGCCAAACCTTGAATACCCATTTCAGTTTTTTTTTTTTTTTTAATCTTTATCAAGAAACTTCCATTTTGTATATGTTCAAGTCGCATTTCTTTGAAAACCCATCCGCAGTAACTCAATACTGATTGACTATTAAGTTTTGAGTCTCAAACTCAAATCATGAATACTTGAAAACCGATGATGGGTGTTGCCAAGTTACCTTTTTTTTTTTTTCTTTTTCCTAGGTGAATGCGGGGGCTTGAACCCCCGAGCACTAGGTCCCTTACATAACCGGGGACCAACTCGCCTAGAAGTGGCGGTGGGTGCTAAGTTACCTTTTTGTGATCATAAGCTGTGAAGTGTTATCATTATGAAAATAATCCTCTTGCATATGGTACCCTGTAAGTTAAAAGTTTGGTGGGCACAAAGTTAACTAGTGTGTCAGTTAGAGACAAGGAACAGTGCATCATAAATTTGAAACCATTTCTATGAAGCTGTTTAGTTTAGTCACATGCTATAAATTGAGAATAAGTTTGTAGAGAAGTGTTAAACTGTACCTATCTTGAGATGTTGCTGCAAAAATGATGTTTTCTATATTCATTTGACGCCCTTCAACGAGAAGTTACTACCACAGAAGGAATTGAAAGTCATCCCTAAGAAACACAATTCTATATTCAAGTCATAAGCAGTTAATGGCTTCGGTTTTGTGGTCATTTAACCACATTCTTTTAACACTCCCCCTTACTAATGAGTTGGGATTTTAAATGGTGGGTAGAGTGGAGGAGACAAAGATTGAACTCAGGATTTCATGCCCCAATACCATGCTAAATTATAGATAGTCTCAAAAGCTTAAGCTATTAGGATATGATAAATTTAATCATTTAACCACATAGTTTTATACTTTAATAGGAGATAATCTTTAAGGTTTGGAATAATGAATAACTATTGTGGCTGCAAGTTTAAACACGAATGACAAAGCAAGAGTTCAGAGCAATTTGATTATACTAGTTATGATTGAATTGTGTTTTGAGGTTATGATCCCTTGAGACTCTCATAATTCAATTGTGTTTTGAGGTTATGATGCCCTTGGAACTCTGTTATGACACCACACTAAAGCAGCCATTTGTATTACCTCATGACCAAGTCAACATGATGAACTAAACAGATTGAGCTGATTGTTAAACTTTTAAGATAAATTTAAAGTCCACAGGATTTGTTGTTTTCTTGTGAAGACATGAGATTTGCGTTAACACTAGAGATGCCATATCTTAAAGAGTACTTACTATTCTTTTGCCTAGTATATTGAGAACATATAAATGATACACATACTCCAATTTGATTGGGTGGGGAGATTCTGAAGTTAAGTGTCATTTTAATACGTATTTGTTGGGTAATGATCTTACTCTATATAATTGAGACTATGGTCATGGAGAGTTTCTGGAATTAACAAACTTAAGCTCCTTCATCTTTTCCATTTTCCGCACTTAAGATTTGCATGTTTTAAAGTCCTTCAATCTTGTGCTTCATATGTTGTCATGTGGGAGGCTTTGGAGAGATTAAAGTTGATAGAAAGTATGGAGACTTTAAACCTTAGTAGTCCCATTTCTTTCTTCTGTCAAGAGTCCCAACATAAGGTTGAACCTGCATAAATAAACTATAACAATGAAATCCTCTGGTTAATCTTTCCCAATGTTCAAGATGTAAAGGTTCTAATTTTTTAAGGAATAGTTTTTGTACTAAAATATTTTGTTGCGCTCTGTTGGGGACATAACGACTTGGGGAGATTCTAGTTGAGGAGTTAATATAACATATAGGGACATCAATTGATCCAAAAGCTTAAGCCTATGAATTTGAGCCTAATAATGTCATATGAACCATTCACTCTTGTCATTATTATCCAATGTGGAAACTCACAACTTAACTAACCACAATACACACACATGAATATTCCAACATGCTCTGTTATCATTCTACTACATTTATTCTTAAATTTTTGTTTCTCAATTTTTTGTAATTCTAAACTCTTTTTCTCCCCCAGGTCTCAAAGTTGGGGTTTGGATGTATGTCCCTGACTGGAGCCTACAATTCTCCTCTCTCCGAGGAGGATGGAATCTCAATAATAAAGTATGCTTACAGTAAGGGAATCACTTTCTTTGATACATCTGATGCTTATGGACCCCATTCTAATGAAATTCTTATTGGAAAGGTAAAAGACACTAATGTTTTTGTTCCTATCTGGTAGTAAATCTGAAGATGGTCACAGATGTGAAATTTTGTTACTACTTTCTATATTATCTGTTAGTGAATTGATTAATAATCAAGGACCACATTAAAATTCTGTTCTATTTAACCGAATTAATGAAGTTTATATCTTTCAGGCCTTGAAACAGTTGCCGAGAGAGAAAATTCAAATAGCCACCAAATTTGGCATCCAAAGATCAGGATTTCCTCAGATGCAAGTGAATGGAAGCCCTGAGTATGTTCGCTCAAGCTGTGAGGCTAGCTTACAGCGTCTTGATGTGCAATATATTGATCTGTATTATCAGCATCGGGTAGACACAAAAGTACCCATAGAAGAAACTGTAAGTGATTCTCTTGCTCTTTCAACTAGATGCCTGCAATGGGTGATTTTAAAATTCTTGCTTGTTTGTTTGTAATTTGAAATTATTATATTCTCCGCAAATATGATTAAATACATCTTATTGGAATAGGTTGGTGAACTTAAGAAACTGGTAGATGAAGGAAAAGTCAAATATATTGGTCTATCTGAAGCCAGCCCAGACACGATAAGGAGGGCACATGCTGTGCATCCCATCACAGCTGTACAAATGGAGTGGTCTCTCTGGAGTCGTGATATTGAGGAGGAGATAATTCCACTTTGCAGGTTTATTCGGTTCACAGATGATGTTTTTATAATTTTGGTCTCATGATCGCTTCCACAGATAAGAAGATTACACATGTTCATCTGTTCTAGATGTGGAGTTAAAATATAGAGCTGCAATTTAGAGCTGCTTGTTCATTGCTCATTGTGTCTGTAAATTTTAGTTAAGGGGATAGATTCAATGAGTCCTAAGTATCTCTTTCTCTTTTTTTTCCCCCCTTAGGTTTCAAAGACCAGTATCTTCTTTGAAAGACTGTTACTATAAGGAAAATTTAATTGTGTTGTATCCATTTTGTGTAGCTTTGATTTCATTATATGTAATTATCTTGTCCAAAAGCTGAGAATGCTCTCTTGATGCCTTTGTTCATGTAGGGAGCTTGGCATTGGTATAGTTCCATACAGTCCTCTTGGCCGTGGTTTTTTTGCTGGCAAAGGAGTTGTGGAAAATTTGGATGCAAATAGCCGCCTGGTACATATTTCACTGATATTTTTTCTCATTTATTTGTGGACTCTCAAATTTTCTGCACAATTCTTCAGGCAATAATAGTTCTCTTTTTGAGCAATGCATACTTCAAGTTTATCGAGTGAAAAATTCCTACAAGGGAAAACACCTATTTTAGTTCTTGCAGTTTACAAGAAGTTCCAATTTCGTCTCTAATATTTGAAAATTTGCAAACCAGTTACTGACATTTTAACATTTTGCTATTAAGCTTTTCTATCTGCCTCACAAATACAATAGATGACATGTCATGTTAAATAGCTGACCTCACATGACTTAGATGATGATTTGTCAATCGGAAGTCCACCTAGAATGAAAGGAAGATGAGGTAGAAGAGTAATAACTATTCACAGAAAAGTGAAAAGAACAAAAAGGTCTGTATATGTTTCCAATTTCCAAATCATCACTAAGTCGTGCCACATCATCTGTTGGCATTAGTTATTACTTGGTTGTGTCCTGTCATCTACTCATTACCGCTCATCACTGACCCTCTCCACTCATTTCTGCTTGTCTCCTTCCCCACCAAACAACCCCAACCGCTCACCCAAAACTGGGGTGTTATCCACTTCAACCAATAATCTAGTAAACAACATGCAGGAATGTTCCCAACCCAAAAAGGAGTTAGTCAGGTAGCAGGTTCAGGTTGATACCAAACCCAAACTGACTCAACTTGTTGACCTCCCTAATGTTAGGGAGCAAATAGAACTTCTTATAAGCTTCAGGAACCAAATTAGTTATTTTCCCTTCATTTTTCTATAAGTAAATCAATTGTATTGATGAGAAATTATGCAAAGGTATGGAAGAAACAAATGGGTATTTTGTCAATATATCCATCTCAAATATATCCACAAAAGAAAATGGCAGAAGACTTAAAATAACATTAGTAGTAGTAAGAAAAGATATATTGATTAAGGAGGTGACAAAGTGTGATTTTTATATTGGATGGAATAATGGAGAAGAAGAATACATATGGCTGACTCCAATTAGTTGACACAGGACAAAACCAAAATGGATGCAGCAACAACTTAAGAGAGTCACGTATTGAATAACAAAAATACTCTTGACTTAAGGAAATGTAAATAAACTACTAATAACCTAATTCACTAATAAGACCTAAAATAAAATCCAATTGTCCAATAAAAGTGCAATTGACTCAAAATTCATAAGACTACATTAAAAGAAACTATTCTTCGCACTTTCTGCATTATTACTTTGTTCAAAATCTAGTCAACCCAAAAGTTTCAGAATTAAGGCTTTGTTGTTGTACTATAAGAACCGTCTTATAGAAAGGATTTCAAGAATTTGTGCTTTCTCCTTAATAAAATAGTAATAACAACAATAAAAATTCTTCAAATGAAACTGACAACCAGCTTCTTTATTTTTATTTTCTATAAGGCCTTGCACCCTCGGTTCCATGGAGAAAATTTGGACAAGAACAAGACCATTTATAGTCGAATAGAAAGACTTGCTAGAAAGCACCAATGCACTCCTGCTCAGCTAGCACTTGCATGGGTTTTCAAACAAGGAGATGACATTGCACCCATACCTGGTAATTGGCTTTCATTTTTTGGTTTTTTTCCTGATTAATTACTTGTCAAAAATGTGCTATGTATTTAAGTTTTCAAAATGAGAAAGAAATGCGGCTGAAGATTCTATTTCTTGTTATGTATTATTATCTTTTGTGTGCTTCAAATTGAAACTAACTTGACTCCAAGTGTGCGCTTTTCCCCACTTAAGCTGAAACAAGTAGAATTTATATTTCCTGCATCTTATAGTGGACAAAGTTGATATAGAAGTTAAGGAAATATATCAGAATTATCCCAATCTAAGTTACATAAGGATTTCCTGCCTCAAGTTTCAAAGTTTAGCATATAAATGGATAACAACCCACTTCATGGCTGGAAATTACATAGATATTGCCTGCTATAATGTCATAACAGCCTTAGAAAAACTCAAGAGATTTTAATTTCCTGTTAACATATTCATAAACATAGTCCTAGGCTGTGGTCATAACTAAATCAGATTTTATTATGGGTTACGGTTTGTGATTGCAACGTCTTGAAGGCATTGGCCATACAGCTGGCAAGTTACTGACTTTTTGCAGGAGTGGTAGTTTGATTTTGAGGAATAATAAAATCATGAGTCAATTATGTGTTTTTTATATTAAAGTTGCTAAAAATTATATGCAGGTATGCTAAATATATAGGGAATTGGATTAAGAAAAAATCTAATGACATTAATCAAGGTTTAGCTGAGTTATTTACTTTTCATTGGAAGTGTTACATGAATGAAGATGTTGAAGCAGAGTGGAATTTTATTATCCAGTGCACCCTTATGTACCTCCCATGGCCAGGAAACTTAAAATTTGATAATTAAGGATGATTGTGTGTATCTATCTTCTTTTCTCTTTCAGCTGGAAAGTTCACTAATGTTCTCATTTTCAATCATATTTATTTAGTATAAACAGTTGCTTTTGTGTCAGAGCCCTTTGGAACTGTTTGCTAGATTTTAAAAGTTGAGGCAAGTTGAGACTTTCATCTGCTATTTCTCAATGTTCATTTGCCTTGAACTTTAACAGGGACAACTAAGATCAAGAACTTAGATGACAATATTGGCTCTTTGAACGTGAAACTTACAGAAGATGACCTGAAGGAGATAACTGATGCTGTACCAATCGAAGAAGTAGCTGGTGGTAGAAGCTATCAAAGCATGGATCATTTTCTATGGAAGTTTGCTAACACTCCTCCACAAAACTAATTCTCTATTTACACTTTCATTGATATTGTCCATTTTGCCTGAATAATGCTATGTTTTTGTGAAATGTATGGCCAGATTTATGTTAAAAACAAGCTATGTCATTCACACCACAAAATTAGCAACACTATTTTGTGATCTTTTTGAGAATGATAACCAATGTGGTTGCTTTATGTCATGTTCTATTGGATATATATTTGTTCCTCACTTTGTTTTAGGGTAAATTACTTGCTAGACCATATTCTTTAGGAGCGGTTACAAATTAAATCTTGAAGTTTAAGGCTTTCAATTTTTTTTATTTATTTTTTTTTTAAGATTGTTACAAATTAAACATTATAATTTTGCTAGTTTCAAATTGAACCTTGAACTTTTAAAATCATATCATTTTTAAACATTGAACTTTTTAGGTTTGATTAGGGGGTTTAAATTGATATGATTTTAAAAGTGCAGGGTTAAATATTTGAAACTAATGAAACTATATGGTAATGATATAATTTTAGAAGTTCAGGTTCAATTTGAAATTAATGAAACTATGAGGTTTAATTTGTAACAGTCATAAATTTCAAATTACAATATTAAACCACCTCTAAATATAGGGTTTTAAATATAATTTGACTTTTTTTATTTAGATTTTATTCTAGTTTGTTCCTCTCTCTCACACCCGCACGCACATATAGCATCCTTGTCAAATGTTGTCACATACATTAGTGATAGAATTAAAGGTTGATTAAAAACTTTATCTCCGTATCATCTAAGGGAAATTATTGTATACTCCTGGAGTACCATAAATACGTATTCCCTTCTCTCACATAAATGGTGGGTCCCGCTAATTAAATTTATAGTGAATCCACCATTCATGTGAGGGGGGGATTACATATTTATGGTATTCCGGAAATACATAATAATTTTCCATCATCTACATGAAGTAACATTGCATGGTACCGTGGTCAATGCATCTAATAAATAACATTGCGTCATTTTAATTGATAAAGTAATCAAGATGTCTTATAAGGATGCTGAATTTTGCAAACCATGTTCGATCTTTACAGGATACGATGAAGTATACACTTTATAGAAGAATGAAGCAAGCCCAGAGGATGCATAATCTAAACTTTTTTTGAGTTAATTTTTTGTTGAGAAAGACATTCTTCATGTCCATCTGAAGAAATTGTCAATCTTTAGAGGCAATGACTAAAATGATAATGCAAAGTGATGAGAGGTATGCAAAAGGGCTAAATGTCTCCTAGGTAGTCAATAGTGTGCTCTTGTGTGAACTTGTTAGCTACAACGTCGGTCTGGTTGCGCTCAATAGAACCATCAAATGACAACATGATGGGAGACTTTGGCTCAGTTCGTGGTAGAATTGTAGCATCGATATGATGATAACCCTTTTGTATAAGACCATAGCGTAGAAAGTAAAACAGTTGAGAGTGCTCACTAGGTTAAAAGAGAATGAAGCGTACACCTGAAATCTTGAAGGTGAAGGTATACTATTGATGGTAGAATGAATGGCAAGAGAGATGCTTCTCCTTTAAAGTAGTTGGGAACAGAAGCTGGGAGGATGAATATAGCATAATCCTGAAATAGTGAAACTTTTGCTTGGCTAGACTCTTAAACTGAGATGTGTCGGGGCAAAATGTGAGAAGAAATGTCA
Source organism: Quercus rubra (assembly GCA_035136125.1). Taxonomy (NCBI): domain Eukaryota; kingdom Viridiplantae; phylum Streptophyta; class Magnoliopsida; order Fagales; family Fagaceae; genus Quercus; species Quercus rubra. Next base: position 17,126,201 of record CM068732.1, on the reverse strand, counting down.
TATAGTAATGTGACCTTTCTACCCCATATTAGGAATTAGCGATGGACCCAACACATCAAAATGAATGAGGTAAAAAAGAGCAAAAGAAAAGACTCACTTGTATTAAATGGTAAGGCATGTTTTTTTGTGTTGTTTACATAAAATACAATCAAATGATTTAGAGTTGATTGGCCTAACAAAACCCTAGCTACTAAAGACTAATGATCCGTTTGAATTGAGGGGGAGAGAGGGGAAGTAGAGTAGAATAGAGTAGAATTGGCCCAAAATTAGTCTATTTTCAGCAAATTCTGTTCTACTCTCCTTTATTCCTCCTCCCTCCTCCCTCAATCTAAACAACCCCTAAATACTACACGAGGAAACATTATTATTGAGATGCAAGTGCAATAGAGTAGTAGTGTGCAAGTAGGGTAAAGGTCTCCTCAAAGTCAAGTCATATTCTTGAGAACTATTTAGCAACAAGGTGGGCGTAGTAGCACTTAACATAATCATCAGAGAGAATCTTGATCTTATACATCCGCCTGCATCTTACAACAAGCTTTCTAGGAAAAAAAGAAAGGATGAGGCTTGTGTCTAGTGGCCAGTTCTACTAGACACACTAGGATACAGACACGTGTCCGTATGATAATGTGTCCAATAGAATTGGCCATTGGATACAAGCCCAACCCAAAAAAAGAAAAAGAAAAAATCTACTTGATTGGGATCCCATGATTTGACAAGTTTGTGATTACAAAATAATGCATAAAAACCAAGAAATGTGCTATGAATCTAAACACAAAAAAGAAAGAATTCCACAATAAAATGATAATGAAGAAAATTTAATAAAAGTAGTCATTTAAATAACAAAGCTGCAAATGCTCACTACTTTTAGAATGATGCCTAGATTTTTTTTTTTTTTTTATTCAACGAAGCTACTAAAAAGGAAAAGCATTAGTCATGATGGCCATGAGTAGAGACACTCACACACACACTTTACGATTCGTTTGTATTATGAAAAACATTTTTTTTGGGAAAACAGACTTGTTTTTTTGTGTTCAGTTGTGATTCTAAAAATAAGTTAGAAAACATTTTTTGTTGTTGTTTGGCTTGCAGATAAATCATTAATATTTCTTGTCATTCCAAATAATTCTATGAACAAAAAGGAAAAATTCCAAATAGGTTTCATTTTTGGGCTACTTTATGAGGCTTAAATTGGAAACACACTACAAATTTGGAATTTACACAAAAAATTAGTATAAAGATAGTTTTACATGTTTTTCAGTGATTGGTAGTATCAAAAAAAATGAGTCAATGAAAAACTATAATTAGTCAATAGAAAAAATATGGCTTATTTTTTAAGATTGTTTTCTACTAATTTTTTTTTAGAAAATAACTCTATCTCACAACAAACTAAATAAGGGAAATTAGAAGTTTATTTTTCAACTCATTTAAAGTTCCTACCAAACATTAAAAAAAATGAGATAGTTTTATAGAAAATACTTTTAAAAAATGACTAATTTTCTTGAAAACATTATCACCAAATCAAATAGAGAGTGAAAAAACAATTGGTTTGAGTTTTATTATTAGTCACTTAATTGTGCTGGGAATCTTTTCATAATAAGTAGATCAAGAACATGTTTCTCAAAAAAAAAAAAAAAAAGTAGATCAAGAACATGTACTAAAATGTATCAAATCAATATAATACTAAAAGCTGAAGCGTAGCGTTTAATTCTGCTGCTCTCACGTTGCGCCACCTCAGCTGCCACGTCATTCTCTTTGTAAATAAAATTATTTTCCCTTCAATTTCTAAATGGTTTTTATAATTTACAGCCCTATAAATCCCAGCCCACTACTTCTCTATTCACTCCCACTATCACCCTATAATAAATTTATATAATTAATCCAGCCCACCTCCCTATAAATCCCAGCCCACTTCTTATTTATTTTCTCCCACTATCACCCTATAATAAATTTATATAATTAATCCAGCCCATGTTTTATTTTTTTAGTAAAAGGAAAAAAAAAAAAAAAAAAAGGAGGAGCCGGTTTTTTAAAAAAAAGGAAAAAGGAAAAAAAGGTAATGTAACGTAGAGGGAAAGGTTGACGTACGTTCAAGCTGGAAGAAAGGAAAAAAAAAAGGGAAATAAAAGAAAAGGGGGAAAGAAGGAGCCGGTAAAAAAAAAAAAAAAAGGAAAAAGGAAAAAAAGGTAATGTAACGTAGAGGGAAAGGAGGCATTAGAGGGAGAAAAAAGTGGAAAAAAAAAAAGGGAGGAGCCGGTTTGGAAAAAAAAATGAAAAAGGAAAAAAAGGGGTTTTAAATATGTAACGTAGAGGGGAGATTAGAGGGAGAAAAAAGTGGAAAAAAAAAAGGGCGGCTTAAAGGGAGGAGCCGGTTTGGAAAAAAAAATGATAAAGGAAAAAAAGGGGTTTTAAATATGTAACGTAGAGGGGAGATTAAAGGGAACAACAAAGGAAGGAAAAAAAAAAAAAGGCACAGATGTACGTTCAAGTTGGTTTGGAAGAATTCTGTTGCTCTCACGTTGCGCCACCTCAGCTGCCACGTCATTCTCTTTGTAAATAAAATTATTTTCCCTTCAATTTCTAAATGGTTTTATAATTTACAGCCCTATAAATCCCAGCCCACTACTTCTCTATTCACTCCCACTATCACCCTATAATAAATTTTTATAATTAATCCAGCCCACCTCCCTATAAATCCCAGCCCACTTCTTCTTTATTTTCTCCCACTATCACCCTATAATAAATTTATATAATTAATCCAGCCCATGTTTTATTTTTTTTAGTAAAAGGAAAAAAAAAAAAAAAAAAAAAAAAGAAGGAGGAGCCGGTTTTTTAAAAAAAAGGAAAAAGGAAAAAAAGGAAAAAAAGGTAATGTAACGTAGAGGGAAAGGTTGACGTACGTTCAAGCTGGAAGAAAGGAAAAAAAAAGGGAAATAAAAGAAAAGGGGGAAAGGAGGAGCCGGTTAAAAAAAAAAAAAAAAGGAAAAAGGAAAAAAAGGTAATGTAACGTAGAGGGAAAGGAGGCATTAGAGGGAGAAAAAAGTGGAAAAAAAAAAGGAAAAAAAAAAGGGAGGAGCCGGTTTGGAAAAAAAAATGAAAAAGGAAAAAAAGGGGTTTTAAATATGTAACGTAGAGGGGAGATTAGAGGGAGAAAAAAGTGGAAAAAAAAAAGGAAAAAAAAAAGGGAGGAGCCGGTTTGGAAAAAAAAATGATAAAGGAAAAAAAGGGGTTTTAAATATGTAACGTAGAGGGGAGATTAAAGGGAACAACAAAGGAAGGGAAAAAAAAAAAGGCTCAGATGTACGTTCAAGTTGGTTTGGAAGAAAGGAAAAAAAAAAAAAAGAAAAGGGAAGTGTTCAGGGTTTTGAAATATGTAACGTAGAGGGAAGCTTAAAGGGGGGAAAAAAGAAACAAAAATGTTGAAGCCTTCAAGTATTGCTTGAGAAAACAGAGAGTTTGAAAGCTACCCACCTTCCTGCTCTACCGTTTCTTAGTAACGGCTGCCTATCTGATTTCCTTCCTCCCTTTATTCTTTTCCAGACGGTTTATAAACGCTAACAGAACCTCCCTGCTTTGGTTGAGGCATCTCTACATGTCAATTCTATTTTTGGGTGCAAAACTTTTATTCTCTGTTTCAATTTTTTTTTTTTTTTTTGGGTGCAAAACTTTTATGCTCTATTTATATTAATATGAGACGCTTTTTTGTTATTTTTTAATTTTTTTCGTTTGTTTGTGTTTGTGTTTATATTATTTGAGCATCCTTCGCATGCCATTGATGTGTTTGTGAGATTGCGTGAGTGTCGTTTAAAAAGTCCTATAATTTTACTACCCAAAAAAGTATTTTATTTTACCTTGGTTTATTTGGAAATATCTCAGGTGTCATTTTTAAAATGTGTTGTGGCTTATTGGAAGAATTAAGACTCTAAAGTACTGAAGTATAAAGTGTTGGTGGCATGTCTCATCCATTCCAAGGGGATTTTAAGGTGAGTTTTCATCTCTCCCGATTGCTTATATTCCATGACTGAGGGATGTAGTTTGATAATATTCCAAAATGTTTTTTTCTTAATTTTTTTTTCCCTTTCGGTTTTCCAGAAACAGAGGTATACAATTATCAAGATACAAGTGCAAGTGCAAAACGTTCACTGATTTAAGTTCCAACAATGTTGCAGATATAGTAAATGACGGTTGGTTGAGTTTTAATTAGTTAGGTAATCTGTTAATTTTTCTGTTATAGTCGTGCTTCTTGTATAAGAGAAGAATGCTGTTATAGTCAGAATCTAATGCAAAAATCCATCACTTTTCTCATTTCCAAACTCCATTGTTGAGATCCTCTGCTTCATGTCATTCCAATTTTAACAACATTCCTTAAGTGCTTGGCATATTCTTGGATTGATCTGTCACCACTAAATTTGTATGAACCCACTGTATTCAAGATCAACATTCTTGTCCATCTCTAAGCAAAAGTTCGGTCACATATAGTAGGCATAAATTATTATAAAACAAATTAGAATGATTAATTAAAGAGCCCTTACAGAAGTAAGGGCATATAAAGCATCAAGTATAGAACTCTTATACAAATCTTTGTTGCATTTATAATATTATCAAGAGCTACGTGGAATATCCAACATTAATTTTTAGTGAACATTCCACAATTGTATCATATGAAACAAATTTAGTTGAATATGCTTGATGGATGAATCGCTAGAGAATTTGACAAGCATGGAAGCCTGAAAATTCTGGAGATCAAAGCAAATACATATCGAAAAGAGCCCAGTGAAAGTTACATAGACACAAATACAATACACGCATGCAAGCATAAGATGCCTTTGTATCCATTCAGGTTCTCTGTTCTATTTACCAAAGGCCATTTTGTCATTGAACAGAGCATATCCCAAAAAAGGAAAAGGAACCTTTTAGGACTAAGGAACCTTTTACTATGACATAGTGCGCAATTCTATGGTCATCGTTATATTTCTAAAACAAAAAATATTTATACCTTCATCTATCAAATATTGCAATTAAAAAATAAAACAAAATTTACACTCCCTAGGGGTTGAATAGATGCAAACTTTTTCTTTACACCTATGGCCCTTCACATTAAAGTTCCCTGTGTTACATAGATGGTGTATTCCAAAATCATGACATGAATGATGTTACATATATATATATATATATATACATATATTTCCTTTCTCATAACAATGTTGGTCCATATATCAAAACTTCCAATTTCCTCTTTTTATTAACTTTTAATTGTGAACTACTGCACAATTCTATAAACATTGTTCCATTTCTAAAAGAAAAAAAATTTATAACTTCAATAAAATATTGCAATTGTGATAATAATAATATTCAAGTATAATTCTTAGTATATGATTATTGTCATGTTTTGTCACCAGTTCATTTTTTCTAAAGCATTAGTTTCTTAATATGTCTTTTCATTTTTAAAAAAATAGCTACAAGTGATTCAATCGGCTAACCAAAAGGAAAAAAGTCCTTCACCACATCAATCTAACTGGACTACTCCAAAATCCATTATTCCTTCGCAACAATGAAGAAAAACTCATTCATCAATGCTTTAGGGCTGGAAACAAACAAGCACTATTTTGGGTCGGAGCTCACAAATATCTTGTACAAGATCAAACTAAAGTGGGAAAACAAATCCTTCTTCAAGCAAACATAGAAGGAGACAAAAATGCAAAGTATGGACTCACAATTGCGTTGTTATGCGAATCAAATGATGAAGGAATACAATTACTATTATCAATTTTAAACCAACCGAATGGAAACAATTGCTGCAAAACTATCGACAAATCCTTTGACATACAGTTTTTGGAACAAACTCATTTCGCATCCCAAAAAACCAAGCATGCAAGACAAATGGAGTGGGTCATTGGGATCGTGAATGCCCTTACCCATATGGAAATGAAGAATTACATGTAACATGCAAAATGTGCTCAATTGACTTGGAAATGTACAAATTAGCCAACCAAGTTTGGTAGAAATTATGTTTCCAAAAACCATAATACAAAAAAATTCCCTCATCTTATTTATAATACTATTCTCTATCTTAAAAGAAATAGATCTTTTTTTATTATTAAAATTTAATAAAAAACACTTGAAACAACTTAATTACAGTTCTCTAAAGTTTTCACCTAGCATGATGCTAACTTCGAATTTATCAAATTCTTTCTATCTAATTTTAAGTTAATTAAAATTTGCTACCTTGGGAAGACAGATGATCAATTCTTGACTAACTACAAGGCCAACTATAGTTCTATCCTTTCCACGTCTAATTCCAACACAATACTTTCTATCATCATGAATCCTACAATATATTGTTTATACATATATAATGCAACTTAAGTACTAATACAATCAAAAATATTTCAAATAATAACACGATCATAAAAAAATTAACCACGCGCAACGCGCGGGTCCGCGACTAGTATATATAAACGGTGTGCTGTATTAGCATATAGAATTCAAATTGTAGTCAACACCAGCCATAAGTGGTCTAATCTCTAATGGCAGAATAGTGCCATTAGTGGCATGACATAATCAATGACGAATAGAGGCTGGCAAGTAGAGACCATATATGTCCCAAAACCTTTTCAATATCTACCAGGGAAAAATGAGAACATGAACATATTCATGACATAATCGATGATGAAACAAAGGCAGCAATCCAGGGAGCGCAGTAGGTGGCGGAATCATTAGGGATTCTAACAGAGCATGGATAAGAGGTTTTGCCCAGTACATTGGAGCTGCTACTTCTTCTTTGAATCTGTCTCATGTGATTGTTGAGCTAGACACTGAAGTGGTAGTGTCCTTCTTGTCATCCTATTCAAAAATTCACCCTAAGTTGTGGGCTTTGGTTAATAACCGCAGGTTGCTGTTGCGGAGCTTACCTAGTGGCTAGTGCCAAAGTTCATCATGCGTTTAGAGAAGCCAACAAAAGTGCTGATGCTTTGGCTAGCTTGGGGCGAACTCAAGATGATGATTTTGTTATCTTTTTTATCCCCCAGACTCTATTACTATTTGGGGTGTTTTCGTAATGGATAATTCGACAGTGTCTAGTACCCGTCTTGTTTGGCCTTTTAATGCATCACTATTTACCCAAAAAAAAAACAAAGGCAGCAATGACTTTGTCTCAAATGCATGATTAGTGGTCTGAATTTTAATGTTTAGGGGGTGCCAATATTTTGACACAACTTGCGAACACAGCATATTTAAAAAAAAAAAAAAAATTTTAAGAATCTATATTTTGAAGTTAATATTTAGTGTAATTGAGCTTTTATCAAGTCACAATCAACCTGGTTTATTATTTATGTTGGATGCATGACCCATTTTGAACCCATTTAGCCCCCCCCCCCCCCTCCTCCCAACACACACACACGCACATACATATATATATATATATATATATTCAAATTTTAAATATAAAATTGAGTAATTAAAAGAAGGGAAATGCTAACGGATGCCATAGAGTCTGGAGGAGTGGAAAAAGTGGGAAGATAGAAAATGATAGGAGAATGAAAATGTGGGTGGGTAGAAAAGATTTTATTTTCTCTCATTTTTGTTTGGTTGGGAGTGGAAAAATGGAGGGTATGAAAAAATAAGTTTGAATAAATTTACTAATTTACCATTGTTGAAGAATGATACCCAATTAAAACAAAGAAGTGACAAATAATCACAAAAAAGAGCAATCACCCAAATTTATTTAAAATAAATAAAAATCATGTCCCAAAAAAAATTCACGTCTAGTTAAAAAAAAAAAAAAAAAACAACTATTACGTCCAAGCCCTAAAAAATCAAAAGAAAAAAATAAAAAAAGAAAAGGCAACGTTAATGCCCAAGGGAGAAGAAAAATAAAAAAATAAAGGTAACTTGAAGAAGCCCATGTGCACATAGACATTTTTGTCAATCAAGAAAAAATTCTTCTCCACTCAGTTTTCTCTTTATTTTGGGAGAAAATATTTTGGTAGGCCTGAGGAGAGAACACTTGGACCCCACAATTTATTTTCCTTTCTCCCTACCTAACCAAACACACTTCAAAAAAGTTTTTTTTCCTATTTTCTTTTCAAAGTTTTCCATCCATCCTGTTTCACTTCCAAACAAACACAATAAGGTAATGGTAATAATCTATTTAAAAATTTTTTTATGGGAAAAGAAAAAAATCAATTAATGTTTTAACATATTTTTCCATTTTCCATAAAAGTGGTGTCAAAACTTTCCTAACATCTATTGTCAAATATGACTTTAAGGACGCCCTCTAGCATGACATGCATGACACAAGGAAAGAAAGTTAATATTATGTTGGTAAATTTTTATATGAAACCTTAAGTGTCTAACCCTTTTACCCAAACAAAGAAAAATATAACACAATTGAATTCAATCATACCTCTTCCTATTTAATGTAGTACACCTAGATAGGAAACTATAGCTAAAATTTTCCAATTGAATTCAATCCTCCTAGCCATCAGTGATGACGTTTTGAGTTTCGTTTCAAAACATCTCTAGATACTTTTATTTGCCTGGCGCCGACACTGGAAAAGTAAAAATGAACTCCTAGTTCTAGGTAGGTAGTAGGTACATATCCATGGATGTCGTTAGAATTCTTTGAACTTGCCATCAGTGATTACGTTTTGAGTTTTGTTTCAAAACATCCTGTAGTCTTTACTCTTTACCTCTCTACTAGTACTACTATATATATCTGAGATTTAATGATAATCGCCCAGGGAAATTATCCTAGAAAGAAACAGATTTAAGACATTGAAAATAATCTTGAAAAGAAAAACACACAATTTGAATGATGGCAGTACGGAACGAACTCCAAATTCCATTGGTGAAACTGGGCAATCAAGGCCTTGAGGTAAATACCAATGGCATTCCTTGAACACCCATTTCAATTTTTTTTTTTTTTTTCAAGAAACTTCCCCATTTTATATATGTTCAGCTCACATTTCTTTGAAAACCCATAAGCATAATTTGATCTATTTGGGATTTTAAAGTTACAAGAATCCATCTACTGTAACTCAGTATCATTAACTACTAGGTTGGTTTTTTTTTTTTTTTTTTTTTTTTTTTTTTTTTTTTTTAAGTTAATTGACTATTAGTTTCAGTCTAAAATATTATGCATATTTTTTTGTGAAGGAAAATCGTGCATATCCATTATCTATACTAGCTTGTACGTAACCTCATGCATATATATGAATATACTTAAAAGATACACATTAAAATGCATAGTACAATAATCTTACATATATAATTTAAATATTACTTATAGTCATTCTTACATTTTTTTTAACCCTTTAAAAAGTCTTATAAGAATGTTATTAGGTAGAAAATGTAAATTGTCCATTTTTTAAATATTTTTATGTTCATAAATTCTAGACTCTTTGATTTTTATACACATTAACTCACTTGAATAGATATTTATGATTGGTCCCACATTTGATTCCAAAATTAAGAAATAAAACTCTCGCTAAAAATAAATAATTTAGAACACATGGCACAAAATTGGACTTCAATTGTAGAATCTAATTGGATTTTCTCTAAACTTTACCTATATATATATAATTTATGTGCCAAATAGATTGTTTTTAGTTATAAAAAAAAGGCTCATAAATATAAAATCATTCAAATTCTCTCTTCCTCTAATTTTATATATAGTGTTAGATATATGATTATGTTTTTTATGATTTATTTATATTGGATTCGTCGTTTTCTATTCTAAATTAACTCATTTGGCATAAAAATTAAAAAATTTCGATTAGATGGAACACGTTTTGTAAAATTAAACTCTAATTGAAATCCAATTTTTACACTGAACTAATTAACTTGGTTCAAAAATTTAAAAATTTTTATTAGATGGAACACATGGTGCAAAATTAGACTCTAATTGAATTTCAATTTAAAGTTTAATTGAATTTTCTTTTAACATTACTTATTAATATATTTATATTTATATATATGACTTATAAACTTGAATTGTTTTTAATTCTACAAAAAAAAAAGGCTCAAAAATATAAAATCATTCAAGAATTATGTTTATTTATTTATTTATTTTTTATGGTTTACTTATATTAGACTCCTTGTTTTTTATACTAAATTAACTAATTTGGTACAACAATTAAAAAAACATAGATTAGATGGGACACATGTCGCAAAATTAAACTCTAATTGAAATCCAATTTTTTCATTGGATTAATTCACTTGACACAAAAATTTAAAAACTTAGATTAAATGAGACACATGGCGCAAAATTAGACTCTAATTGAATTCCAATTTGAAATGTAATTGGATTTTCTCTGAGTTTTACCTATTATTATATATATAGATAATAATATTATTATTATTATTATTATATAAGCAAAAGATCTTCTCAAAAATGTAAAATATTATACGAACTGCATGGGTAAAATCCTATATCAAATAGCATATTTTTTACCTTTATGGTTCATTTCAGCAGCAACATATTCGTACAGGTTCAAGAGCTACTTCTCTTAATACATAATATAAATGAGATGTCGTTTAGTAAAGAAAGAAACGACAAAGAAAAATAATGTAGATCAAATGTCCCAGTTATAGTATTAGCGTATTACTCTACCATTTCAAACAGAGTGTTCTACTTTAATGTGGGCCTTTTAATCTCAACCCAATCTTAATTATGTCAAATAAAATAAAATGAACGCATGTGTAATAAATTTAGAAGTAATTTTTTGTTTTTTTAATAAAACTCTATCGCTTCAGAATCCATTATTCTGTGGGAACTAGGAATCTTAAGCTGCTGGAAACAGAATATTGGTCCAAACTCCAAAGTGCAACATTGGTTTAGACTTATGGACCTAAAAAGAAAAAAAAAAAAAAAAAAAAAAAAAAAAAAAAAAAAAACCTTGTAGCAAATATTTGTTTCATAAGTAGTTAATGGCTGCAGTTACATAGGTACTTTTTACATGGATCAACCTCAGAGAGAAGAGGTATGATTTAATAGGAAAGAATCTATAAGCTTTGACATAATGAGAAGCTACTCTTGGCAGCAAGTTTACTTGGGAATAAAAAAGCTAGAGTTTAGATCAATTTGGACACTTACAATTGAATTGTAACTTAAGGTTATGATGCCCTTAAGAGACTGTTACAATAGCAAAGCTGCCATTTGTGTACCCCCATAACCAAGCTCAACATGATGAACTAAACAGATTTGGCATAGTGAGAATCCTTTTTTGGTGATAAAGAAAGACGAGTTTTGAGCGATTTGGTTATAGTTATAATTGAATTGTATTTTGAGATTATGATACCCTTAAAACTCTGTTATGACACCAATACAGCCAACTGTATACCTAAGAACCAAGCTCAACATGATGGAATAAACAGATTGAGGTGATTGTCAAATTGTTAAGGTAAAGTTTGAGTCCAAAGAGATTTGCTATTGTCTTGTGAAGACAGGAGTATGACAGATGCTGTCTGTTGAAGAGTAATTAGAATTCTCTTGCCTAGTATATACTAAGAAAAATTTTCCATATATTTGAATCCGATGCACATACACCAATTTGATGGATTTTGGAGGACAAGGGGGGATGTTGAGTTTAAAATTTTAAATTTCATTTGTATATTCATATATTGGGTAATCATCTATATTATATAATAGAGACTACGACAAGATTCTGGAATCAACAAAACCCTGCTCCTTAATCTTTTCTGTTTTTGGAAATTAATAATGTATGTAGTAAAGTCCTTCAAATCTTGTGTGCTTCATATGTTGTCATGTGAGAGGCTTCAGAGAAATTAAAATTGATAGAAAGGCTGGAGACTTCAGACCTTATATAGTCCTGTTTCTTTCTTCCTTCAAGACTCTCAACATAAGGTTGGACCTTCATAAATAACCTATAACCATGAAAGTTAAGTAATAGATTTAACTAAACATATAAATCCTTCAAATCTTTATTTAAAATCTTGCAGTTGATCTTTCTCACTGTTCAAGATGCACAAGTTCTATAGGTTTTAAGAAATGGTTTTCTCTATAATTTTTTGTTCATTTCTCTGTAATCTTTGACTCTTTTTTTTCCCCAGGTCTCAAAGTTAGGGTTTGGATGTATGACCCTGAGTGGAATGTACAATTCCCCACTCCCTGAGGAGGATGGAATAGCAGTAATAAAGTATGCTTTCAGTAAGGGAATCACTTTCTTTGATACATCAGACGTTTATGGACCCCATACTAATGAAATTCTTCTTGGAAAGGTAAATGACACCAATTTTAATTTTACTAGCTCCAAAGTCAAATGGCTTTTTTCCTATCTGGTAGTAAATCTAAAGATGGTCACTGATATGGAAATGTCTTTGTCATACTATTTTCTATAAGTTCTGTTGTTAGTGAACTGATTACCAATCTGGACCATGTAAAAACTCTGTTATATTAACTAAGAGAAGTTTATATTTTTCAGGCCTTGAAGCAGTTGCCAAGAGAGAAAATTCAAATAGCCACCAAATTTGGTGTAAAAATAATTGGATTTCCTCAGATGGAAGTGAACGGTACCCCTGAGTATGTTCGCTCATCCTGCGAGGCTAGCTTGAAGCGTCTTGATGTGCAATACATTGATCTGTATTATCAGCATAGGGTAGACACAAAAGTACCCATAGAAGAAACTGTAAGTCATTCTCTTGCCCTTTCAACCACATGACAGCAATGGTTGGCCTTTTTGAGTTATTTCTTGTTTTTAACTTGAAATTTTCAAATCCTTTGTAACTCTAATTTGCAGAGAATTTCAGAAAAGATTATTTCATTGTAGTGATGGTGAGATCTTGGTGGCAAATTTGATTAGATACATCTTGTTGGAATGTAGGTTGGTGAACTTAAGAAACTGGTAGAAGAGGGAAAGGTCAAGTACATTGGTCTATCTGATGCCAGCCCAGACACAATAAGAAGGGCACATGCTGTGCACCCCATCACAGCTTTACAAACGGAGTGGTCTCTCTGGAGTCGTGAAATTGAAGATGAGATAATTCCACTTTGCAGGTTTGTTCAGTTCAAAGATGATGTTTTTCTATAAATTTTGGTGTCTTGAATGCTTCCATGTATCCTAAATCTCTCTTCTTCTTTTTTTCCTTATATATTCATTCTTGCGTTTGCAACACTACTGTTCTTTTTGAATGACTGCTGCAACCAAAAAAAATCATCCATTTTGTGTAGATTTGATTTCAATATAATTTAATTATCTTATCCAGAAGCATGAGTATGCTCTCTTGAATTTTAATGTTTTTGTACATGTAGGGAGCTTGGCATTGGAATAGTTCCATACAGTCCTCTTGGTCGTGGTTTTTTGGCTGGCAAAGGAGTTGTGGAAAACTTGGCTGCAAATAGCGTATTGGTACATATTTCACCAGTATTTTGTGTCATTCATTTGTAAGATACAAATATTTTTCAGGAAACAATGATATTTTTCTTTGAGCAACGATTCATCAAGTTCATTGAATAAAACAGTACCTATTTTAGTCCTTGAAGTTTACAAGAAGTTCCAATTTCATCTATAAAATTTGAAAAATTGCAACCAAGTCAAATTTTGAAAATTTAGCTACCAAGCTTTTCAATTTGCCACATTATATTCCATTCAATATTTATTCTGTTTGTGGAATTTTTTTCTTAAAAACAGACATCAATTAAGAATGTGACAGAGATTTTGGATATGACAGAATATCAAAGAAGAATACACAGACAATTGCAATTAGTTTGTTGGGGATCCATAGCCAACTTCAAAGTTTTGGGATTAAGCCTTTGTTGTCATATTTTAAGAACCATCTACATAAGGATTTCAAGAATTTTGGCCTTTCTCCTTAATATTATTAACAATAGTAATAATAACAATAAAGATGCTTTAACTAAACTGACAGCCGGCTCTTTTTGTTTAAGGACATGCACCCTCGGTTCAAGGGAGAAAATTTGGAAAAGAACAAGGCCATTTTTAGTCGAATAGAAGGACTTGCAAGAAAGTACCAATGCACTCCTGCTCAGCTTGCACTTGCTTGGGTTCTCCAACAAGGAGATGACATTGTACCCATACCTGGTAATTGCCTTTCTTAATCTTTTTCTTTTTCCCTGATTAATTGCATCGGTGTAAATGAGCCACATATTTAAGTTTTCCTCATCTAATAAAGAATATTGAAATTTTCCTCACAAAAAAGAGACAAAACAAGTGGCTGAAGTTTTACTCAATGTTATTAATACTATTTTCTTTTTTGTGCTACAAATTAAAATTAATTTGATTTTAATTATGTAATGCTCCTCCCTATTAAGCTGCAACATGTAGAATGAAGAACACCTGCATCTTATAGAGACAAACCATCAAATTAGTCATCAAGGGAAAATGTCAAAAGTATAGGGATCCAATTTCCATAAGGAGTTCCTGCCTCAAGTTTCAAAGTTTGTCATATAAATAAACAACCCATTTCATGGCTGGAAAGTACATAGATAATGCCTCGTATAATGTCATAACAGCCTTAGAAAAACTCAGATTTTAGTTAGTGTTACATATTCATAAACAAAGTGTTAGGTTGCAGTCATAACTAAATAAGAGCTTAGTTTGGGTTCATGTTTGTGGCATAATTTTTGAAAGAGTGGTAGTTTGGTTTCGTGGAATTTGAAAATCAATGTTCACTAATATGCTGATGTTCTCTCATAGTATCTATGTAGTATAAAAATTTTCTTTTGATTTAAGATCCCTTTGGAACTGTTTTGCCAGATTTCATTTTCCAATGTGCCAAATCTCGTATATCGTTCATTCATTTTCCTTAAACTTTTGCAGGGACTACTAAGATCAAGAACCTGGAGAATAATATTGGCTCTTTGAAGCTAAAACTTACAGAAGAAGAGCTCAAAGAGATATCTGATGCTGTACCAATGGAAGAGGTAGCTGGCAGTAAAAGCTTTCAAAACATGGATCATTTTCACTGGAAGTTTGCCAACACTCCTCCAAAAAATTAATTATCTATTTACACATGGATGATGTCCATTCCACTTAAATAATGCTATGTTTTGGTGAAATGAATGGCCAGATTTATATTAAATAACTAGCTTTGTCATTCACACTGCAAAATTAGCAACATTATTATGTAAACCTTTCTGAGAATGGCACCAATGTGCTTTGGCAGTTTGTTCATCAGTTTTCGTTATTAGAATTTTTTTGGAGTTTGTTTTTTAATTTTTATTTATTAATTAATCTTGTCACATAAGGCTTCTTCTTTGTTATTATAATAATTTTTTTCCAATGTGTTATAACTATTAGAAAACAGATAGAAAATTTTTTCCAATGCTCACAAATGTTTAAATATCATATCAAGTGGTACAATGTTTGGTCATTCTCCTCTCCCCCCCACCCCCCCCCCCCCCCCCCCCCCCCCAAATTTTTTTTTTTGCATAATCTTGCATGACACTCGCTTGAGCGAATTATGCAAAATCTCAATTCCAAAAAGTTCACTTACATGGTATCTAAATTGAGCAAACTTCAGACATAGAGCAACAAAAAGACTCACCTCTCATCTCAATCAACCCAATTCTTGCCTGACACTTGTGTCGACCCTAATTTCATGCAACTTCAATGATCTTGTTTTTTCACTTGATTAATTTTTATTTTCAATTATTATTATTATTATTATTATTATTATTTTTGTTTCTTTGACTCTAACTATACTAAAGAGATTATAACACTTTTCCACTTTCTTTCAAAGTGGGATTGCAAGGCAGAACCAAACCACTAGACAAACTAGGTAATTATCTAAGGCCTAAGTGCAACAAGATTCCCGAATGTTTAACCAATAGAGCCTCAAGTACTACTCAATGGATAAAAATAAATTTTTTATCGAATAAAAAACAGAAAAAAGTAAAAAAGAAAATGCTAAAACTATTATAAATTTTACTGCATAAAGCATAGAAACTAATGTGGCAATAAATGAGATTTGTGAACTTCCATAATCTAATAAATGCATATTTGAATTGTTTTATTATGATTTGCGACACATCAATTTATAAGTTTTATGTAATCAAATTTGTAATATATCTTCCTCTCAAAAAAAAAAAAAAATGTAATATCTCTAATATCAATATATCACTCAATAGAAAAAAATTCCTCTTCATCAGTGTGCTCATGGCTCGTTCCTGCCACAAACATAAACAAAAAATATCTCTCATCAAAGTAGGACTTTTACTTTGATAAAATCTATAGAAGTAGTACTTGGAAACAGCTACTCCTTTTTATTTTCTTAAAATAAAATTTTACCTTCTAAATTTGCTTGTTGCTATATGTTTATTAACAAAAAATTAAGTTTCGTGTAAAAGAAAACATTAAAATATATATATACGCACAACTAATTACTACAAAATAAAATTATAATAAAAATGTATGTAATTTCACTGAAAAATTCAATCATAATTTTCTTGTATTTGGTTGATTAACCCAATATATAGCTTTTCTTTTAGTAATCCACAAACAGCATATCACTGATCCAAAGAAATCCAAGTTTGAGATAGAGAGATGAGATTTTTTTTTTCCCTAAATATTTACTGTTCATCAAGAAGAGATAGAGAGATGAGATGGGCATTGCATGAAATAATTGAAATGTCACTGTTGGATAAGATTTCAATAAGATCTAGTTAAGGCGGGTTAACCCAAATAGGTCCAACACATCTTTTTTAAACCAGCCTAAACTCGGCCCAAGGGCCCGTTTGGTATGTGTGTTTAAAAACTGAAAATTGTTGTTTAAAAACATTTGTGAAAATACGTGTGGGTGAAAAAGTGCGTTGAAATGCGTGAAATGTTGTTTAAAAACTGAAAATTGTTGTTTGAAAATATAAACCAAACACCCCCTAAAATACACCAAAAATACTCTTGGAAACTGGAACATCCAAATGACCCCAAATTTCTAGCAAATGACCAAAAAATCCTCCGAGATCCTAGGAAATATTGTAGGTGGGCCAGGTAGCTTCCATGAGTCCAATCAAAGGCACACAACTTGACTTGGAGCATCCTACTCTTCAATACTATAGTAAGCCCATCAATAGACCAAAATGATAGGAGCATGATATTTCTTTGTAACTGATCCCATCACACCTTACCATACTTATTTAATAATAGATTGGCTTGTGAATTGTTAGACTTATAGAGTAAAAGAGATGTGTTACATTCACACAGTTTTCATAATATTTTCAATACAAATTATAGGTAGTAAGTTATTATTGGTTTTAATTTAAATTCGCAACTTGAATTACTTTTTTGCTCACCCATAACAACAACTAACAACTTGCCATCTGTGATTTGTTTTGAGAATATTGTGGACATAGTATTTCTCTAAGTAAAAATATGGTAAAAATGAACTTCCAAACCTATTTCATTGGGTTGTTAATGTTTCATTGCCTAATTTATTAGGATCTGAGACCTCACATGCTCTTAAGCCCAAGGCTAGATATAAAATCAATTAGACGTAAAACTAAAGACTTATTCTTTAAAAAAAAAAAAATTAATAAATACGGCAACATTGGTTCATGTTTGATGCGTGATAAAACTCAATATGAAATTCTTGCATATGGTAGAGCTCTAGAATTTTGAAAATGAATGAACCATCCGAGAAAAAAAATGATAATCAACTTTATGAAATTTCTTAAAAAGATACTTAGGGAGGGTCATTTGCAATTTTTGGCAGGATAGATGGACATTTGTACGTAACTCTTTTGTACGATAGATTGTTAACTTTAATAATCTAATCTCTCATATGACCACAAACCAAACAATCCTACACTAAACAATCCTTTTTTCCTCCTCCTTCTCTCAACAACAGAATCAAAATTGAAAATTTGATTTTAGCTTTCTTTTCATTTTGCATTGTCTTACCTAAATAAATTAAAATTCTTGTTTAAAAAATAATAAATTTTCATAATATTTTTTGGTTAAATTTTATGCTTGAATCATAACATATGATTTTCTACATATAAAATAAATTCTTGTGTAGTCAATATTAATTCATCACATTCTGTGTCAAATCTTTTTTTTTTTTTGGTTGATTGATGTTGCTGGGTGATGTAATGATTAAGTGAATTCACAATAGTGAGTTTGCTACTTAGATTCTGTTGTGCTACACGTTAATTTTATTTTATTCTTGTCATATTATAATTTTATATTGTAGATGATATTTCTTTTATTTGTAAATATCTTTAACAATAAAACCTTACTAAAAATAAAAAATTGGATATGAAAATCTTAAGGAAAAAAAGAGAGGAGTAAAAAAAACATATTTTCAAATAAGATTTCTTGATAAAGTTATTACTAGGAAATTAAAAATATATCATAGAAAATTAATATGAAATCTTAGAAATCAAAGAGCAATTCATCAAAAAGGCATGGTAGATAATGAAATTGTACAATGGAAAGATAACAATGAAAATAATTAATAATGTTCAAAAGTATTATATAAAAATGATTTATTATTTTCATTTGCATGTGTATCTCTTATCAAATTTTATTGAAAAATAAATAAATTACAGCTAAAGTGTAAAGTGTTCACCTAACTTCAATCTATATAAGAACTGGAAGTTAATTATTTTTTTATTTAAGATAGAAATTTTATTATAGCCTAATCTAAGTGTATGTATATGAAACTCTCTCTTGAAGATTTGAATCTCGACACTTGTCCTCCAATTTGACAAGAACTTATACCTGTAAAATGATATATTGGTAGAGATAGAAAGATGGAAAATAACTTTAAAGATTGTTTAATTTTTAGGGAGAAAAAATTATCTTCAAAACATTTTAGAGAACAAATTATATATTTTATCACAATTCAAAAATAATTATCTATTTCTATGCATTACATAGGTTTGCAACTAGCGTAAATTGGGACGAAGCAACTCATGGACTTTGGGGGGGGGGGGGGGGGGGGGGGCGGGGGGTGTGGGAATGCCCCCTCCCCCACAATTTTTTTTTAAATTTTTTAACTTTTTTAATTTTAAATATTAGTAAATATGTAGTACAAATTTTAGCAATTTTTGTTCTGTAGGGTTAAAGGCCCAAATCATATATTGGGCCTTGGCCAAGAGCGTGAGTAATCTGAGGACGAATGAATGGTTTAGACTTAGGACTTAATGAGTTAGATACAAATGGGAAGGTGGTTCGAGGAGGAATATCTCCTCAGATGAGCTAAACACAGATCAGATATAGACCCTAATGATCAAAGTGACATTCGAGGAAGCTCCAGTGATAGGGACGTATGCCATAAACGTACAAGAAAGATGGGAACCCAAAAATATCTAAGGGAAAGCTGTTACCACCACATTGAATGCTCTGTAGCTAACTCTTTGGCCGCATTAATGAGGAAGTGATCTTTAAACAGTACTTTTTTTAGCCTTACAACCACCCCCAAAGACTTCTGGAGGAGGTTGATGGGACAAGTATTAGCAGAAACCATCAACTGTCTACGTGTAGGATAAAGATAAAGAGAGAGATGTAGTATAAATGAGAGTAGAGACCCAAGAGGAAGGGGATCGAAAAAATAGAGAAAGAATAATGTAGCAATCAAAATTGTACTTGTACTTTGTTTAGTTGATTTATATGAAAAATTACCTCCTCGAACAGCACGTTCATTCATATCAGTACATCTTATTTGTGCTTGATTGTCATCTAATTCCATATTAGCCGTTGTCAAATTCATTAAGGCCTAGTTCTTTAACCCACTCTCTACAAATTTATTATACCAGGCTCACTAGGCCAACATCTCGTACACTTTGGGCTTGGGTTGCAAAATGGGTCCCTACATGTTCTATAAAATTAAACTTTGCCCCCTTTAAAAATACCATTAATTCTTTTAAGAGTATTACTATAGTCACAAAATTTACTTATTAATAACCACTTACCACATTAGTAAATTTGTAAAAAAGTGTATAAGTCTAGCACTTTTCCTCGTTCTAAATCTAAATCTAAATAAACAAGCCCCAAAAAATTTGCCTAACAACAAGAAATTACCTATAGCAAAGCTAAAAAAATAAAAAATAAAACCCCAATAAATCAGTTTCACCAAAACAAACAACTTCTGAACCTAGCCCTTTATATAAAATTTAAAGGAAATAAATTTTGTCCTTATCTAGCAGCATATGCATGCATTTAAAAAAAAAAAAAAACCTTTACGGCTAAGCAATAGCAGAGCCAGAGATCAAAGTTGCTGCACACGACTAGCAATAGAACTACCCCCTAACTCCAAGTATTAGTTTTGTGCCTGAGTATACGTAGAATCAAGCACTTAAGTAAACTTAAACAACTACATAAAACAAAGGGTCATGCTAACGAGTGCCCTTAGAGCATTCATTAACAATCAATTTTAGAAAAGTTTTTATATCACTTTTATGGGAAATGAAAAAAATTGTCAAAACATTAATTTTTTTTTTCTTTTCCCATAAAAACTTTCTTTAACTGGATTCTTAACCAATACCCTAAAGGCACTCGTTAGCATTTCCCTAAAATAAATAATATAATTAATTACCAAAATTTGTGCACTACACCAACCTATTAATTGATCTACAGATATTGGTGTGGTGATTAGTTGGTAGATAATAGAGTATTCCATAAGATTAGAATCCTTTCTCCGGTATCATCTACTCCACCTACCCGAATCCACACCAAATGGGAACCTCCCCCCTCGGATTGGGTAAAAATTAACTTTGATGGCGCCATCTTTCAAGAGAAGGATGAAGCAGGCCTTGGTGCCATCATTCGCAACGACCATGGTCTAGTTATGGCTGCATTAACACAAGTTATTCCATTGCCCACCTCGGTGGAGATGGTGGAAGTGTTGGCAGCAAGATGAGCTCTTTCTTTTGCACATGAGCTTGGTTTCGATCATATCATCCTGGAAGGCGACTCAGACATTGCCATTCGGGCCATGAAGGGCGAGAGCTTCTCTGCAGCGAGCTTTGGTCACATTCTCACCGACATCAAGGTCCTATTCTCACATTTCAGGCACTTAGTTTTCAGACATACACGTAGGCTGGGTAACAAAGTAGCTCATAGCTTAGCAAGAGCAGCTTGTAATTTTTTTCCTTTTTGTACTTGGATTGAGGAAGTCCCAGTGGTCTCTGATGTAGTCTATCTAGCTGAAATTTCAATGGAATAGTAGCTCCCCCCCTGGTTCAGGGGGCGGTTTCTCAAAAAAAAAAAAAAAAAAAAAGAATCCTTTCTCATTTGCTTGAAAACGAGTGCTATAGTTCTTAAGAGTAAAGATGACTACTTTCCGTATAAGATAAATGATACTCTCTGTGATATTAGGTTGAGATATTTGGTATATATTTGTTGAAGTAAACTTTTGCTCTACTGTATGAAACTCACCTTTGGAAGTTGAAAAAAAAAAAAGAGGTAACCTTTCAGATATTAGACTTTTATTTATATATATATATATATATATTTTTTTTATGAACATATTCTTAGAAAAAATCAAAACGCGTGGAACCTCACTGTTTGACTTTGAGGGACTGTATTAAATATTATTGGAATTTACATTCTCAAACCGTGTGGGTCTCTCTGTTTTGACTCTGGAGTCTTTTGATACCTAAAGTAAACATCAGGCACTTAGTACGCATTTTGATTGGCGTCTGGGGTTTGGCGTTTGACACTTAGCCTCTTATTGGGAGTTTACAGAGGAATGAAATAGAATGAAATGAAATGATAATGAGGGAATGGAATGGAATAGAATGTATTTAAGTAAGGAAAATGAATGGACAAGAATGGAATGAAATGAAATTAAGTAACCTTGATTGGATGTTTTAAAATAAAGGAATGAAAATGAATGGAATGTAAGTAATTTTATTTGAGAGCAACATGGAGAGAATGAAATAAAATCATTTTATGACAATATTACTATTAGACTATTATTTTAAAATAAAGGATTGAATATATAGGGGTATTTTGGGAGTTTTAGTAAAAAAAATCATTAAATCTAATTTCATTCCTTCCCATTCCTCCAAAATTTGGAGGGAATGAAAATTTGAGATTTTAAGGGAATAAAGAAGAATGAGTGTTCCCTCATACCCATTCCATTCCCTCTTACTTAAACTTCCAAATAAATGAATGAGTTTTTTATTCCTTCCATTAAAACTCCCAAATAAGGGAAATGAAGAATATTTTAAAATTATTCTTTTCACTCATTTCCATTATATTTCATTATCTCCTTCCAAACGAGGCCTTAAAGTGAACATCAGGCACTTAGTACCCATTTGGATACAGTTGATTCTGTGTCTGTGTTTTCGTTTTTTTTTTTTTTTTGAGAAGTGCGTTTTAGACATGAGAAAATGGGTCCAGTGGGTCCCCTGCACTGTTCACAGGATTCACAAATCTCTTTTTTTAACAAAATTTTCATTAAAAATGGGTCTCACGGCACTATTTACACATTTACAAATTATTTTGCTACAATGTTTTCAGTTTTAAGCAAAATAAGCGGTATCCAAACACAGGTAAACTTTAACAATCACATAAAATAAATAGTAGAATTAATTACCAAAATTTGTGCACTGCACCAACCTTTTTATTGATCTACAAATATTGGTTTGGTGATTAGTTGGTAGATACTAGAGTATTCCAAGGGATTAGAATCCTTTCTCATCGCTTGAGAATGAGTATAGATCATTTTATGGGTGCTATTGCGGAGGTATGTACAAATTTTGAATTATATATATAATTATGTTAATGTTTTTCAAATTTTAGTCTGAAAAAATAAGAGTTGGCCCCTCAAATATTTGATTAGTTCAATGATACTCTTAAAAAAAAATTGGTTTAATAGTTATAGGGATATAACTTTATTTTTCGCAATTCTATTTTTTATTGTAAAATGTGCTCTTATATCTGTTAAATATTTGATAAAGTTTGACATCAAACATGTTTGAATCTAATTTGATAAAGTTTGACATCAAACATGTTTGAATCTATCTTTTTCAACCAGTTATGTGGTGATTAACAAGTCATTGATTCGTTAAAAAAATCTTGTTACTAAAACTACTCATGAAATGTGTCTTTAGTTGTCATATAATGGGTTAGAACAAGATAATTTCAAATATGTTTAGAGCCTAACTTATTCGTCCAAGTTTTGGATCATTTATGTTTTTGAGAATTTCAATAGTTGAATTGAAAGATTTTTTACTTAATTTATATAAAAGTTGATAATTTGTATTTAAAATGAATTTTTTTAAGAATTTTACAATGAAAATTAAAAATTTGAATTTTATTTTATGAAAAATCGCCGTCATACATAATTTTGATTGAAAATACTAAGCTTTCCTTTTTGTTGGGTGTGTGTATATATATAACTTATCAAATAAAATTGGTTGTGTATATATAATAAAAAAGCATGTGGGTATATATATGTGTGTGGGGGTTTTGTCTTGATAGATATATTAGTATTGCAACTTTCCTTCAAACAAAAATTCCTATCTCCACCCTTGGCGCTATAGTTTTAAAGATGACTACTTTCTGCATAAGATAAATGATACCACCAAAGACCAAAACTGCCGCACGCAATTAGCAATGGAGCTGCTCCCTAATCCCAAGTCCTGACTTCGTCCTTGAGTGGAAGTAGCATCAGGCACTTAGTAAACTTAAACAATCACATAAAATAAATAATAGAATTAATTGCCAAATTTTGTGCAGTGCACCATCCTAATAATTGATCTACAGATATTGGTGTCGTGATTACTGATTAGTTGGTAGATACTGGAGTATTCCATAGGATTAGAATCCTATGCAAAACCGCGTGGGTCTCACTTGTGCTACAGAGTGTGAAACTGTGAACCCCCTCCCGTCTCTCTCTGCCAATGCATCAACACGTATATGAATGCCGGTCACTTTACTGAGTCATATATTGACGATCCAGGTCAATGCGTCATTTGCATCCAGGAGTTATCCGCGTCCAAATTGTTTCCTCAACCTTCATCGATCTCTTCCAAATTTTCATCTCATCTATATTTCTTTCTTTCAGCTCTTCCCAACTATCTACTCAAAAATCCTAATGGCTCTTATGACCAGCAAAAGAGTCACCCACCAATGGAAGAACTTTGAAGTCTTCTTAAGTTTTAGAGGTGAAGATACCCGCCTTGGTTTTACAGGTTATTTGTATCAGACTTTGGATCGTAATGGTATTAAAACCTTCATTGATGATAAACTCCGAAGGGGAGAAAACATTTCTGAGGAATTTCTCAAAATTATTGAAAACTCAATGATTTCAATAGTTGTATTCTCTGAAAACTATGCATTTTCCACCTGGTGTTTGGATGAACTTGTCAAGATTATCGAGTGTAAGAAGAATGACAAGATGGAGGTGCGACCGGTTTTTTACAACGTGAATCCATCAGATGTACGTAACCAAAAGGGAAAATTTGGGGAAGCCCTAGCTAAACATGAAGAAAAATTTAAGGATAATAAGAAGATTCAGAGGTGGAGAGAAGCTCTACATGAAGCAGCTAATATATCTGGTTAGCACTACAATCAATGGTATGTGTTTAACAGAAAGATTATATCCCATCCAATTTTACCCACACATGAGATTAATGACATTTATTCAATTTTATGTGGTTTAATTATATGAATTTTTAAAATTTTAAAATAAATCGTTAATGGATTTTTTTAAATTTAAATGTCAAGTGTCCTAAATTTTGATTAAAATGGGAGGGGTGTGTTATGAACACCAATTTTATGTGATTTATATTGTTTTATTTTTTTATATTTTTTTTAAAGATAATTGGATTTAAAGGCAACACTTGTGCTTTCATGAGTTTTACTTTTAGTGGCTTGTTATGCTCATTAATTTTACAGTTAAAGAACAGCTTCCACTAATTTTTTAGTACTAGTTTTTTTTGGCTAAATTATGAGTGTGTTATTATTATTATTATTATTATTATTATTATTATTATTATTTGGCTTCTTACTTTAAGAGTACTTGGGTCCATTGCGCAGGATGCATTAGACCCAAGCCTATCCCAATATATTATTTTACCAATTACATGGAAGTTTCTCCCACTTATTATTTATTTAAAAAGCTTGTACCCAATGTATCTTAATGATTTCTAAATTTTCGTTCTAGTAAATATAGGTTATAGACCTAAGGAACTGTACCTACCCAAATTATATTCCCAAAAATGAAAAAAGTGCAAATGTAAGCCTAAAACTAATTTTTCTTGCCAAAATGAAAAATGAAATGCTAACTTACTATTATTTATCAAACTTATGAATTATTTCATGCCATATGCTTTCATTGATAGTACTTCAAATTTAATGCACTAACTGAACATCTTGAATTTACTTGGTAGCTGCCCTGAATCCCATTTTATTCAAGACATTGTCAAAGAAGTCTCAAATGCTAGATTCAATTGCTCGCCATTATTTGTTGCTAGATATCCAGTTGGAATAAATGATCGTGTAAAAGCCATGCTTTTAGATATTGAGTTGAATGATATTCACATGGTAGGGATCTATGGCCCTAGTGGAATAGGAAAGAGCACAATCACAAAAGCTATTTTTAACAGAATTTATGATCGTTTTGAAGGATGTAGCTATCTAGAGAATGTCAGTGAAAAGTCAATGACAAAT
Organism: Quercus rubra; assembly: GCA_035136125.1. NCBI lineage: Eukaryota > Viridiplantae > Streptophyta > Magnoliopsida > Fagales > Fagaceae > Quercus > Quercus rubra. The sequence goes on along the minus strand of CM068732.1, from coordinate 17,100,603 downwards.
GATGGCATAATCAAACTACAAGAGTCACTTCTTCTTGAGATCTTAGGGGATAGAAATTTGAAGGTGGACAACAAATATAGAGGAATCAATGTTATAAAGAAAAGACTTTGTTGTAAGAGGATTCTTTTAGTTATCGATGATGTGAATAATTTGGAACAAATAGAAAATTTGCTAGGAGAATTTGATTGGCTTGCTTATGGGAGTAAAATCATTATAACAACAAGAGACAAACAATTGCTATCTAGTTTTGGAAAAGGTCATTCAACCCATAAGGTTCAGGAACTAAATAATGAGGAAGCTCTCAAACTCTTCAGTATGTACGCATTCCATAGAAATGAACCTATGCTAGGTTATTGTGAACTTGCTGACCAATTTATATGCTATGGTGAAGGTCTTCCATTAGTTCTAAAAATAATGGGTGCTGATTTATGTGGAAGACCTAAATGTGAATGGAAAAGTGCATTAGATCAATATAAAGAAATTCCTAACAAAGAAATTCAAAAAAAAACTCAAAAGAAGTTATGATGGATTGGGTGAAACTGAACAAGATATTTTCCTTGATATTGCATGTTTCTTTAAGGGACTCAATAAGGATTATGTTGTAGATATACTAGAAGGTTGCAATTTATACCCAGTTTATGGTATTCAAAAACTTATTGACAAGTGTCTTATAATTGTTGATCAATTTAACAAATTGATGATGCATGGTTTAATACAACAAATGGGTTGGGAAATCGTTTGACAAGAATCACCAAAAAAGCCCAAAAAACGTAGTAGGATATGGTGTTATGAGGATGCTCTTAGCGTGCTAACTGAAGATGAGGTATAAGTAATTTTGAATCATTTTTCCTTATTTTTAATACATGGTAGATGCAATGAATTTTCATCTTCAATGTTTTTTAATTTTTTTATTGTGGATGAAAATTCAAGTTAATAGTATGATTTTTTTTTTTTTTTTTTTGGGGTCTAAAATTAATAATTATTATAATTTTGGTCAATTCTATTGTAAGATGTGATTTACTTAGCTTTGTTCAACTAGGGATCGGATGAAATTCAAGGCATAATGTTGCGCTCGCCTGAACCGATAAAAAAGCAATTCAAAGTTGGATTTTCTAAGATGAAGAATCTTAGGTTGCTTATAGTTTGCAATGTGCACATTTGTGGAGATCTTGAATATCTTCCTAACACATTAAGGTTGCTTGATTGGAGTGAATATCCTTCATCTTCCTTGCCATCCACTTTTTGTCCTCAAAAAATCGTTGCACTTCAGATGCCACAGAGCAACATTAGATTGGACAGGCTTCTCAAGGTATGAATGATCATTTGTATTTATAACATAGTATATTTTAAAACTATATCTTAAAATTTGTTGAGCTGAATTCTTTTTTTTTTTTGGTTACAGAGCTTACAATCCCAAACCCTGAAATATATGGATTTTCGTTCTTGTGAATACATTACGAAATTACCTGACTTATCAATGTCCACCCCAAACCTAAAAGAATTGGCTCTTTCTGACTGTAATAATTTAGTGGAGGTTCATCAATCTGTTGGACGTCTTAATAAGCTAGTAGTATGGGACCTCAAGGGTTGCTCTGAACTTCAACTTCTTCCAGATTGTCTCATGATGAAATCACTTGAATATTTTAATGTTTTATACTGCTCAAAGCTTAAGAAGTTCCCTAATATTCATCCAGAGATGAAAAGTTTAAAGTACTTAGAAATAGGAGAGACTAGTATTAGTGTGTTGCCACCATCATTTGGGAATCTCACTCGGCTTAAGACCATACTCTTCGGTTCCTATGACCATTTGTTACATCTTCCAATTAGCATCTATGAATTGCAACATCTTTCCGATCTTGGTCTTTATGGCACTGTCATATTTCCAAAGGAGTTCAGATATATATTTCCAAGCTTGATCAAACTAACACTAAGCTTTTTTGAAATTCGATCAGAAGTAGATTTTATTTTGACTTCGTGTTGCACCCGCACATTGAAATATTTATACATATACAATAGCAATGTTGTTACCCTCCCAGAAAGAATTATCGATTTTACCAGCTTACATACGCTTCATATTGAGGGGTGCGAATTGCTTCAGAATATTCCAAGTCTTCCACAAAGCATAAAAAAAGTACATGCATCAAACTGTTTATCCTTGGATTCACAATCATCAAGCGAATTATCGAATCAGGTCTCTTTCTCTCTCTCTCTCAAGCTATGAAGAAACAAATTTGATTACTAACTGCAATTTTCTTAAAAACTTACTAATTTTCATGCAGTTCGGAGAAATTTTAGGACATCCACCACAAACAGAAAGTTATTCAACGTTCGGAGGGTTCAAGAAAACCTGCAAGCACATCTTCCAAGAATATGCTTTCGAGAATGTTAAATTTAAAAAAGAGGATTTGAATTCTGATGAAGATGAGTGTAACGGATTATGGTTCTCCTCCTCTGACTTCTCTATACATGTAACTGAGTTCCATAAACGTGAAACTAAATACTTGAATTCTGACCTTGAAGACACTAGATGTGGCTATGAAATTGTTGCACCAGGAAATATGATTCCAGTGTTGTTCGAGCATCGGAGTGGAGGTTCCATATCATTTTGGATTGGATCAGAATTTCACACACTTGCTCTCTGCTTTGCTTTTGATCTGCCGAGGGGAAATAATTACAGTTATATTTGTGATGTCCACATTTCCATCAATGGTTTCAAACGGGAGCTCAAAGCGCAACTCTTTGAAGAAATGAACATTGGTCATCTGTGGTTTTATTATATACCTCAAAGCTCATTGCAGCAGCTATTCATAGACTTGAATCTAGATTCCTGGAATTTTGTTAAGGTTTTATGTAGAATCTCTTGTTGGACTAGTGGAAGCACAAAATTGCCTCCTATCATTAGAAGGTGCGGGGTTCGTCAAATCTGCGGTTGCCGTAGTGAGGACTCAATTATTGGTGTTAAGCCTGCTAATCATCCCTTGGACTCAATTTTTTCTGATGAGGATGAGCTTGATATGGGTATGTCTTTAGCGGATCATCCCTCGGGTAAACAATGACTTTGACTTCAATCCAGATCTACTATCAAAGAAAAAGAGAACCTCTTAATCGAATTTCCAAAAAAATGCCAAGGTACTAATATTACATTGAAACTGTTTTCCTTTGCCTCGTCTTCATTTGATTTCTTTTGCATTTATTTTTTAAACAAGTTTCTCAAAAAAAAAAGAAGAGAATATTCAGACCTCTTTGAATATCTGACTATTTCCTTAAGCATGTATAGTCTCTTTGTCTCACAACGCCAAGTTATTACAAGAAATAATTCCTTGGAGGTGGCCCCTCAGTGTCAGCAAATGATTTTGAACTTAAGATCTCATAGATATCATGAGACCTTAAGAACTATTAAACTAACCTCTTAAAATTTCTTTTGCATTGTTGAATGCCAAAGTATGTCCCCCTCCTTAGTTACTTTGCTTTATTGGCATCTTTGGGAGTGTTTGTCACTTCTCTATCACTCTCTGTGTTAATAGGCTTATTCATGTGGGGGAATAACCCAGTTTGAAAACGTAGTAATGCAAACAAAAAGAAGAATAATGCTACAATTTGGTCATTTGATCTGTTGCTGATTTCAATTTCTTTTGATGGTAAAAAATTTCTCAAAATTTTTCAAGAAAAAAGAATTAAGTTGTACAAGTTAATGATTAGCAAATGGAAAAAGGCAATTGTTGTGATTTGAGGCAGCAGAACAATAAAATAAAACATTTACCCAAGACAAAAATATTTAATTTTGTTTGGCTGATTCCAAGCCTCATGGACAATATGGATTACAACCACTCACAAAAAAAAATTCAAACAAAACCTGTCACAAACACAACTAACTTATAAACCTCTCTATATATAACGTTTTAGACCAAGAAGATCAACATCTAATTGGTCGTACTCAAAATATTACTTGACTAAATTAGAATTATTGGATTTTTAGTTGAACATATTTAATGGGCAAAGTGGGATTAGTTTGATATAGCTAGCTTGAGTGAATGTAGCTGGGAATATACAACTCCATAGGACACATTGACAAATACGATAGCAATTGCAGACCAACACATAGAAAAAGATTTCCCAAATTTCAAACTTCAAAGAACTAATATATTTTCCAAGAGACTTATAGCTCATGGATATTAGCTGGTCTCTTTTATGAGAAGAATTAGAATTTGAATACCTCTCTTCCACTTGTTGTAACAACTAAATTATAACCAAAAAAAAAAAGTGCTGATATAGTCTTGAACTGTGCTGGTTATTCCTATTCATTGAAAAGTTGGCACTCAAAACATCCAAACAGCCTCCACGGGGTTTTCCAGGGAAAGGAGTATAGGTTGTTGTCCTGCTTGCTTACTGAGAAGTAGTAGGACACGCTGAAACTGAAAAGGAACTTAAAAAAAAAAAAAAAAAAAAAAATGGATGTTTCATTTTGAAGTCGTAGAATTTTGATTTTATGAAAACCTAAACAGCATATAATCGAATATTTCCCCCTTCCTTTTCAATCGGTTTTCTTGGGAAACTGGGTGTTAGTTTCTAGGATTTGAGCTGCCATTGTACACGTCCTGTTTACTAGCTTCACTTAAATTACTGATTTGCGTTTGAATTTTTATTTTGAGATTATATAAATTTTAATTTAGAAATAGATAAGCCGATAAGCGAAAAGTGCACATGTTTTTTTAATGAATCCTTGGGTTTTCATTTTCTGAGAGACCCCCAAAAATTTTATAATATATAGGATTCAAAATCTCTATTTCTTTTCTCTTCAGCTTTCTCGGCAACTAAACAAAGGCTATCATTTAGTCTGTAGAACTTTAGCTCAGTTTGGTGTATGCATTGTATTTGCTTCTGTTTGAGTTTAAATTGTTAAACGAATAGGAAAAGGTGTGCTAATCTTATTCATGGGTTTCAGATATTTTTGTTGAATTTGAATGGATTTGCCACGTCTACAACTAAGGACTGGGTTGACTTATTGTTTATATCTTGGAAGCATAGCATGACACTATGATAGCATGTAAAGGACTCTTACTAGAATGATAATCCCAATGTTGTAGGGGAGAAATGGGCACCCAAACGCCTGAAAGTAGTGATCAAACAAGGACAAACCGGACACCAGCAAGGGAGTGCTATTGTATTGATCTTTTGTTATATAAGGAGCATAGGAAGAATAGGATGGGCAACATGTTCAACAAGAAGCTTGGACCGATATGCTGACCATGTTCAATGCCTATTTTGGATCCCCATAAAATGAAAAAGTCTTGGATGGTCATTACACTAATTTGTGGACTCAAATCAATGATGTAAAGAGTCTGCTTAATCAGAATGGATTTTCATGGGATGATACTAAACAAATGGTGGTTGCCAGTCATCATGTTTGGGATGTCTACATCAAGGTGCTTTAGTTTTTGCTAATGTTTTGATTTGATCTCTACCTTTGGTGTTACAGGGAGTAGTGACTTGACATAATATACATGCAGGCTCATCCTGGGGAACAATTCTAGGGAAAAAAAGCATTGATGAACTTCAATGATTTGTGCTTCATATATGCACATACAACAGCAGATGGAAGATACAGCCTATCAAGTCATGATATAGATTTTGATGATGACATTCAAGGAGTGAATATGGGTGTTTTTATATCCTGTCATGGATCAGCAGAAATGATGCATTTGTCATTGTCATTGGAATGTATGCTATTGGTTTTTTTTCTTAAATTAAACCTGTTTTGCATAGTGAATGATTTCATTTTCCTATCTAGTTCTTTAATTATTTTATTACTACTATTTTTATTCCAAAGAGTACGCATAAAACAAGAAAGAGCCAACCCCCCCCCCCCCCCCCCCCACCCTTCTTTTTCTTATGAGTATTTCTAGAGATAGATGGACTCTAAACCCCATAGAATTTGATAATTTTGGAAGTAAAAATGGCCTTTTACTATCTTCAAAATTTGTATACCAAATCTCGCTTATAGCCAATCTCTGGGCAGTCAACCATTGTCTGTCTCCACAAGAATGAGTAATGTGCTTACAGCTAATTCTGAACCTAACCTAATGATAAGACATGTTGCTGCTGCTTTGCAAACTTGTCCAGATTATAGGAGAAATAAGCACCTTTACTCCCACCCACACAAAAAAATTGAGCACATCGTTCACTTGGCTTTGTGAACACTTGATTGGACTGGTCCTGATGTTTAGTTTTCAAGAAGTAATTGTAATTTATTTTATATCTTCATTTAGTAGCTAGGAACTAGATGCAGTAAGATTGATTGAAATTATATATTAATATGTATTTCAAGAAGTATAATCTGTTTTTAATGAATAAAAAGACTGATTAGGTGTTTCAACAAAAGCCTTGTACCAACATGTAAAGAGTGTTCAAAAATAGATTGGACACCAGCCATGGACCAATATATTGTCAGGCTTTTGCTGGACCAACTTAAAAAAGAAAATAAGATCCATAATACATTCAAGAAACAAGCATGGAAAGATCAAAGATATGCATGCCTTGTTCAATGGAAAATTTGGCTCTAAATATGGAAAAAGTTTATTTAAACAGTCATAAGAAATTAATGAAGAGTCTGCTTGAGGTTAAGGGATTTTCTTGGGATGAAATTTACCCATTGAAATTAAGGTTTGAAGTTATTGATTTTTTTTAAACAGTATGAAACTGCATTATTGTTTCATTTTTTTTTTCTTTGTACCATACTCCTCTAGAATAAATTCTCTCATGTAATGACTGCTATTTTTGAAGTTCTAGGTAAAGAGGATTACATATCCCCTGCTAATAATAATCCTTTGAGGATAAATTGGACAAGGGAAACGGTCCATTATATTATGGTCCTTATGTCAGAACAGTTGCACAGAGGGAATAAGGTTGGTTGTACATACAATGCGCAAGCTATATTATCTATAAGTGAATTGATTAATAATTGAGGACCATGTTAAAACTCTATGATTTTAACTGAAAGAATTATACCTTTCAGGCCTTGAAGCAGTTGCCAAGAGAGAAATTTAAAATAGCCACCAAATTTGGCATCCAAAAACTAGAATTTCCACATTACAATTGACCATTAGCCCTGAGTATGTTCACTCATGCTGTGGGGCTAGCGTGAAGCGTCTTGACTCTTGATGTGCAATACATTGATCTGCATTATTAGCATCAGGTAGACACAAAAGTACCCATGGAAGAAACTGTAAGTGATTCTCAGGCCCTTACAATCACATGCCTGCAATGCTTATCCATTTTGAATTATATTCTTGTTTGTAAATTGAAAATATCAAATTCACTCTAAATTTATTATTTCATGGTAGTGATGGTGGGATTTTGTTGCCAAATTTCATTAGATATAACTTATTTGAATTTAGATCAGTGAACATAAGAAACTGGTAGAAGAGGGAAAAATCAAGCATATTGCTTTATCTGAACCGAGCCCAGATTCAATAAGGAGAGCACATGTTGTGCATCCCATCACAGCTTTACAAATGGAGTGGTCTCGCGGACTGGACTCGTGATATCGAAGAGCAGATAATTCCACTTTGCAGGTTTGTTCAGTTCACATATGATGCTTTTAAAAATTTTTGTCTCTTAAGAGTGCTTCCACATTTAAGAAACCTTCAAAGAATACACCACAAACATGTTTTATCAGTTCTTGATGTGACAATGTGAAATTTTTGATTGAGAAATTGGATTGCATGTATCCTAAATATCTCTCCTATTTTTCTTCTATTCTTTCTTGTGTTTCTAATAACACTATCATTTTTAAATGACTGCTACAATAAAGAAAATTGTTCACTTTGTGTAGCTTTATTACGATATATTTTAATTATCTTATCCAGAGTATGCTCGCTTTGAATCTTGATGCTTTTCTGCATGTAGGGAGCTTGGCATTGGAATAGTTCAGTTCAATCCCCTTGGTCCTGGATTTGTTTTTCGCTGGCAAAGGAGTTGTGGAAATTTTGGCTGCAAATAGCTTATTGGTACATATTTCACCAATATTTTGTGTCATTTATTTGTTAGACTTTCAAATTGCCTGCATAATTTCTAAGGCAACATTGATATTTTTCTTTGAGCAATGATTCTTCAAGTTCATTGAATAAAAATACCTACAAGGGAAAAGTCCTTGAATTTACAGGCTCCAATTTCATCACTAATATTTGAAAATTTGCATCCAAGTCCCTGAAATTTTAAAAATTTAGCAATTTAGCTTTTCCATCTGCCTCGCTAATACCATAGATGACATTTCACGTTAAATAGTTAACATGACATGACTTAGATGAACTACATTTCATGCTTTATTTCATAAAGAGTTTGATCTTCGCTGATGTTTATTCAGGTGGGGCTTTAAAAGAATAATACATTGAAACATCAAATATTGGAATTTTTTCTTAACAGATTCTTTTCTAAACAATTTTTCTTGCCCTTATTATTAAGTTATTATAAAAGGAAAATTAGGGTACAAAAATGAAATTCATTTAAAGATAAGGAAGAGTCACTTGAGATGGTTAGTCATTTGCAAAAGAAAGTGATTAATGCATTAATGAGAAAGAGTGATGATTCAACTCAAATCTCGTATATCATTCGTTCATTTGCCTTGGACTTTTGCAGGGACAACTAAGATCAAGAACCTAGAGAACAATATTGACTCTTTGAAGGTGAAACTTACAGAAGAAGACCTCAAGGAGATATCTGATGCTGTAACAATAGAAGAGGTGGTAGCTGGTGGTATAAGCTTTCAAATGGATCATTTTCACTGGAAGTTTGCCAATACTCCTCCAAAAAATTAATTCTCTATTTACGCATGAATGATGTCTATTTCATATAGATAATGTTTTGGTGAAATGAATGGCCAGATTTATGTTAAATAACTAGCTAATCATTCACACTGCAAAAATAGCAACATTATTATGTAAACCTTTTTGAGAATGGCACCAATGTGGTTTCTCTATATCATGCTCTATTAGATATTTTGCATGGTTTTGAAAACCGGAATGGACTGGCCAGTCCGACTGGTTCAATTGGTAAGCGGCCTCCAATCCGGTCTGGTTATGACTAAAAACAAAAAATCATCCAAAAACCGAAAATAACCAAGAATCTGCCAGTTCAACCGTAAAAACCGAAAACCGGTATGGTTGAATCGGTTATTGGCTGCTTTGCTTAAAACACCAAAATGCAGCAATTTTGACTAGATAGTAAAGATCTGAAAAACAAAGCAATCAACCATGACCATCCTTTGCCATTGAAAAAGAAAAAGAATAGAAAAAAAGAGTAGTTAAGGAGGGGATTTTTCAATGGAGGCACCATCTGACTATCTGAACACACAAAAATGTCAACCAAGACAACTTAAACAAGTCTAAAAGAAAAGAGAAGAAGCAGATCTAAGTAGAGAGAGAAGGGAGAAATAAACTTTAATTAAAACGTGGGGATGACCCAGAGGTATCTAGCGAAAATAAAGAGAGAGAAGGGAGAAATAAACTTTAATTAAAACGTGGGGATGACCCAGAGGTATCTAGCGAAAATAACAAGGAGAGAAACAAATGGGATAGGTTGGAAAGTGGTGTAGGTGGTGTATTAAATGGTTAATTCTTAGAGAGGTTTTTTTTTTTAAATTTTTTCAATGTTGTCTTGTAGTGTATGTAATAGTGTTGTTCTCTTGGGAGGTGTGTTTTTTTGCTTTTGGGCTTTTGGCAACCTTTGGGTTATTAGCCTATTTAATGAACTTTAATACATAGGAAAAGAGCTAAGTAACATGTTACCTGCCAATTGCCAATTTTGATCATATAAATAAATAATAATAATAATCTGTAATAAATGTAGCCAAAGCATAATATAAAAAAAAAAAAAATGGCCAATAATAATCCATATAAATTTAATAATAAATAATAGTACAATTTTTTTTTAAAGAATTACTAATTTATTATGTATTGTTAATTTCATACTAAATATTTTTAATACTATATAAGTTGTGGATTTGTTATTTTAATTTTCTAAATATAAGATGTGATAATTAAACTCACATTTTTTTAAATAAAAAAAATATGTATTTAAAACTAAATATTCTTAGTTTTAAACTTATTACATATTTTATTATTTACATTTTATAATTTAAAATTATTAATTAATTAATTATGACGTCATCAGTTCGATCAGCAGTCCAACCACGGTTCGATTAACTGGTCCAGTTTTTAAAACAATGATATTTTGGCAGTTTGTTCCTCACTTTTCTTTATTAGATATTTTGGGAGTTTGTTCTTCACTTTTTTGTATAATTTTTTTTTTTAGTAAATAGTAATACTTATTAGAACACACACAAAAATAATAATATTAGTGTTTTAAACCGGGTTTATAATACATTACATAATCAAAGTACAACTACAAAAGGTCCAACATTTGTAATTGTAGACTGGGGTTATAAATAGCTAACACTAAACACACACAACCAATGTGGGATAAACATCCATATATATATATATATATATTTTAATTAATCTGGTGAAATAAGGCCTTCTTTGTTGTTCTTATAATAGTTTTTAGTCAAAACGTGGGAAAATTAACATATTCATTAACAAATGAAACGTCACTTTCAGTAAATTTCTGGAACCCCCTTGCCAAATAACAATGCTAGTCTAACAATATAGTTAATTGCTCGGTTCTAAAAGAATTTATAATAATAGCATCTCGAGTTTCTAAAACTCGAGATTCAAGTAGAACTCGAGTTCTAGAAACTCGAGTTAAGGGGTTTTTGCGAGTCCTAGCTGGACAAAAATGCCAGGTGGAGCCACGTGGATATCGAGTTTATAAGACTCGATATCCACAGCCCATTTATCTCCAATACAGTCACAGACACAAACACAACGGTCATTAGCAGAAAATTTGAAACCCCTTAACACCCTTTCTCTCCGCCCTCTCAAACTCACTCTCACTCTCTCACTCATTCATAAAGCAAATTCGTGGCCCTAATCTGAAGCAGATTCATAGCCACTGTGCCGAAGGTCTCAACGCCGTTCTCAGCGCATTCTCACCGCCGTTCGTAGCTCACCGTGCCGAAGGTACTCTCCATTTCTTCTGAATCCTCTCTTGTTTTTGCTTCTTAGATCCCTTTGTGTCCATTTCTCCAATTTTAGATTTTCGAATTTCATGATTTTGACCTAGGGTTTTTCGGATCTTTTTGGGTTTTTTGTTGTTTGTGTTGTTTTTGTTGTTTGTGTTCTCATATGACAATGATTTGGAAGACTGAACTCTGCATAATTGGGACATGACCATATACATTATACCAAGGTTGTTGAAATTATTTTTCACTAATTGGTCCTTTGAGGAACCTCACATCATTTATATTTAAGTATTCTTGTTTGCTCATTGCCAAGCAGTATTGTTTTACTCAAGAACAGTTAAACATTTTTTTTATCTTATTTGATTATTTAAAAAAGGTTCCTGGGGGATCATGGTGAGAGTAAATTGTAACCAAAAGACCATTCCTAGCAAAACCAAACAAACATTTTTGGTCAGTGCTGGTTTGGAATGATATGTTTGAATCTGTGTGTGTGTGTGTGTGTGTGTATGTGTGTACACAGTTCATGATTGATGATGTGCCTAATTTAGTCAAAACATAGCCCAATATAATTTCAGGGCATATTGAAAAACTGAAGAGTATAGTCTCTTACTTCTTTGTTATTGCTGGCTAAAAATCAGTGCTTGTATAGTTCATACTTCCACTTTACTCTTGTTTGGTCTTTTTAAGAAATTGCTTCTCTGCTGTTTAACACTTTATTGTTCAACTTCAAATGGATCATCTGTTGCTGGCTTCTTTGACTTAGAAAACATATGTGCGAGTAGAGAAGCATTAATATGATAATGTGTATGAAACACTAGAAAGAGATAAACAAAGTCAACCATTAAAAACTAAAATACTTGAGATAAACAAAGTCATTAATATGTACACATTCATTCTGTATGAAACAAATTCCCTATTCATCTACCTACTACTTTTCTCTGTGCTTGCCAGCAATAACCTCTATATCCCACAAACTCCCCAACCAACAGGCAACAACATAAGCTTTTACTTTTTCCACCTGTTTCCCCTTCTTCTAATTCAAATCTCTCTTCAATTTTTGCAACACATTTTTAATACGGTGGAGAGGCCCCCCCTCTCTCTCTCTCACACTCTCTTAAAGTATCTATCATCCATTCAACCAACCAAACCCAACCAACTATAACTACTATCACCAAATTCCACCACCGTCCTCTTTTTATGTACATAAATGTCCAAATCTGAAGCAAAGAATATTTTAAGCTCTACAATCCCAAATTCCCTTCTCATTTCAAAGAAGAAATACAAGCATCTTTAAGAATAAGATCTGATCCATCCCAAGTTGTATAGATTCCTCCTCATTAAGCTCCCAAGTGATAATAACACTGCCCCACCGACCCCAACTGGCTGCTTTTCACTCTCAACCTTGTTACTAAAATCCGTATGTACTGCAATAGCTGTTGTAAGTTACCTCAATCAGCAAGTTGGTTTTAAAATACCTATAACAAATTCAGCCAAATATAATTCTCAAACTGCAGTTTTAAATTATTTGAAACAGCAAGTAGGACCTGCTTCTTTTTTAAATCCATCATAGATTAAAAAGAAGAATTGTTTACTGTAATTGTCTTATCAACTGATTATCTGACTAATTTGAAATGAATTTCTTCTGATGAGTAAGATATAAAATTTCAATTACATAGCACAAAAAGGGGGCGTGAACCATGTACACAAGATGTATAAAAGTATAACCTAAAAATAAATAAATAATTCAATTTATCAAGAAAAGGCAAAAATCGGATGAGTTAATGAAACTGACAGCATGTTCCCATGTATATAGGGACTGCAGAAAAAGAAACTTCAGTTGAGCTACGGATAATTCTGATCCTTCAAAAGTTTGCACATTCCTCTTTCTCTCTCTAAAAACACCACGTTTGACACAATGAAATGACCTTCCAAGTCTCCAAACTTACTTTTTTTTACCAAACAGACCTATCCAGCTAGCCACATCTTCAAGTACAGTCCTCATCATTGCCCAACACACCCCAAACAAGCACAAGATCTGTAGCAATTCACACATTGATCTATCTGGTTCGGGTGAGCCCTTTGACATTTTAATTATTCCTAGTGATCCCAGGTCTGCAACCTCACAATGAAGGAAGAGAGATCCGTTAACACCCCATTAGATTTACACATGCAGCACCTATCTGTAATTATAATACCTCTTTTCCCCAATTTATTAATTGTTAGGATTTTGCCATTCACAGCTGTCCAAATAAAGAATGCCATGTGAAGAGGGCATTTTACACACCAAATTGATTTCCATGGAAAGTTTAATTTGGGGTATTCATAACCTTTTTCATTGTCTATACTCTTTGCAGTATGGAGCCTCGGATTGATGAGGAGCTAGAGATTTTGCACCCCGGTCCGCTTCAGAGGTCATTGTTGACGCGACAACCATATCATCGATCAGAGGCCATTTGGAATGGCAAGGTGAAATTTCTACTTCTAACTACCGCTTTAATTTTTACGTTGTAATTTCCTTTTAGTTAGCAAGTTCTTTGAAAGTTGTATTTCTAGTTCTAACAATCGCTATAATTTTTATTGATTTTGTAGGACCCGGGCCCACTTATGTGTCGTGGTCGCACTAAGGAGATGGCAAATGTTCAGATGCAAGATAATCAAGTCCTAGACATTATCAAATTGCTAAGACTGGAAGGATTGTTCAGAGTCCCTTCGAAAGAGATAGATCATTGCCTACTATCGACCCTAGTTGAACGATGGCGGCCAGAGACTCATACATTCCACCTTCCACATGGTGAGATGTCAATCACCCTACAAGATGTGGAGGTGATTTTCAGACTTCCTATAGACGGTGAGGTATTGGTTGGGCCGACTGCTGTGGAGGATGGGGATTGGAGTCAAGTGTGTGGGGAGTTGCTTGGTTTTACTCCACCAAATGACAATAAAACTTTGGTGGGGCAAAGAATTATAATTAGCCGACTTGTTGAGGCCATTGCAGCGCCACTGCCTCATGATGCAATAGAGATTTAGATACACCAGTATGCCCGATGCTTCATTTTAGCGCTACTAGGGGATACACTTTTTGTGGACAAGTCAGGAGATAGGGTGCATCTGATGTTCCTGCACTTCATGCGCAACCTTCATGATCCGCCACAGTATAGTTGGGGTAGTGGTTGCCTTGCCTGGCTGTACAGGGAGTTGTGTCGGGCAAGCGAGAAAGGGGCATCGCAAATTGGTGGGGCGTGCACCTTGGTCCAATATTGGGCATGGGCAAGGTTGCCATTTTTGTGCCCGAGGATAGAGCCCCCACCTGGATGTGATTATGGCCCATGGCCATATGCTCCACTTGCATTTAAGTAAGTCTTTTTCTAATATTTAGTGTGTTATGCAATGTACTCATCTTAATAACTAAATTGTATTCTTGTGCTTATGTTATTCGCTCGTCATTGTAGGTGGGTGCGGGTGCCAAGCCCGAAGAGTAGGCCATCCAGCACGACCTTGGTCCACTATCGTGAGCAATTAGTGACAATGCAGCCAGACCAGGTAATAATATTCAAAAATTCGGTTTGCTTCATCCTTTAACATATCTTTTGTTAAATTTTTTTGTTTTCTCTTTATCTATTTATTCTCCCTTGTTCCACATTTTAAGATGCTATGTTATTGTTTTTTTGTTTCTATTGTAGATTGTGTGGCAACCATACGAGGCAGACTTCGGCCACCTTCCTGAGTTTTGCGTTGCGGGGAGGGATACGTGGACAGTAAGGGTGCCGCTTGTGTGTTTTTGCATAGTAGAGAGACACCACCTGGACCGTGTCCTTCGACAGTTTGGGTTGGCGCAGCAGCGGCCTGACGATGTTCTACGATGATAGACTGCATAAAATTGACCTACGTGGGAAGGTTGAAAAGAATTGAAGGGAGGAGCATGGACCGTATATCATTTCATGGGAAATGAGACGACAACAAGTTTGTCATGCACCTCCTCAGATTGGTGAGATGCCCCCCGATCATCCCTATTACCTCTGGTACCGTCCGGTCACTCGAAAGTATGTCGACCGCAACAGCGCTAAATTACATCAACTGGTAATGTGTTCTAATTAGAGTTTATTGCCTACATCCTCATTACTTGAGTACATGTATGAACGTAGAATAAAATTGCATGACTTTTTTTCCCCATATGTGGTTTGAGTTGACTAACATCCAATTAAAGAGTTTCCGTTACATATAATATCGTAATAAAATTGTTCATTAATTGATATCCAATTAAAGAGTTTCAGTAGATTAATAAGTACTATATTATCCATTCATTAATTATTACATAACTGTCTCAAATATGATTGTAATTGCGCTTCTTTCTCCGTTTCAGATTCAAAGCCATTTAGCGCTGTTAGAGATGCTTCTCGAAGGCAGCCAAGCTCACAACCATATCCGGCGTGTCCTAAATGGTGTGGCTAGCCTTAGTGGTGGTCCTGCAGCAAATGATGAGGCAAACAATGGGCATGAGACTGAACCAACAGCTACTGCAAACCCAAGCACAAGCGCAGCACTTATAAGTACACGGACCCATGGTCAGTGTGCTATTGCAAGCCCAAGCACAAGCGCAGCTAGGGGCCGTGGTCAGCCTGCTACAGCAAGCCCAAGCACAAGTGCAGCCAGGGGCCGTGGTATGCCTGCTACAGCAAGCCCAAGCCCAAGCAGAAGTGTAGCCAGGGGCCGTGGTAGGCCTACTACAGCAAGCCCAAGCACAAGTGCATGCAGGGGCTCTGGTCGGCGTGCAACAACCCCTCGGGTTGCAACTACTCCTGAGATGCCTGCACCCATCCCACACTCATCTCCTCAGCTTGAGGTCCCTCCACCCATCTCAAATACATCTCCTCAGCCCGAGGTCCCTTCACCCAGCCCACCTTCGCAGCACAATTTTGATCTCCGTATTAATCAAAATTTGACCCCTCCTATATTCCTCGAGACACCCTCTTACCCACCCACCAGCTCTACTGCACCCACTCCTGGCCTCTACATAGAGCATCATTATAGTATAAAATTTCACTACCTGACTAGCATATCCCGCCCTCAATGCCGCTGACTTTAGAGTCGAGTTCTAAAAATGTGTGTTGAAGTTGCTAGCAATATGTCAAAGGCAATATCTATGAAATACCAGTGGTCTTCCATCATCCCTTCTAGGCCAGTTTGTAATGGCATTTTTGATACCGAGATGTCGGTCAGAAATTATGCAAATGCCTTCGTTAGGTATCACGTGGCCAATCGCATCACGAAGGCATTGTAAAAACCATCTCCAACTAGACCCTGACTCAGAATCCACAATAGCAAAGGCAAGAGGGAATACCTTATTGTTAGCATCAGTTGCCATTGCAACCAACAACTTCCCCTGATATTTACCATACAGATGGGTCCCATCAATACTGATAACCGGCTTGCAATATTTGAATCCATCAATGCTTGGACCGAAAGACTAAAACACATAATTCAAAAGTACTGTGTCATCTTCATCGGTGGATGTGGTACGATAGAACACCTGGGTAGTCGGATCCTGATCAATATATGCCATTAGCAACTTTTGCAACCTCTGGTAAGACTCTTCCCAATTCCCAAACATCTTCCCAATCGCCTTTTGTTTCGCATCCCATACCTTGTAGTAAGATGGCTTTTGTCCCTCATATTTCGACTCTATCATAGATCGAAGATGCTTAATTGGGGTAGTGTGATCCTCACATAACTTCTGAAGGATGTCATCTGCAATAAATTTACAACTCATCATTCTACCATCATTTCGCACCCCAGTCCGTATACACGTGTGAGGACCCTTGTACACGGTGATCATCCATAGATTATGCAACTTGGGTTTCATGATTGCACAGACATACCACGTGCATGATTCATCCACGCATTTCGCACAAAGTTTTGTCGTGCTTGACCTACTAATCATAAAATGTTTGTTTTCCTTGAGGGCACACTTTGTTAATACGCGTTGCACCTCCACTTTATTGGCAAAAGTCAGGCCTTTCTACAAATTCATCCCCTCTCTCCAAGTAGACACAAATGGTGTCTCAATATGTGAAGGATCAATCATATTTTCCCAAGTATTTTCGAAAAATGACAAGGCAGGTGCTGAGCACGCAGGGATTGTGTCTGTAATGTTTTGGACACTAAGAACATTGTCTGCATCAGGTTGACAACCGTCCAATGTCTCATCGTCATCAATATCCCTCTCAAAGTCCCTAAAGTCCCCTTGTTCAATCCTGTCTTCAATCTCATCTCTATCGGCAAAATCTTCACCGTTAATGGCAATATTGTCATCAACATCGTCGTCCTCATCCTCATCCTCATAATCATCATCATCCTCATCCTCATCCTCATCATCATCGGCATAAACATCTTCATCGGCATGAACATCAGCATGCTCTACATGTGTAAAATACTCATATTGAGCATCTGGAACTGTAACTTGCAAACTTGTTTGTGTTTGTTGGATTTCCTCTATACCAACTTCTCCACGTGCCTCCAACTGTATGTACAACTCAATGTTAATTACTTCCGGTATTCTCTCCAACTTGTCAAACATGATCTTCACATGTTTGTCTGTTTCTATCGCCATATACTTGTAATTAATCCGGTGCTTCAGGATTTCATTTGGCATACGATACGTAATGTGTATGTTGTGCACAGCAGGGTTCTCACAGAACTCTTCCATAACCATCATCTTCAATTCGTCAAGGGTCTTCAACCTACGATCAATTTGGGTATAATAGGTCTTTATACCCGACCCTTCAAATGGCAATCCCTTGTTTGCATTGGCATTCTTCAACGGACCACCGTGGTATATGATAATATCAATTTCAGGCATTGTAAACCTGTTAAAGTCAAGTTACTATGTTAGTTAACAAACATTTTCAAGAAAGATGTTGTCTAAAAGAAACGTATCAGCAGGTCTTTAACTTTCTAATAAAAAGAGGCTGTAGTACGACTATATTTAACAATTGGACATATACAAATCCATCTGTCCTCCTATATACAAGAGGCTAATTAAAGCAGGATGGTATGAGAGGCAAACACATGTAAAGCAAAAGATAATTGGAAAGGTGATTTTTTGTACCACATACAAAATTGCAAAAGATAATGGGGGACTAAATAATTGCAAAAGATATATCATATAATTTTGTAACACAAACACAGCCACATTTTTGGGTAACACATACAACCCCCCCCCCCAAAAAAAAAGAATCGAGACCTTTTCAGTATTTCCAACATATTTCATACTTAAGACATTAGTATCAAATGATTGCACCAGTTAACCATTTTTTTAGATTCCAAGACTAGCTTTAATAACCACATTAGAGTGGACCTTTTAGCCTAATGAACACACGATACACACTCATTACAAATTAAATCTGCATCAAGATTGTGACTGTTCTCAACAAAAGCCCCTTCAAAAATGAATAAGAGAACCTCTGCTATTCTGTACAGACCACTTTGGTAATGATTCCATGAAAAGTCGTTACAAGACTAAAGTCCATAATATTTTTTTCACACATACACATTTATATTAACCTGTACTAGAAGTAGATAGCATATTTTCTAACCTTTTATCCAAAAGAAGTAGAGAGAGCTTATTATTGAACAAAGCGGAAGATACCAAAACCTTGATTACCTTAAATTTCTAACCTTCCTATTGGACAAATATTTACTTCTTACATGCTTGAAAGCAGGTTAAAAGTTGATCTTAAGAGGAATTTCCAATACGCTAAGGCTAGCAGCATGTTTAACCCATTAATCAAATACAAAGAACCTTCTCGTAGAAAACTAGAACTAATACCCATGGACCGAAACACAATGAGAACCATTGGAAAGTTTTCTCAATTTAATCAAACACTTTTACTCAACCATTATTTAATTCCAATCCATAAACTCATATTTTTCCAAACATTTTTAAAGCACTTGCTGCAAAATAAATAAATAAAAAACACCCTTGAAATTTACATATATATCTACTCATCTGCGAATTTTGCAAGCATGGAAATCCAATGAAAGTTATTAATTTAATAGTGCAACATTGCAAAAAGTTACACAATTCAGGTGTAATATGAGCTTATATATCTTACATATGTTGGTAACTCAAAAGCCCAAAATCCTTACAAATAAATAAATTTTGTTACAGCTCAGAATAAATCAGATAACAAAACTCAAAACAAATAAATTAACACAGCATTTGGCAGCAGAGAATGGGAACATGAATTGTGATAAGAAGTCAATAAAAAGATTTAAAGACACTAACAACCATTGGAAAGTTCTCTTAGTGGCAAAACCCATACACAACTAATACCCAACTACAATAACAATCAATTCAAAAAACCCTTACCTGAAATATGAAATTGTTGAGAGGGAAAAGCAGTGAGAGAGGCAATGTGATGAGTGAGAGTGAGAGGTGTGAGAGGTGTGAGAGTTAGTGAGGATAGTGTATGGGTGAGAGTTAAGGATGCTCTGTTTTTGGGTGAGAGGGTTACTGAGCTGAGATAGACTTAAAATAATGAACTGCTGCTACGGTGAGAGTTACCTGAAATAATAAGGTTGTGTCTGTTTAATTGAATCTCGAGTCTCAAAGACTCGAGATTCAATTAAAATACGATTTGATGTAATTGAATCTCGAGTCTTTGAGACTCGAGATTCAATTAAACAGATCTCAAGTCTTAAAGACTAGAGATCTGCGTGGCACATTTTGCCACCACAGCAGCTCAAAAAACAGCAAAGCGAGTTTTTAAGACTTGCTTTTTAACTTGAATCTCAAGTTTTTAAAACTCGAGATACTACTTTTCAAAATTCTTTCAAACTGGATCTAACTTACGATTTTGAATAGCTGAATATGTCTGTTCTACACATTCCCTCTAAATTTCTGAGTTGCAAGATAACGTTAATTAATCATTATATAGTCAAAATTGTAGACCGACAAAGCACGAGACACCAGTGGTCTAGTAGCAGATTAGTGCTATGACATAATCAATGACGACGAGAGACTGCAAGTAAAAACCAAGTCCCTAAACTTTTTCAATATATCCGAAGAACATTAGACCATGAAAGTGCATGCCTAAAAATAAAGGTTAATGAAAATGATGCATAAATATAATGACATAATCAATGAAAGCTTTTTTCTTTTTTTAGATAAAATAGAATTTCAATCTACGGTGTTTGCTACATGATGTTTTCTCTTTATCATCAAGTCAATAAATCAATTAATTTTCAGTATAAAGGAGGTTTAAATTGTAGATTTATTATTCAACGACAAGAAATTTTATCGGTTGAGATAACATGAATTTACAAATAACACTATTTTTTAAAAGTTAATATTTAGTGTAAACTAGTTCCTATCAAAGCAAAATTAAGAATTAATTAATTTTGTGATGATCCGCTTAATCAGCAATCTGCTCAAAATGATCCAGTTTATTATTTGTGCCATTACAGGATAACTTATTTTGAATTGAATTTATTTAGTCCACATGAAAAATTGAATCCATACATGTCACTAGAATCCTTCAAACTTGCCAGTGCCATCAGTGACGACGTTTTGAGCTTTGTTTCAAAACGTCCATATACTTTCTTTGCCTAGTGACCTCACAGTAGCTAGCTCCCAGTGATCTTTACCTCTACTATATTACTTTATATATCTGAGACTTTAATGATAAATGGAAAGGGAAATCATCCCAGAAAAAGATTCAGACAAACAGAAAAACACAAAATTTGAAAGATGGCAGAAGGGAACAAACTCCAAATTCCAAGGGTGAAACTGGGCAATCAAGGCCTTGAGGTAAAACCCAATGGCATTCCTTACATATATATATATTTTTTCAAGAAACTTCCACTTTGTATATGTTCAATTCACAATTTCTTTGAAAACCAATCTACATAATTTGATCTATTTCGAGATTTTAAAGTTACAAGTATCCATCTACACTAACTCAATATTCATTAACCATTACTTTGAGTCTCAAATCATGCATATTTATTATCTATTATTGTAAGAATATTCACAGGTAAGCAATCTAGTTATGTTGAGTAGTGAAACCCCTGAAATAAATGTTGAGTAGTGAAGTCACACATTGGATGCTAATAACAAAAATGAGTGTTTAACAAAACATAACTAGACTCATACCCATAGATTTAAGCTTTTAGGTTAAGTAATATCTCTATATGTTATATTAACTACACATTTGGTAGGTGTTCAATCCCCCATGTAAACCTTTTGTATGATTCAGCCATTTAGAAATCCATTATCCTATTGGAACTAGGAATCTTAAGCGGTGGGAAACAAAAAAATGGTCTAACATGTAACATTAGTTTAGACTATAGGTCAATAAAAAACAGAGAGAGAACTTTTAACAAATACTACCACAACTTTTAAAAAGCTGTATTCATTCTATATTAAATTAACTTTTCTATTTTTTTAAGCCAAGCCCAATAAATAAAAGACTGCTTAAAAGTTTACTTCTCAACAATTGTTTTAAAAAAAATAGGTCCAAGTGCTACCACAAGTCCCTTATAAGGTTGTTGGATGAGTTTTTATTCTTAAAAAAACCAAACCACTAAAAGACTTTTTTTTTATAAAAAAAGTATTGTAAAAATAATGTACCCCGCAGTGTGGGTTGCAGGCTGGTTTGAATTATGGGAAGATTAGAAGAAAATTAAACCAATTTTGGGAGTTGCAAAGTAACCTTTTTGTGATCAGAAGAATTATGGTGCAATTATAAATTTGAAACAATTTGTATGAAGCTATTTAGTTTAGTCACATGCTACATTGAGAATGAGTTTGTAGAGAAGTGCTAAACTTTACCTGTCTTGAGATGTTGTTTCAATGTTGATGTCTTCTATATTCATTTGTCACCCTTCAACAACACCTTCCCAGTGCAGCAGGAATTGTCTCATCCCTAAGGAACGCAATTCTATAATCAAAGCACAAGCAGCTCATGGCTTCGGTTCTGTAGGTGCTTTTTAATTGGATCAACCTCAAAAAAAGAGGTATAATTTAATAGGAGGCAATCTATGAGCGTTGGCATAGTGAGAAACTGCTATTGGAAGCAAGTTTAAGTGAAAATGAAAAAACAAGAGTTTAGAGAAATTTGGATACTTATAATGTCTTTTTGTTGTTCTGTTCTTTGTAATTGTTGATTTTGTTTTCTCAGGTCTCAAAGTTAGGGTTTGGATGTATGAGCCTGACAGGAGTCTACAATTCTCCTCTCCCTGAGGAGGATGGAATTGCAGTAATAAAGTATGCTTTCAGTAAGGGAATCACTTTCTTTGATTCATCTGACATTTATGGACCCCATACTAATGAAATTCTGCTTGGAAAGGTAAATGACACCAATTTTAATTTTACTAGCTCAAAAAATCAAATATTTTTGTTAGTGAATTGATTTATATCTTTGTGATACTAAAGATGGTCACTGATGTGGAAATATCTTTGTGATACCATTTTCTATAAGTTCTGTTGTTAGTGAATTGATTTATAATTAGGTACCATGTTAAAACTCTATAATATTTACTGAAAGAAGTTTATATCTTTCAGGCCTTGAAGCTGTTGCCAAGAGAGAAAATTCAAATAGCCACCAAATTTGGTATCCAAAGAATAGGATATCCTCAGATGGAAGTGAACAGTAGGCCTGAGTACGTTCGCTCATGCTGTGAGGCTAGCTTGAAGCGCCTTGATGTGGAATACATTGATCTGTATTATCAGCATCGGGTAGACAAAAAAGTACCCATAGAAGAAACTGTAAGTGATCATGCCCCTTCAATCACACGCCTGCAATGGTTGACCATTTTGAATTATTTCTTGTTTGTAATTTGAAATTGTCAAATTCTCTGTAAATTTCATTAGATACATCTCATTGGAATGTAGGTTGGTGAACTTAAGAAACTGGTAGAAGAGGGAAAGGTCAAGTATATTGGTCTATCAGAAGCTAGCCCAGACACAATAAGGAGGGCTCATGCTGTGCATCCCATCACAGCTTTACAAATGGAGTGGTCTCTATGGACTCGTGATATTGAAGAAGAGATAATTCCACTTTGCAGGTATATTCAGTTCACGGATGATGTTTTTTTATATATTTTGGTCTCTTGATTGTTTCCATGTTTAAGAAACCTTCGAAGAATACACCACTGACATGTTCATCAGTTCTTGATGTGACAATGTGAACATTTTAATTGAGAGATAGATTGCATGTATCCTAAAATTAAATCTCTCCATTTTTTCCTTCTATTCTTTCTTGGGATCCCAATACTACTATCATTTTTGAATGACTGCTACAATAAGGAAAATTGTCCATTTTGTGTAGCTTTGATTTCGATATATTGAAATTATCTTATTCAGAAGCATGAGTATGCTCTCTTGAACCTTGATGCTATTGTGCCTGTAGGGAGCTTGGAATTGGAATAGTTCCATACAGTCCTCTTGGTCGTGGTTTTTTCGCTGGCAAAGGAGTAGTGGAAAATTTGGCTGCAAATAGCATATTGGCACAAATTTCACCAATATATTGTGTCATTTATTTGTTAGACTTTCAAATTGCTTGCATAATTTTTCAGGCTACAATGATATTTTTCTTTGAGCAATGATTCTTCAAGTTCATTGAATAAAAATTACCTACAAGGGCAAACACTATTTTAGTCCTTGCAGTTTACAAGAAGTTCCAATTCATTTCTAATATTTGAAAAATTGCAACTATCCCTGAAATTTTAAAATTTATCAATTAAGCTTTTCCATCATTTCACGTTAAATAGCTTACATGAAATAATTGAGATGAACTATTTTACATGCTTTATTTCTTAAAGAGTTTGATCTTCACTGGTGTTTATTTAGTTGGGGCTTTAAAAGAAATATGCATTGTAACATCTACTATTGAAATTTTTACTTAATAGAATTCATGATAAAAAATATTAAAAACATTGAGACCATGAAGATGAACACAAAAGGACAAAGATAAAAAGGCTAGTCTAAGGGAAACAAGGAACTCTATGCTTTAACTAAACTCACAGCCTGCTCTTTATTCTATAAGGACTCTCACCCTCGCTACCAAGGAGAAAATTTGGACAAGAACAAGACCATTTTTAGTCGAATAGAAGGACTTGCTAGAAAGCACCAATGCACTCCTGCTCAGCTTGCACTTGCATGGGTTCTAAAACAAGGAGATGACATTGTAGCCATACCTGGTAATTGGCTTTCTTTTTCCTTCTTTATTCCCTGATTAATTGCACCAGTTACAATGTGCTACATATTTAAATTTTCCTCACAAAAATAAGAGGCTGAAGTTCTATTCACTGTTATTAATACTATTTTCTTATGTGTGCTACAAATTGAAATTAATTTGATTCCAAGTGTATAATGTTCTTCCCCTATAAGCTGCAACATGTAGAATCAAGATCACCTGCATCTTATAGAGACAAACATCAAGCAAAAATGTCAATAATTATTCGAATCCAATTTCCATAAGGATTTCATGCCTCAACTTTCAAAGTTTGGCATATAAACAAACAACAATCCATTTCATGGCTGGAAATTACATCAATAATGCCTACTTACTATAATGTCATAAGAGCCTTAGAAGAACTCATATTTAGTTAGTGTCAACATATCCATAAACAAAGTGTTAGGTTGCTGTCATAACTAAATAAGATTTTATCATGGTTCAGGTTTTTGATCACAATGTCTTCATGGCATCATTGGCCATACAGCTGGCGAGTGGCTAAATTTTTGAGAGAGTGGTAGTTTGGTTTCGAGGAATAATAAAATCCTGAATGAATGTTCACTAATATGCTCATGTTCTATCACAGTTCTGCAAGATTTTATTTTCCAATGTGACAAATATCTTATCTTTTTCGTTCATTTTCCTTGGAACGTTTACAGGGACAACCAAGATCAAGAACCTGGAGAACAATATTGGCTCATTGAAGGTGAAACTTACAGAAGAAGACCTCAAAGATATATCTGATGCAGTACCAATGGAAGAGGTAGCTGGCGGTAGAAGCTTTCAAAACACGGATCATTTTCTCTGGAAGTTTGGCAACACTCCTCCAAATAATTATTTCTCTTTTTACACATGGATGATGTCCATTTTACTTAAATAATGCTATGTTCTGCTTCTGGTGA
This sequence comes from Quercus rubra, assembly GCA_035136125.1. NCBI lineage: Eukaryota > Viridiplantae > Streptophyta > Magnoliopsida > Fagales > Fagaceae > Quercus > Quercus rubra. Next base: position 17,075,389 of record CM068732.1, on the reverse strand, counting down.
AATGAGTGGCCAGATTTATGTAAAATAACTAGCTAAGTCATTCACACTGCAAAATTAGCAACATTATTATGTAAACTTTGTTAGAATGGCACCAATGTGGTTGCCCTATGTCACACTCTATTAGATATATTGGCAGTTTGTTCCTCACTTCTTTTTTTAATTTTTTGGGGGTTTGTTCTTCACTTTTTTTAAAAAAAAAATTAATCTTATGAAATAAGGCCTTCTTTACTTTTATTATTATAATTTTTGGCTAAAACATAGGAGAATTAACATATAAGGAGCATTACTGGCTCTAGGCGCAATATAGCTTGGTCCTCGCATAGCTCAGCCCATTCCTTCTCAGGCAAAGTCACCAGCACTGACGTTGCAAGCCCTTCTTCCATTGAAAGCATTACCACAATCAACCCTTTTCCGTCCACATTCCCTACCTGATACAACACATGAACCGGCTTTACATCCTTGTCAAATGTTGCCGCATACTTCAACGATGACATATTGGGGCTCCCGGGCCACATTGCTAGGTACAAGCATGTGTTCCAAGCTTATACATGTTAGTTCAGGGCCATACATTCTAAAGGGTGGTGCAAACTTCCCTCCCTCTCCCTTTTGTGGTTCAAACCAATTCATAACTGACCAAAACTCTTCCTCCTTTCTACCAAACACAAGGCTGTTCACCAACCCCACATGTCCTAACTCACATTGGCCTATCTCTTCTCCCTTCAATGATAGTTGTGAAATATGCTATGCATTGCCAAAATACCCAATTAATTGGGAGTGGAGCTTGCAATAGCCTCCAGGAGTCTATAAAAACTGAGAGGAAATGTGTAGTGTAACTTTTAGGACCTTTCAAAGGTGTGATACGTGACCAAAAGAATGCTGCTAGCAATTCAAAAGGAGTGGCATTAGGACAATTTTCCTGGATGCTTGAGAGATTGTTTGATCACTGAATTGGAAAATTTGATTGTGGTTGTGGCCATTTTGACTAAGAGAGTCTGTCATTCGAAAGTAGCACCAAAGCAACAACATGAGAAATTAACTCCGTAAAGTCATGGGTAAAACTCACCCTTGAAAACCAACTTGCAAGGGGAGAGTACCTAAGAGCTTATATACATATGTTTAAGCTTACACTTCAGTCACATGGGACACATGATTAAAACATACTTCCACGCTTCGCAGCCAACGGCCACAACAGCTCGTTCTATCGACACTAACCTGATGGTAGACTTTTCTCTTTTTTGGCAACTGCACTCGCCTATCAGTTATTCAATGACTTAGTAAGACATTTAATCTAGCCTCTAGGTAGCTCCCTTCAAGATCCGACCACAAAACTGTAACTCATTTGATCATATACTCAATGAGTTATGTTCAATTACTCAAAGTGGTAGGCTCTAATAACAAATGAAAACCGACTTACAATGGTGAATTCTACCGGTTTGTATCACTTTGTGCATAATGGTGCCAAAAATTTTATATATTTTAAGTTTATTACTTTAAAGGGTGGTTTAATTTGAAAGACAAGTTTCTTTTTGCATGATAAAGAGTCAACTAAATTGGATATGAATATTGTTAAAAAGCAACATTAATTCTCTTGTCTATAGAAATTTCTAGAGTTTCTCTTAATCTCTTTCTTTCCAGAATTCTCTAGACATTACAAGAAAAAACCTATATTGCAACAAAAGGAATTTTAGTGGCAATAAGAACTAATTCACTTTGTAAAGCTTTTTTGTTGCAATAGGACTTAAAAGTATTAATTTATTGCAACAATATTTTATTTGTTGCAAGAACTTGTAATGATTTTGTTGCAATAGAAAAATCAATGCCTTATAAAAATCCTCAAATTTTCATTACCGCTATTTTTTAACAAGTATTGATGGTATGCATCTTTTGTAGTTTTTTTATTATTATTTATTATTATTATTTTTTTATTTTGTGAAGATATGGTTAAATATGATGTGTTTAGTGGAAAAAAAAAAGATTTAAAAATATATATATAATTTATTGCAACAAAAATTATTGTTGCGGTAACTTATCCCATGTGAGTTAACCAACTTTATTCCATGTTTTTTTTTTTTTTTTTTTTGATGAACCGACTTTATCCCATGTATAAATATGAAGAAATTTCAAGTGTATGAAGTAAAGTGGTGTGAAGTGAAGTGTGTCATAAAGCACCAACTAATGTGAAGTGATGCGAAGCAAGTGTGAGGTAAGGTGTAGTGTGTGTCATAGGCAGCAAGTGTGTAGAGTGATGAGTAGAATGAAGCAAAGTAAAAAGTGTTAGAAGGTGTCTTAAGTGTCGTGTGTGCAGTGCACTAGTGTCAGTGTATGTGAGTCAAGCATCAGTGTTTGTTAAGTTTTGTAGTTTAAATAGTCCAATTTTGAATATAAAAGTGCTTGTTCACGTGTTTAACTCAACAAATATTACAACCTAGTGCGGGATCTATGTATTTGTTAGTATATACTTGAAATATGTGTGAGTAAATTTACTTTGAAAAGTAAAGAAATGGAGAGAATTTATTTTGTTATGTTGTTTAGTGGCACTTATAGAAGTGCCAATGGTGCAATTGGCACTTTTGTTTTTGTGTAAAAGTGATGTGAACAGAAGTGCTGATCAGCGCTTCTATTTGTGTGAAAATGTCGAGAGAGAAAGATATGGAATTATGTCTATTATTCAAAGGATAAAAATGATTCCCTCCACCAAAATCTTGCCTTTTATGCTTGAGAGAGAGATGAGTTACAGTATTTTTAATGATTTTTTATTTTTATAATTGTTATGTGTGTGTATATATATATATATATATATATGTGTGGGGGGCGAAAACTTGAGCCTTTGCGTTAGGCTTGAACCCCACTCTTTAATAATAATGCGTCCGAGGAGAAGAAAGTATGGGAAAAGGCCCCGTAATAGATAATAGAGCAAATAAATATTCAAAGGTGTTGGTCCGAGAGAGTCATCCTCCTCGGATCTAACATATATCAATAAAGTGAGCTTCTTCTTACTCTAAACAACCTTCCAAGAAACTCCAGCGACGAAGATAGACTTCAAATGTACAAGGAAGAGATAAGAACACAGAAATATCTAAGGAAAAAGCTGCTACCACCGCATTCAATGCAGTACAGCAGCCTTCCTGGCCGCATTAATGTAGAGAAGACCTCTGAACAGTGTCTACAACCACGTTTACTCCTAGAAAATCAAAAAGCAGTGGGAAAGGAGAGAAAAACTCGAATACGGGGTCAGAAAGTAGACAAGTGGACGGTAGGATTGAATGGAGGATGACTATATAATAGAGTAAATCCTCCAGAAAAAGGAGAGGGAGAGATATTAAGGAAAAACATTGAAGAAGATACATTGTAGCATTAAGAAGAACACCAACGGAAATAGCCAATTTGTATAAGAACTTCCTCCTCGGACATCATCTGAAATAGCCAACTTATCCTAAAACTTGTTCCTCGGACTTGATTTCAGCATTTGCTTGTGTTTTATCCTCCTTGGACAGACTCATAACCCCTATTAACTGTTATAAAACCCATCACCAGCCCAATTCTTTCACCCACTCTCATAAATTTATTGTATTGGGCTCATTGGGCCCATATCCTATTCCATCTGGGTTTGGGTTACAATTTGTGACCCTACAATTGGCGCCGTCTGTGGGGAGAATTAGCGCTAGTAAAGTTTATAACAGTTATGGCGAGTTCAGGACCACAGCAGATCAGTCCACCCCATGCAGAATCAGTTAATGTTCATCAACAAGGCGAGCTCCACAACCTAGAACAGGGAAATCACTTAGATAACCAGCAAGAGGGTAGCTCGCAGACGATACATACCGGTAGAAGTGGCTATCGACGAAGGAGTCACTTAGTACACAAATAAGCTGATGAAAAGGATTTGTAAGGAGAAATTGAAGACTTAAAAAAGAAACTTCATCGTGCACAACGAAAGCAAACCCTTTCAAGCTCTGATGTTTCTTCCAACGATGAAGGGGATGCCAGTTACAAGGAATGCTCAGAAACTCCACCCAGTGAATCCTATTCTTATGAAGAGGAGCACTCACACAAGAGGAGGAGAAAAAGTTCGTCTGGAAGGGGGGTAAGAACTAAGGTCATGAAGAAGGCTCTAAGCCAAATTTCTAAGTCCCCCTTTACTCAGGGAATAGAAAAGGCGAAGCTTCCCAGACGTTTTCACCAACCTACGTTCCCCATGTATAATGGACGTACCAATCCTGTAGAACATGTGAGCCAATTCAAACAGAAGATGGCGGTTCACTCTCAGGACAAAGCCTTGCTGTGTAGAGTGTTCCCCTCCAGCCTAGGACCGATGCCGATGAGATGGTTCGATGGGTTGAGGACTAATTCCATCAACTCCTTCAAGAAGCTTACACAATCATTTTGTTCCCGGTTTATTACATGCAGTAGGGTCCCTCAACGCCTAGATTCTCTGCTGTCTATGACAATGAGGGAAGGAGAATCTGTGAAGTCATATGCTGAAAGGTACTGGGAGACGTTCAATGAGATTGATGGCGATTTCGATGAAGTTGCTATTAGAACTTTCAAGGTCGACCTTCCCTCCGAACATGGTTTAAAAAAATCCTTGACAGGTAAACCGGTCACCAGTTTACGACAACTAATGGATAGGGTGGACAAGTATAAAAGGATAGAAGATGATCAACAACAGGGAAAAGGGAAAGCTAAGTTTGTCCCTCAAGAAAGGAGAGAATTTAGGTCGGACAGATACAATAATAACCGGCCGAGAAGGGATTATACTGAGCAGCAGGCGTCGAATAACAATCAGGTGGTCGGAGCTGTATTCCGAGAACCCGTTCATCAAATCTTGGAAAAGGTTAAGAACGAACCCTTCTTCAAATGACCCAATAAGATGATGGGAAACCCTGAAAAGAGAAACCGAAATCTCTATTGTCAATACCATCGAGACCATAGTCACACTACCGAGGACTGCAGAAGTTTATGAGATCACTTGGACCAACTTGTCCGAGAAGGCAAATTGAAACAGCTGTTGCATCACTCTAGTGGTTTGGGTGGTCAGACCGATGCTCGGTCGGAAAGGGAGAATCTTTCACGACCCCCTCTTGGAACTATCAACGTTATTTTTGCGACGCCTGGCAGAACGGGGTCGTGGCCTTCAAGAGTAATGTCCATGGCTCACCTGTCTCCCAAGGATGGCAGACATGAGCCTTAGATAGCTAAACTAGATCGGTCCCTGGTCATGGGATTTTCAGACAAGGACAAGATTGGAACTATTCAGCCTCATGACGATACCCTAGTGATCATTCTCCGAATTGGAGGTTATGACGTGAAAAGAGTGATGGTGGATCAAGGTAGCGCGGCCGAGATCATGTATCCTGATCTTTTCAATGGGCTGAATTTAAGAACTAAAGATCTGACTCCTTACAATTCTCCTCTAGTGAGTTTTGAAGGGAAGGTTATTATCCCGAAGGGACAGATTAGACTACCAGTGCAAACCGGTTCGGAAACAGTGAAAGTCGATTTTATCGTAGTAGATGCATATTCTCCTTATACAGCAATCGTTGCCAGACCTTGGCTTTATACCTTAGGAGCGGTCTCCTCCACCTTACATCAGAAGATCAAATACCCATCCGGAGGCAAAATAGAAGAAATATTGGGTGATCAAACCATGGCGCGACAGTGCATGATAGCAGTCATCCAACACAAACCTGAAGAAGAACCTGTGACTCACGGAGTGGAGTTATAGCAGTTAAAACCCCCCAATGACACCTATTGATGGGACGTCCGAGGAGGTGAAATGTGAAGATCTTATGAAAATCACCATAGGACACGATCCGAAGAAGTTTTTTCAAGTCGGATCACAACTACCTCATCAAGAGAGGGAGGAACTGGTAGAGTTTCTTAAACGAAACATCGACGTCTTTGCCTGGAATACTTATGAGGCTCCAGGGGTGGATCCAGACTTCATTTTCCACCACTTGAATGTTAATCTGTTAATAGCTCCTAAAAATCAACTCCCTCGTCGTCCATCTAAAGAGCATGTAGAAGTAGTCCGTCAGGAAATGACGAAACTTAAACAGGTTGGGGCTATCAAGGAGGTCTTCTATCCCGAATGGTTGGCAAACACGGTAGTGGTCAAGAAAAAGAGTGGGAAGTGGCAAGTGTGTGTTGATTTCACAGATTTGAATAAAGCTTGCCCTAAAGATCCATTCCCTATGCCCAAGATCAATCAGCTGGTAGACGCCATTGTCGGCCATCCTCGGATGAGCTTCTTGGACGCGTTTCAGGGTTATCATCAAATACCTTTGGCCCTGGACGATCAAGAAAAAACTGCTTTTGTTACTCCAGTTGGGAATTACCATTACAAAGTGATGCCATTTGGCTTGAAGAATGCAGGTTCTACCTATCAGAGAATGATGACGAGGATGTTCAAATCATTACTACGGAAAAATATTGAGATTTATATAAACGATATGGTGGTGAAAAGCAAAAAGGTGTCGGAGCACCTTGGAGA